>ML778715.1:2233832-2254514 GCA_009831015.1 Picea engelmannii
TATGTGAATATTACACCAAGTGCCTCGCAAGTATAAACTGACCCCCGGGTTGATAAATTAAGTGACAGAGTATATAGTGACACCAAATAATTGGAAATCATATTTTTACCTCGTCAAGCACCTTTTAGGAATACAAATGAAAACAATTTTCATCCCAAGGCCATTATGTCTCACAATTGGTGTAACTTTTGCAAAGAAAATCATGAAGAAAGTACTTGTGAAGTTAAGAAGAGTGCCAGAGATAAAATATTTGGCAAGAAATCCAAAACCACTATCGTTGTTATAGATTGGACAGAGCCAGAAGATGTTATGATAATAAATACTAGGAACAAATATTATGATCCTAAAGGGAAATACGATCCTGCTCGTAACTCTTCCACTCCAACCTCATCTTCACAAAGTACTAATGTACAAACTGTCAAAATTCCCGAAATTCAAGGAGTTATTTACTCTCTTCCCTCTTACAAGTATAACATCCTTAACCAATTGGCTAATATCAATTTTGATGCTACTCTTTTGGACATGGTTGTCATCCTTGAACAACAAAAGCATCTCAAGAATTTTATGGAAGGAAAAGCTTCCACCATGACCAATATTTTTCAAGAGGCAAAAGAAGAGGATTCCACTGTAAATAAGATAGGTGTAAATAATTTTAGACACACTGTAAAAACCCTCCATTTTTCATTTCTGTAAAAATTATGGATAAGATAGCCCATTATTTCCTAATTGATGGCAGTTTGGGTCCAAGAGTAATGTCAAAAATCATCATGGAAGAGATAGGCTTATCATGTACTAACGAAAATTCTAGAAGCATGATCTCCTATAATACTCTGCAGCAGTCAACTATAGGTGAAATCAAATACGTAAATTTAATTTTGTGTGCACATCCTGGAATAAGGACAACCCTCAACATCCAAGTAATTGACATGCCAGTAAGCAATTATTCTATTATCTTAGGAAGAGACTGGAAATCCATAACAAGTGGATATCTTTCTCTTGATGGAACACACTTATGTGTTCCCTAGAATGGAAAGAATATTATAGTCCTAAGAGAAGGAATAATTTCACCATACATAGAGATCATTCCTCAACCAAATGTAAACTATATTGAGGAAGACTTAGGGGTGTACTCTATCTTTGTTTATGAGGGTGACACTACTCGGGAACAAATTGATTTGGAACACAATATGTGTCACATGCATTTTGATGGCTCATGTTCAAACTAAGGTAACGGAGCTGGAATTATCTTATACTCACCTATAGGTAAAATTCACAATTTTTCTTATAGGTTAGAGTTTGCTTGCACAAACAAGGTCACTGATTTTGAAGCCTTATTGCTAGGCATCGAAAATGCTTATAACCTCGGTTGCGGCCACCTTATAGTTTTTGGTGATTCTGAAATTTTTGTGAACTTTGTGCGTAAAATATATTCTCCTAGCAATAAGTTAATGAAACTCTATACCCAAGTTTCTTGGATGCTTATCTCGAACTTGTTATCATTTAACATCACTCATGTTAAAAGGGAACTAAATTCAATGGTTGATAGGTTAGTTGTATTTGCAACATCTCCTACTCGACAACTTCTACCTCAAAAGCCTAATTGTACATTTCAATCTTTATATTGTCCTCATATTCTTGATAATGTAGAATAATGGCATGTTTTCCCTAATGATGAAGGCATATGTGCTTTCATACAAAATGAACCATTTAATCCCGAGGAAATCATATCTATGGAAGACAACAAATTTCCAAAAGGCTTGACTCCTCTCGAAAGTTCATTTTCGTCAAGTGATGTAGGAAACAAAGAGATACAAAAAGAAGAGTCGAAAAGGAAAGTGGGTGATATCATTTCCTTGAACCTTGGGATATTTAAATCTCCAAAGATGGTTAAACTAGGTGCCTAATGTTCCAACGAAGAAAAGGAAAAATTCACAGAACTACTACGTGAATTTCAAGATGTTTTTGCATGGTCATGCGAGGATCTTCGTGGTGTTGATCTTGCTCTCATACATCATGTCATTCCTATCAAGGAAGGGATAAAACCAGTTATGAAAAAACAAAGACCCATTAAACCCGCGCTTGAAGCTATTATTAGAAAGGAGTTGGAAAAACTTTTTAAAGCTGGTATAATATTTCCAGTTAAGTATTATGAGTGGGTTTCAAATTGGGTTCATGTTAGGAAAACAACTGGTCAGATTCGACTATGCGTGGATTTTTGCACATTAAATAGAACAAGCATAAAAGATCATTTTCCTCTCCCTAATATGGAAATGATTTTGCAACAGGTCACAGGGTCACAAAGGATGTCCTTATTTGGTGGTTTCTCTGGATATAATCAAATCAAGGTAAAAAGGATTGATAGATACAAAACCACCTTTACTACATGTTGGGGCACATTTTCTTATGAACGCGTGCCTTTTGTCTTGTCTAATGTAGGCACCACTTTATATAGAGCTATGAAAATAGATTTTGATGATTTGATCAGTAATATTATCCAGGTTTACCTTGATGATTTGACTGTCTATCCAAAGAATCGATTGGATCACTTTGGTCATCTTGAAAAAGTTCTCATGCGATGCAGAAAATTCGACAATTCTTTAAATCCTTCTAAATCTATTTTTGGCATCACCAAGGGAAATCTCCTTGGACATATCATTTTTGATTTAGGAATAAGCATAGATCCCGAAAGGATTACTTCTATTATGAACCTTCCTACCCCCACTTCCAAAAAGGAGGTTCAATCCTTTATGGGCATTATCAACTTTGTTTGCGGGTCTTTTCTTGATTTTTCTTTAATGGTTAAACCAATACATAATATCCTAAATCAATATCGTTCTTTTTCTTGGATACACGACGTCGAAAATTCTTTCATAAGGATTAATAAAGAAATCAGTTCTGCATCGATTCTGGCAAAGCTGGACTTTAAGAAATATTTTATCATATACACTAATTCCACTGAGGAAGCAGTATCTTCTATTCTCTTACAATGTGATGACCAGGATAATGAAAAACATGTAGCTTACATGAGCCTAAGTTTATCAGACGATGAATTCAAGTACTCTTATATTGAGAAAAATTCTTTTGATATTGTTAAAGTTGTAGAGAAATTTATCCACTTTATTCTATGAAAACATATGCAGGTAAAAGTTCCTTTTCCTGTTGTCAAGTTTCTTCTTTCACAAAATTATCTTGCAAGGAATTTTTCCAATTGGCTTGCCAACATTCAGGAGCATGATTTGACGATCATGAATTCAAAAAAAATCAAGGGACAACACTTATCCCTTCACTTAGCTCAACATACTGAAGCAAGTGAAGAAATTGACGATCATGATAATCCTCTTTTAGCACTGTTTTATATTGAGAATCAAACCCTTTCTATTTTTGAACACCCTTGGTATAAAAATCCGGTGTATTACTTGCAATATCAGAAATGCCTAGATGACTTAGATCGTCATCAGAGAAGACTCCACCTTGAATCTTCCAGGTATATTATTTTAGGAGACTTTTTGTTCAAAAGGTTTGCTGATGGTATATCACTTCAATGTGTGAATGATGAGGAAGAAAACAAATTGTTACATGAAACTCATGGATCTTCATATTTTGTTATTCACATTGGTGGCCACTTTTATGCTAAAGCTATTTATTTTAAAATCATAATAAATTAGTTATTATTGGCCCTCAATTTTTCGAGATTCTTATAAATTTGCAAGATCTTGTGATAAGTGCCAAAAATTTGTTGGGAAAGAGCGTCTTTCTACTATTCCTTTACAACCTGTCCTCCCATATTTTCTTTTTTCTAAATGGGGCCTAGAATTTATTGGTCTTATTAATCCTATGTATTTCACAGGGAATATTTTTATATTGAAAGCCACTTATTATTTCATTAAGTGGACTGAAGGTGTCTCTCTTAGACACTCACGGGATGAACATGTAATCTCTTTCCTGGAAACTAATATCTTCTCTATATTTGACATTCCTTTAGAAATGCTTACACACAATGGTCCCCCTTTCATTTCCGCAAAATTGAATCAATTTCTAGTCAAGTTGGGAGTCAAACATTTCACCTCATCTTCTTATTACCCTCAAGGAAATGGGCAAGTCAATTCTAATAAAATGAATCTGGTTAGGATCATAAAGAGGTTCATTGAAGACAATCCTCGTCAATGGGACACCCTCCTCACTTAATCCCTTTGGGTAGATCGCACTACCACCAAGGCAGACACAGGTTGCACCCCCTTTCATCTTGTTTATGGTCAAGAATCCATTCTTCCTACTGAGTTGGAACTTTCTTCCCTACGGTTGATGCTACAGATTGAGAAATTAAATTCTTCCACTGTCCCTCAAAGGACAAATGCACTATTAGCCTTAGAAGAACAAATAATGTTTTCCTTGGAAAACATAAAGAGAAGACAAAAAATCGTAAAGAAATATTTTAACAAATGCGCAAAAGATGTCAAATTTAAGGTAGGTGAGAAAGTCTTACTTTGGGACTCATCCCATGCTGACAGAGGAAGACATTCGAAGTTTCAGAAATTATGGCTAGGTCCTTTCAAAATTGTTTTTGTCCTAGGCACAAAATCTTACCTTTTAAAGGATTTGGAAGAGAGATTTTTTTCTTACAACACCATTGGTTCCCACTTGAAACATTATGTGGAACCATCTTGATTGATAAACTCCATGTGGAAATCACTGTTGTATATAGCGTTTTGTTTCGTTGTTTTATTTTATGCCTATTAAAAATAAATTTTGGATCAGTGTTTCCACAACAATGCCATTCTGTAAGTATTGTTGATCAATAACAATAAATTTTACACATATGTCACGATGTCCTCCTTTTATACATCACTGAAAATAATTTTTTCTTTCAATACTGCTGTTAGATATATGATTTGGTATTTTTCCCTATTTTTTGCTATCCCTTTCTTCCCTCCATCCTGAGATTCAAAAGTTCATATCAAATAATTTATCCGTAAAACGAAGAAACACTTTTACTATGACTGATTGAAATTTATGCATACAGGACCAAACCCCCTCATACATGCCACTTTTCATGAGTTATTCCAAAAATCTCGTCTCATTATTTCCCTTAAACCATATTTTTCCCCCTATTGCATAATCATTCTGGTTAATAATTCTTTGATCTATGTTCATCAATCTGCGAAACTGGACAGTCTGAGTTCTTAATCTCTTGGAAATAGATTTCCCTGTGGAGTCTCCAGTTTGTTGATGCCCAAAAGAGAAACATAGGGTACATGCTTACAAATGGTTGCAATGGCTTATTATTTAATTAAATTTAATAATTTACTATTTGGTGGGACCCCTTGTTTGACTTGTGTGATTATGATGAAGAGACGACACTTATGTTTTATGTGTTTGGTAGCGATATGAGCTCTACAATTATTTGCTTTTAAGTTGTTGTCGAAATAAGTGGCCAAATGATGTTATGGGTGATGTGACTTAAGAAGAAATGATGTTGTATTTATATAGCTCTCACAAGTATTATTTAGTTTGATGAAGGATCTAAACTCCATGTTTAAGTTATATGTGTGATATGGTGATTTCATGCTACAAGGATTGCGCGAATTGTTTGAACTGGAAGTAAGGTTAAAACATAGTATCCCTAAAAAGGTTTTGATATACGTCATATTGGAGTTTTAAATGAAGGTTGGCGCATTTGTTAAATTTTAAGGCTTGGGATATGGTGGTGTATCAATCTTGCATCAAATTGATTTTGGAATTAGTGGGTTGATGTGTTGTATGGTAGCTTGCTCATACTGGCTATGGATGAATGTGTAAGTGTAGATATGACATGAAGTAAATGCACGTCATTCTAACCTACCTCGAGCCCTCCACCCTAGCCATTTTGCATTTGGTCTTTTTTTGGTTGTTGTTACTCCACTTTGTTTGGTCGTGGAAAAGGTATACAGGCTTGGTCAACTCTCCTTGGCAATTTTTACACATAGGTATGGGATTTCTTGATGTTCCATCCATGAATATTTCACTCTGCTCTTTAATTAAGTCAACAGTTGGCTCTTGACTTTGCTCAATGTTTGTGCATTTCCAAAGTTATGATATGTGGATTTTCAACTGTGTATGGATTATTATGAAGTTTGGTCTCTATGGAATTTGTATGTGAACTATTTGTATGGAAAACGACATGGGTATCTCTTACTATTTGTATATGCTTCGTGCTTTACCTGTGAAAAAAGGATATTGTTTGGGAAGTTCTTGGGCATGTCTTGCTTCTAGTTTTCTTTTTGAGATTTATTTCTATCCGTTAAAAATGTTATCATTGCTCATGGCCTATGGGTTATTTTGAAATGCTTCATGTCATTTGATTGTGTGACTCTCATGGCTATCATTCTCGTGCCCCTATATCAGCTCTGTAATTATAAAGGTGGAATTTTATGGTGGTGTTAATTTTTTCGTTCTCTTTTTGGATAAACCCTCAACTTGGTCAGCTCACCCTCCTTCACTGCATTACTATTTATAGTTGTATATCAAACCTTGTATTTGGAAAAATTGTGGAGGTGGCCAACCCAGAATTTAATAAAGGCAATATTTGTGCTCATTTTTAGTCATGGGTTTTGTTGATTATTCACTATGCAAAGTTAGAAAGAATGCTAAGCCCACTTATATTTGTAATACAGTCAATCATGTGGAAATAATTGGGTTGATGGAAGCATTAAAAGACCATTGTTTAAGGGATATGACCTACTTTGTGTTCGATTTTATATGAAAGGAATACCTCTATGGATGAATTATATATGCGTTGAATGAGTTTTGCGAACCAGTATGAAGGTAATTTTGGAAGCATTGTTATTTGAAGTTTCAATTTTGAATTGTGTTATACATAGGGATCCCTTCTCTGGCCACTTCGTGGAACCCTGCAATGATTTGAAATGTATTGGTGTTGATATCGTGGACCAAAATCTGTCCTTTCCTCGATTGTTGGTTGTGATTATTGTGATTATTTTGATGTTGTGTCTCCTCAACTCTGTTGTGCACAAACTGTGTTATTACTGTCAAATGTTTATTGGGAAATAAATTATGAAATGATTACTATGCAATGAAAATTCTAAATGCAAATGAGCATCCTTAAAGTGAAAACCCAGTTCTGGTTTTTGGGAAACAAAGTCTTGAATTTCAATTTTGAAACGGCAAGGGTTTTGAATTTTAATTGGTGTTGAAGATGGCATTGTTTGATATATTATAACAGTATTCATGGGAGTCCTTTCCATTATACCATTTTACACAAAATACACTCCCCTCGTCATCCCAATTGCACTTGTTCACTCCTTGTTCTGTGATATTCATTTTTAAGAAAGGTCTGTATGGAGATGAAGAAAATTTGAAGTGACAGTAATTGATAATTGGTGTTTTGGGAGATGGTTGTATACACAGTTTTATTGTTTTTTTGATTACTTGAATAGTATTTGTAAATATTTCCCCCTCCATGATATCACTTTATGCTAAATACAAGCCCTCCATACTCCTAATGACCCTATCAATTCCTTGTTCGTATGGAAATTAATAAATACTATTTTTATGGATGGATTGCATGTGTCATGTAGTAAATAATAGAGCCAACTTTTGATTTATTTAAGTGGGGTTTCATGTATGGGTTATTAAGAACTTTTCATGATTGGTTAAATATTGCTACATGATGAGTTTTTTCAGTAGGGGTAGTAATGACAGGAATAATAGAGGCATAGGTAACTGGCAGCAAGGCTATAGAAGGCCTCGACTTTCTATCCACTTTGATGTTGATCCACGAGACTTAAACTAGTTGTTTCAAGATAGATTTTTAAATTTGGTTGGCCATGGTATATTGCATCCCCAACCTAATAGACCCCCATTTCAACCTCCTTAGAATTTTCCTGGAATTCCTATTCCTCCACATGTTCCAATGTAGCCCAAAGTCCCTTCTAATGACAGTTGGAAAGAAATTGTCCACCAGCATGTCTCTCACCACCGTGGTTGGCCCACTATGTCATTTCCTTTACCACCATCAGTTAATCCCAATGCTCAAATTTCTCATGTTGTTTCACCAGTGCAGTCCTCGCACACCAACAAAATATTAAAAGCTAATATCCCACAACCTCTGCAAGACAAAGGAAAAGCAATGACCTCCCCCTCTAGTCCATCCACAGAGTCTTCTAAATCTGTGTCTTCACGTCTCCACCTAAAGTATGATTTCTCCCATGTGATCAGTGAAATATAGCCCCAAGGGTATAACCAACCAAGCGTTACCCCATAAAAGTCAAGAGACAATAGTGAGAAGAGGAAATATGCCTCACACAACGAAAAAATGGATTTTAAATGTTTTTCTTTATGATATTCAGTGATGAAGACAGTGTTTAATTATTTTCAACATATTTTGGACAACAACTTTATTTTGGATATTTTTTGTGGATAAGATGGATATATTTTTGGGGGGGGGGATAAGGTCTTAAATTTTGTTGATATTTAAATATTCAACTTAAATGATATCCATGGGAGCTACAAGGGTGTTATATGATCCAAATGATGTTTTATATTTTATATTTGATGATTGGAAAAGATAATGATGGGAGTCACAAGGGGTCCCGCCTATTTATTTATTATTAATTAGACCCTTATTTATATATTATTATTAATTATTTCTCCTTAAACTAATTAGTTAATTTAATTTGAATTAATTAAAGAAACTAGTTGAACTACCTCAACTTATTGAGAAAGAATAAAGGTTCAATGAGAGGAAGAGACAAAGGGGAATGGAAGGAGAACTATAACTCTAAGGTTTTCTCTCTAGTTAATGAGATAACTTCAGTTTTCATTCATTTATGAGTTTACTCGAAAGCCTAATCCTCTTATTGAAGGCAACAAGATTCAAAACCGAATCATACAACTCAACAGCTTGTTTTAAAGGTGTTTGATTTATCTTTGATAGTTTGTGTATTATTGTTGGTTTATGAATTAATTTTCATGGCTAATAAAGAATATCTTGGAGAGTCAACTGGAATGATTTTGCGGCAAGCTAATCCAGATCATTAGTTTTAGTTTTATTTCACTGTCATGGTCTTTTTGTATGGAGCCCATCGGAGACTTCTAAATTTGACTTTGGTCCATACCCTTGGAGGGGTTTGTAAAAGAGAAGTCTAGTTTTGTATCTCATAATGAAATAAAATCAGATTATTGTTATTTTTCATACATGTGTTTTTATGGCTTGGTTCTTCCTTTCGCTTTTATCTCCACATTTACTTTATTGTAAAATCTGTATACATTCATGTAGCTTTGTTTAAATTTTATTTTTATATTGCAACATATACAAATCATAAAATCAGTCTTGATCCTTTGTAATTAATACTTGTGGATTGAGTGAATGTTTTGAGGTTATAAACCTTGGGTGACATTCCCAACTATCTTGTCTTAGCCAGGCAAGATTTGAAAATGATTGAGTGAGGTACTCCATACCTTTTCCTCAACAGGTCATACTCCTTCGTATTTTCTGAAAGATATATCTTGATACTTGTAATATTAAAATAGGGGATACTCAAAAGAAACCCCAATCTTTATCACTCAACACAATAGAAAATACTAATGATTGAAAAATAATATATTCACAAGGAAAATACCTGAGTAGAGGACTAGGAATATTTCAAAGACTATGATACAATATTAGTAGAATATTGTACAAAAATAAAATAACCATTATATGAAAAATAAATAATTCTCACATCCATCACAGTATCATAATTTTGATCACATTCATAAGAAGGAAAGACACAAGTCCACAATTGAGAGAAATTCAAAAGAGTATTTCATTCAAAATAGGAGAGAATATGATAGGTGCACTTCAAAATTCCCATGTTCAATAACTTAGAGTTCGAGAAGTAAATGAAATTACACCCCAAAATAGTTCTCTTGGGTGTTCAAACATAATAGTCTTTAATAGTCTGTAAATAAAATAAAAATAGAGTTCATCAAAATGGACTAGGATTTGGCTCCTATGGACCATAAAATAAAAGTGGAACGGGACTGGACCTGAAAAGAAGAAAGAAGGATATGATCGGGAACCGGTTATGTTTTCTCAAAAGAGACAACACACAACTAGATGATTCATGAACAATAAGAGAAAAATAATAGGGAAATTATGAAACATGTGATCAGTTTACTCAGTATGATGTATTTCTCTCTCTCTCTCTCTCTCTCTCTCTCTCTCTCTCTCTCTCTCTCTCTCTACTGAGGTGCCTTGTGTTTTCTCCTTTGTTGGGATTCTTTGACCATTTGTAACTGCCATTTCTTGATATGTTTCCATTATTTTGATTAAATCTTGCCTTAACCCATTTTCAATGTAATCCCTCATTGGTGTGACAGTTACCTCTTGCCTTACTCTTATGTCAAATAATGGATCCTCTATTTCTCAGTAATCAATTGAAATTTGATGTAATGTTTCTTCCATGTCTTCATTCTTGTTTACATAATTGAATAACCAACTTTCTACTTCAAATTCCGAATACTCTGTTAAACTATTGAATCTTTCGGTCGAAGCAGATTTCAATGATTCTAATTTCTTTTCAAATTGTTCCTTAGTCATAAATATAGAATTTGAAATTATCTTTGGGTTATCAACTTCTCTGGTTGTTCCATCTAGATCCAACTCAACTAATTTTAGACATCATTCTCCCTTTTTGACACTTAAAGTGTCAATATCAGTCAATATTTATTTTAAACATTTAATTATTTTAATTCATCATGCCTTTAGTTGTTTAATGAGGATCTAGGAGGGTAAGTATTCTTATTTTCTTTTTAATTCACTCATATTTGAGACTTTCCTAACAAAGGTGGTAACATCTCCTTTATAAAACTCCTCATTATTTTTTAGGTTGTCCTGTAGATATTGTCTCAGGTTCGTCATCCTTGATCCTAAAGAAGTGAAAGTTTTTCTAGTTTCCAAGCCTCGAGGACTAAAGACATTATTTTCTTAATATTTTCCCCAACATATCTTCTTATTGTAGTGAGTAAGATTGATGTACCTCTAATTATTGAACTGGATTATGGTGTTCTATCATAGCTTCTCTAGGGTTGAATCATAGCAATTGGGCTGGAAAATATGGGAGGTGGCATTAGACCATTCTCCAATTCTTTAACTCTTTCTTTTAATCATAGTTCATTTCATCAACTGACATTTTAAGGGATTCACCTGTAACTTCATAAATTTGTACAATTTTCGAAGGTAGAACTCCATTTAGGTCAAGTTTTGAGCTTGACTTTCCTTGAACCTTTTTTTTTTTAAATGAGTTTTCTCAAAATCTAATTTCTTTGAATCTTTATCAAATAGAGCATTATGCAGAGTTGTGGATTCTTCTTAAAAAATAATTGTTTCATGTCTGGAAAGTCCTGTTGCAACTTGTCTACTTTCCTACACTCTTTGTTCTTCATTAGAGTATTCTACCTCTTCAATATTTGCATCCAAGTCCATTTCTTCAAGAGTGATTTTGTATTCAGGTTCAACCTCATTTTTTCCTTCCTGATTTATCTTCCTTTTTATTTTACTAATTACTAGAAGTTTATGCAGTATTTCAAGACTTTCCTTTGGAGGATTATGGTCACCTTCGTCATCGGAATTTTTCATTGAAGACTTCTTTGTTATTGTGTTTCTAACTAATAATTTGGTTTTGGTTGGTGACTGAGATACAATAGGGGAATGAGTACTCCTTTCATCAACAACTCTTCATCTTTGTTTATGTTGGTTAGTAGTGCTAATAATAGTCTCAATGTCATGTTGCTTCTTTTAAACAAACACTTATTGAGGGTCCTAGATGTCACCTTC
This sequence comes from Picea engelmannii, assembly GCA_009831015.1. Taxonomy (NCBI): domain Eukaryota; kingdom Viridiplantae; phylum Streptophyta; class Pinopsida; order Pinales; family Pinaceae; genus Picea; species Picea engelmannii. The sequence continues at coordinate 2,245,648 of ML778715.1, forward strand.
TTCTTCTCCAAATAGAAATGAATTAGAAAGTGAAACAATAAAACCGACAGATGTCATATGATCCATAAACAAGTGGTTAGGGTCTAACCCTTTGATTTTTTCTGCTAGATTTAAGTTATACTGGTCAAAATGCACTAAAAACTCATAAATATTTGAAATACTTCTCAACAGAATTTCTCCAATTCTTCAAGGCATAGGAATTAATTGCTTCTTTTTTTTTTCATGAAAGAAGTGAGCCAAAAAATTGTGTTGTCTGCAAACCTCTACAACAAACATCTTTTTTGACACATAATACAGGAGATAAAGAGGTTTTTCTTGAGAACAATAAATTATGATAACATTATAGTGCTCCATGGATTCAATTCTTTCTTTCTTATCCAAGAATGTCGTTGCTTCTAAACATAGCCTCGATGTTTTCAACCGAAAGATAAGTTTTTTGAAGAAGAAACAAATGAATTATCAAATTCATAAAAATCGTATGTAGTCTTTTGCTTCCATAAGGTTGGGTACCACATCTTTACTGGGTCAGTTTTACAATTAACTAGTTTTCCAAAATTCAAACCCATCAAAACATGATAGTAAGTGACGACAAAGATTAGGTATGAATACATGTAAAATTTCTTGTTCTTCTTGAAATTTGATAACTGAAAAGACATTTCTCTAGAAATGATCTTTGCCCAATCGAAAATTTCTTTTGCATGAACTGTAAAATCTAAAATATTCAGATCGAGTCGGGGAAAGGTAGTTGTATATTCTTGACCAGCTACTCTGGCGAGAATCCATACTATTTCTCAATAAGGTTTTTTTTAAAAACTGACTTGGATGTTAGATAACTCTTTTGGCATCATTGTCGGGTATTCGAGATATTCCTGCAGAAGATCAAGTCCACTATTTCTTTCCTCCAGGAAACTCTTGGCTTCATATCCCTTGAATGTAATTGTCAACTCTAGGAGCTTGAGAATTTTATTGAAAACTGAAGGTGCTAGAGAAATGGGGGATTCTCCTTGAGGTTGAATTATCCTATGATTTTTATCGTATTTATCCATGCACCAGGAAACTAGCACTTTGGAATCAAAAAATTGTGGTACACAACTTGCTAAAGAAATCCATGATGTCCACACTTGGTTCACATTCCTTTCTGACAGTGATAGTGTTAAATAATACCAGTACGATTTTGAACACTAAAATCTTTAATCCTCCCACCCAAATGATTTCACAGTGTCCCAACATAATTTTTCTCTTCTTCTCTTTATCATGCTTGATGAAGTTGGCAGAATAATGTACATTCACTTTAAAATGTTAATCTAAAGGTAATCCATTTTACCATAATATACCTTGAAACTCTTCTTTCGAATGAAAGATAAATACGAATTAAATTTAAATTGATGGAGAATTGTCTCGAGAAGGTCACCATTAATAACAACCTTTTAATATTTTAACCACTTGTTATTTTCCATAAGATTAACTTTAAATGTACTTTGGGGAGAGTGAAAATATGAGACATGTCTTACCATGGAGCAACAGAGGATCAGATGTATGTCAAGAAATATTGGAATCAAGACAAACTTGAAGACCCACAAACCAACGGTGAAAACTCGAGAAACGACTAAGTATGATATTGGATCGGTCAAATGTAAGGGGAGAAACTTTTTAAGAGTTATGACTCACGAACCTACGGTGAAGTTGAAAATCGACTAAGTCTTGAAATATCGAGAGAAAAAATAAAACTTGAGAAAATGATTGAATATCATAAATCGGTCGGATGGACTAGTCGTGGTGAAAATCAAGTGAATCGAGCAAGTGGATCATACCCGCGGTGAACATTTGAAAAATATAAGTATGGTGTGAAATGAGGATGGCAGAACATAGTAGTGCATTTTGGAAATGATAGATCTTTGGACTTAAAAAAGAATATGTGACAAACCCACAGACCCGCAAACCCACGAGAAACATAAAAAGAAACTAAGTATTGGTGTAAAATGGATGCGAGAGAACACAATGGTGTATTTTGGAGGAGGAAAAAGTTTGTAACAAGAATTAAAATGACTCATGAACCCATGACAAAGTGAAAAATTTCTTCAAGTGTTGAAATATATAAGAGAAAAAAAAATTGAAAGACTTAACACATATATGGGTTAACATACACCAATTCCAACCAGATGCCTGAACAAGCTTGCCTTACTGCCACGATCCTTCTGAAATACTATTCTTAGTTGTCGTTTGGCCTTTCAAATTCCATTATATGAAAGAAGTGTTTTCACAAATTTCAATTAGCAATTTGATACAAAATATCTAAACCCTGGACTAATTCCTCTTTCTCAATCTCTGCTTGCTTAGTTTCAAACATTTTCTTCTATTAGTTCACTCTTACACTCACTAATTCAAGCCTAGAAAAAAAAAACAATTACATTTAGGATCCTCATACAAGGAAGACCAACCAAAATATTGTTGGTCCAAGATGGAAGAGTCCATGTTTAACAAAATGAATGGTGAAGTAAAGTTGTATATCATAGCATATGATATTCTCTCTCATAGAGTCTTTGGCATGCACAACTTATTATTCTTGAATAAGAATGCTTTCTAAATAAATAAAATACAAATATGGAGACCTATCCACACTCCATGGTTGTTTACAAGCTTTCCAAACCTCTGCAAAATATGCATCATCCTCATATAAGACCTTCATATTATCTACACCCACAACCTCAATGACCATTGTACTCACCAATGATACTCTTCTACTCTATGCATCAACAACATAGTTAGACTTCCCTAATATATGCTTCAAAACAAATGAATAACTCTGCAAGAATTATACCCATTTCATATGTCTCTAATTAAAAATCCATTGACTATTAATATATTGAAACGCTTGGAGATCAGTATACAACACAAACTCCTTAGGAAATAAATATTTTATCCATTTCTTCAACACTTGAATTATAACATAGAATTATATATCATAATTAGAGTATTTTCTTTTGGATTCATTCAAATTCTCACTAAATAAAGTAATAGGCTTACCTTCTTGACCCGATATTGCTCCAATTGTTGATCCACTTGCATCACAATTCACTTGGAAAACTTTGTTGAAATGTGTTAAGGAATATATTAATTTTTCATTGACCTTCTTTTTCAACATTTCAAAGCTCCTTCAAGTTGTTGTCCATTCAAAACTTCCCTTCTTCATGCACTTATTCAGTGATGCACATATACCAAGAAAATTCCAAATAAACTTCATATAGAAGCTCACCAATCCATGGAAACTTATAAATCCAAAAGTACTCTTGGGAATAAGCCATTCAACTATATCCCTCACTTTCTTTGGGTCCATCTTCAAACCTTCTTGGGAAATCACAAAATCCAAGTATACCAACTCCTCCTACATGAAGTTATGTTTCTTAAAATCCCTAGGCATGCCCGGGGCTTGGCCGCAGGGCTGCCCCCCAGCATCCAAGTCATGACCCACAATTTCTACTCTTTCAATTGTTCCAATACTTGTTGCAAATGCCTCAAATGCTCATATTTTGTCTTGCTAAAAAATAGAATATCATCAAGTTAAACAACAACAAATTTACCTAGGAACGGTTTCATTACCTCATGAAGGTACTTGATGCATTTTTCAACCCAAATGGTATAACCAACCACTCATACAATCATTCTTTCATCCCCTTCTCTAATTTTGATCTGGCGATACCCACTCTTTAAGTCAATCTTTGAAAAGTATCTTTCTCCACTCAAATAATCCATAATATCATCCATTATTAGCAATGGAAATATTTTTTTTATAGCTATCTTATTTATAACTCTAGAGTCCATACACATTCTACATTCTTCACCTTTCTTCCATGATAATAGTGTAGGTACAAAACAAGGACTTAAAATCTCTCTTATTAGGACTCTATCTAGCAGCTCTTGAAATTATATATTAATGTCTTCACTTTATGTTGGGGTCATCCTATATGGTTCTTTTTTAGGAAATCCCAATCTATCTATCAAGTCAATATGATGTGAAATGTCTCTGATTCAAATTAATCCCATTGGCATATTATCCATGATGATCTCCTTGTACTTATCCAACAACTCTTCAACTTTGGCTAACACTTTCTTCTCTTCTTCTTCTTCTTGAACCATGTTTGGAAAAATTGTAAGGAAACTCCTTGAACTCTTTCATTCTTCCCAAAAATTATTTGACTGAACAAAACATAATATTGATGTTGCTTCTATCTCCATCATTCTCATTAGTACCTGAATGTAATTTGAATTTTCTTCTTCCTTTCTCAAACTAATACGTATTCTTCATCCCATCATGAATACTCCACCTGTTGCACAACCAAGGTCTTCCCAACAATGCATGACAAGCATCCATGCAACAACATCACACAAAAATTTATCTTCATAGTCTTCCATTTCAAATTTCAATAAGCATTGTTGAGAAACAATAACTTGATTTCCTTTTAGCAACCATGAATGGTTTTGTATGCACTAGGATAGAGTGTACATTTCAACTTTAACTTTTCTATCACTTCTATAGACATTAAATTTTATGTGCTTCCTACATCGATAATCATCTTACAACACTTACTTTGTGTCTTACACTTTGTCTTGAGGGGATTCTTCGTCTATGTAGGCTCTTCAACAACTTTCTCCTCTCACTTGAGTATCACCCTCCTTACTGTAGGTAAATTTATGCAATATTGTATCCAACAACATACTCCTCTACCTACACCATGTGTTTTCTTACATCATTTTGGCTTCCATTGTTTTGATTCTTTGAATATTCTACCATCTTGTGTCTTTGTTTCCCACACTTGAAACATGTAGGAACATACCTACCTCCAATTCCTCTATTAAAACATCTGCCTCTACTACCATTGTTACCTCCTTTGTATATTGTATTGCTACTATTTACCACATGATCGTTTTTGGTATGTATTTGTCTTCTCCCAAATCCCATGCAGCATCTTTCTCGAGTGTGATGTCAACTTCTGCCAAGCTTCTCTTCAACTCTAACAAAAATTTGGTATGCATCATCTATAGTATGAAAATAATGAGTTCTCATCTCATCTTGAATTTGAAATCTTAAACCATGGACATGCCTTGCAACCCTGTGAAATTATACTTCTTTAATTCCTAATTTGATTGACAGTCTAAAGAATTCTTTGGTATACTCTTGGATGGTTGTCTTCTTTTTCCTCAATTTTTGGGCATGTTTGCATGAAACTTGGAAATAATCCACATGTAATATATTCTCTTTCATATTATTTACCATTTTCTTCAATGTCTCGATTTTCTCCTTGTGGCTATAAACTCTATCTTTCTGAACACAATCCCACCATAAATTTGCATGCCCCTTCAACTTGGTTGTAGAAAACTTCACACTATTAGGGTATTCAATTTTCTCATAATCAAAATATATTTCTACTTCTTCTATCTATTCAATTAAATTCTCATTTTTCAGGGTACCATCATAATTTGAAATTTGTACTCTAGCATTACTTCTTTCTTTCATAATTGGAAACAATTGCATAGATATACCTCTTTTATGGTCATCTTTGCTTTCTTATTCTTTAGGTTCTTGTTCTGATTTTTCTCCATCATTACCAGTAAGTATGGCTTCTAACTCTTCCATTATTCTCCTAATTTCTTCCATTGTTTCTCTTGGATGTCTCGTATCTTCCATCTTTTGATATTATGGGTTTCTTTGGCTCCTTTCATTTGTTATCCTAAGTGGGATGTTTATTCCCACTATCCTAATAATTATCACTCCAATTATCATTTACAAACTAATGCACTCTTAGTATATCTCTGAGGAATACTCTTCTACCAATTTCTTATTTCTAGCACGACCTCCACCATCAAAACCTATTTGACATAGACAAATATTTTTCAAGAATCTGAATATCACTTACGGAAATCTCATATGTAGCTCTTTTCCTCTCCTAAAGTTATAACATGCTCTGATACTACTTGATACAGCTTGGGGTTGCAATCAAATTCACATGGTGGAATTTATAAAATAAAATAAAAATTATTTGGATAGAAATCAATACATGAAACTAAATATATGCTTATAACTCATCAACCCATAACTCTATTGTTTTCATTCAATGACAATGCATCAACTCTCACCCTTCTTATATTCGCATAACCATCCCAGACTCTAGATTCTAGAAATACCCAATTATAGAATGCCAATCTATGAGAGCCTAAAGTCCCTTTGCTCATTTACACACCTCATATTTATTCTTGAGGTCATTTTATTATGGCCTTTCAACTATCCAACTATTCAAATTCAACTTTTCATATTGTAAGGATTATAAAAAATCACTAAGACAAGAATTGACATTACAAATTATTACAAATTTGGGAAAAATGCCTCATTAAATGCACTCTATTTATGAACTAAATATCTATGGTCATATGAGATACTCCATCATAGTCATCATCTGGCCCCCATACTCAAAATATACAAAGCATGATCAAATTTTCATTAATTGGTCAAAATTCCAACTTTATTGTTAAAATAAGGTACTAATTTGCGTGAAAAAGCTCGGGAAAATGCATGTCAAAATTCACATGGGTGAAATTTCAAAATAGTGATAATTGATGTATAAATATTTTCATGCTACCAACAAAACCCATGGCTCGGAATTCATATATTCGATTCCATTTTCTTGTATTGAGTCTGCCAACTCAACAACTTTTACATGTTTGCGTGAAAATGACCAAAATTGCCTAAGTTCATTGAAATGCATGCCCATAGCTCATTTTAATTTGAAAATGAGTGATTCAAATTGTTGAGTGTGTGTTTTTACATTCTCCACCTTACTAAATTTCCATATTTTCAAATTGAACCAAAATAGTTGTTGCTATGCAAAAATACTAAAATTTTCCCTTGTTTTACACAATGTTCAGAAAAGTCCATGAGGCCTTACAAAAATGCACGTTGAATCTATTTTATGGATAATATGAAGAAACCTATCAAGTTAGCCAATGGAATTTCATTTTGGTCACAAAACCCATGTCTTGTATTTCCTTCATCCATCTCTAGATGTCTATAATTAATCTATGAAAAGGGGCTTTCCACCAAATTTGACAATTTCTCTTACTTAGATAAAAGATGCATGCCTAAGTTTGAAATTTGAACTAGAATTTATTAAAAGGCTTCCACAACTACCTATGAATTCAAATTCATGAAGGATAGTGTCCTTGGCTCAGGATGTTCTTGCATCATACTGTGTTGGTTGGAAATTTTCATGCGCTCCTACTCATTAGGGATGTATAGAAAATTTACAAAATGAATCCGGTCACCCAATTTGACCATGTTCTTCTTCAGAAACCCATGATGCACCCTTTGAACTCCTATCATTCCACTTGAATAGATATTCTTTGTATTCCATATTCCTTATCCTCCAATCAATCCTTCCCGCCAACACCTCAATGCATCAAAAACACAATTAGACTTCCCTGATCTATGCTTCAAAATAAATGAATAAATTTGCAAGAATTCTACCCATTTCTTATGTCTTTGATTCAAATTCCATTGACTATTAATATAATGTATGATTAGTGATCAATATAAAACACGAAGTCCTTTAGCAATAAATAGTGTCTCAAATTATTTAGCACTTGAATTATAGCATAGAATTATTGATCATAAACATATTACTTCCTTATGGTTTCATTCAAATTCTTACGAAATAAATCAATAGGCTTATTTTCTTGACTCAATACAACTCAAATTTCTAATCCACTCACATCACAATACATTTGCAAAAAAATTACTGAAATTTAGTAATCTAACAATGGTTTTTCAATGACTTTCTTCAACAATTCAAATCTCCTTTCAATTGTGGTTGTCCACCAAAAAAATCCATTCTTCATGCACTCATTTAGTGATGCACACATACCACTAAAATTTCAAATAAACTTCCTATAGAATCTCGCCAATCCATGGAAACTTCTAACTTCAAAGTACTCTTGGGAACAAGCCATTCAACTATAGCCCTCACTTTCTCTATGTTCGTCTTCAAACCTTATTAGGAAATCACAAAACCCAAGTATACCAACTCCTCTTGCATGAAGGTACATTTCTTCAAATTTATCAGTAAATTTTGCTCTTTCAACCACTCCAATAGTTGTTGCAAATGCCTCAAATGCTCCTCGTTTGTCTTGCTAAAATTCATAATATCAAGGTAAAAAACAACAAATTTACCTAGGAATGGTTTTAGTACCTCATTCATCAACCTCATGAATTTACTAAATGCATTTGTCAACTCCAATGGCATAACGAACCACTCATATAGTCCTTTTTTCTTGAATGTTGTCTTCCATTCATCACCTTCGCTAATCATACTCTAGTGATACCCGCTCTTCAAGTCAATCTTTGAAAAATATATTTGTCCACTCAAATAATCCACAAGACCATCCATTATTAATAGTGGAAATATGTAATTGATAGTTATCTTATTTATAGCTCTAGATTCCATACACATTCTCCATTTTCTACCCTTCTTTGGTTCTAATACTATAGGTACAACACAAGGACTCAAAATTTATCTTATCAGATCTCTATCTAGTATCTCTTGAACCTATATATTAACATCTTAAATTTCGACCAAGGTCATCCTATGTGGTGCTTTGTTAGGCAAGCTTGATCCAAGTATCAAGTCAATCTGATGTGAAATGTCTTTGATTGGAGGTACTCCCTTTGAAACATCATCCTTGATGATCTCCTTGTACTTATCCAACAATTCTTCAACTTTTGTAGATAGTAAAATGTTCATGCTTTCTCCATCAATAATCATATTACAACACTTACCTTGTATCTTACACTTTGTCTTGAAGAGATTCTTCCTTTATGC
>ML778716.1:0-11523 GCA_009831015.1 Picea engelmannii
GCGTTCTCGGGACTCGGGATTGAGCGAACAAAAATCTAGGGTCGAAAAATGCCGAGATACGAAACACCGAGGATGTCATAGTCACGGGTTAAAGGTCTTTGACCGTTTTTGCTTTGGACGAAGATTAAAACTGAGTTCGCATTTTCGAGACTCGGGACTTGTGAATTTGAGATATAAAGTGTCCAACTTGTGAGATTATGAAATCTTAAAAACCTTAAGGAAAGACAGATTCTCGAAAAAAAAACGGGTCCTTCGTGAGTGATAAAGCATTACTATTCTGGCAACTAAAGTTCTCTCAGAGTCTTATGATTTTTGGAAGGAAAGGAAAAGAAAAAACAGCTCTAAATCACAAGTATCAGATTTTTCCAAATTTGTGTAAGGTGAAAAAACAGGGGCGGCTCCAACAAGTCCCATGCGAATGCTTCTTTATTTTAAAGAAGTAACTTCATTAATTATTGTGTTTCAGCATATGTCAGGTTGGGGTTTATGTTTAGTGTTTTGCTAGGTTCAATTTCTACTGGTATGCTTTTAGAAGAGATGGTGGCAGATGTTTGAGGTGGGTTTTCAGAGTCAAGATTTTCCTGATTATCTGACTCCAAAAGTGCAGCTAGTTGGTTATGAGTTTCTAGAGTCACGGAGGAGGGTTCACAAATAAAATTATTAATAACTTCATCGTCAGTGGCGTCTTTAAGGCTTAGAGCTTGTCTGATAGTCAAGATGGGTTGAGTAAGTTGATCATCAAAGTCTACCCATACAGAATTAACATTATTAATCAGGGGTGTAGCGTGAGGGTAGAGGGTAAGTTGTTTAGTCTCGTAACCATTGGAAATTGTCATTGAACCTGATCTACAACTGATAAAAGTATTTGTTGTGGCTAGCCAAGGCCTGCCCAAAATTAAAGGGTGACCCCCCAACTTTGTTTTAGGTTGTAGTACCACAAAGTCAGCTGGATAATTCCAGGATTCCACTGAGATAATTAGGTCTTCAGTGACTCCTTCTGGTTTAATTGTGGAGAGGTCAGCTAATTCTAAGATAGTTGGGGTGTATCTGATTTCATTTTGCAGTTGTAGCAGTTGTGAGGTTTCCAGAGTGATTATATTTATAGCGGCACCTAAGTCTACCATGACTCGAGGGATTATCGTTTTTCCATTTTGTACTAAGATGATAGGGTGGCCGGGATCACCATATTTAACAGGGGGAACTTTACATGACGTTAGTGCAGACAAGTCACCCATTACATGGACTGTGAGGGGATCCCTAATTTTCCTACCAGGTTTCTTAACACAAATGTCTCGCATAGTCCTGGCATAAATTGGTACATCTTGGAGTGCTTGTAGTAGAGGAATTTTGACATAAAGATTTTGTAATTCCCCTAGAAGATTGAAAGCCGGTGGCTCAGGCATTTTAGTCAAAACTAAATGCTCAGGAAATGGTGGTTTTGTTGTTTCAGAAGCATTGTTAGAGGATGATTGTACCTCTTTAGGTACATCATTCTCTTTTGTTTCCTCTTTATCAGAAGAGGTAACATCGGCTATGATAGGTTCTACTATTCTCCCATATCGTAAATGAATATCGTTGCATTGTGCAGGGAGAAGAGAAAATGTAGGCTGGTTAGGAATATCAATGCACTGCACAGCTTTATTATTGGGGTTAGGGTTGGGTTGTACAAGTAGCTAGGGTCTCATCATTTGATTGTTAGGTGGAGTACCTGATGGTAAGGAGAGTGGTTGCATAAATTGTGATTGAGGTAATTGATTTGGGAAGGGGAGTTGTTGTCCTCTCCAATTTGGATTCCATTGGTTCTGATATGGTTGTTGTTGTTGTGGAGGCAAAGGAGTCCACATTGACAGATCAACAAAGGGTGGGTTAGTTTGTTGCATGGGTGGGTAGTTCATTTTATTTTGATATTGCATTTGATTATAGGGAGGGTAGCTCATTTGATTGAAAGAAGGATAGTTATTCCAACGATTAAAAGTTGTAAATGGCATGTTAGGATTCATACCTTGTCCCCATGGTTGCCATTGCATTCTCTGTGTCAGCAGATAGACAGCTTCAGCTTCTTCATCAGTTGGTTGTAATGTTGCCTTGATTCCTGGTAGAGAAGGACATTGTTGAGTCTCATGATCTTTATCACAGATGGTGCAGATTGGCTTTTTGTCCAATGGACATTCCCTTCGTGGGTGCTTGTCTCTGCATTTAGAACAAAAGATGGATAAAGTTGCTTCTGCTTCTGCTTGCTTCTTTTGAATCTGCAGAGTGTCAATTTGTGAGGAAAAAGAGCTTAACATTTCAGTTTTAAAACCTTCAAGTAAATTACCTTTTTCGGCTCTTGTTGCTCCCCCACTGGCTGATTTTTGGACTCTTGAAAATGTGGTTTCCCTGCTATTTGATCTATTTCTTGAAGCTCCTCTTGAACATCTTTTACATAGGTTAACAATTTCATCGTATGATTCCTTAGATATGTGCCCTTTCCAAGCATATTCAACATATCTAGACAATCATCCCTTACTCCTTTTAATAATATAGTTTTAAGAATATCTTTACTTACATTGGGGTGACTGGATCTTTGTAGATTATACTGTAGCCTTTCTACAAAGTCCTCCAGATTTTCGTCCTCTTTCTGCATCATCTTAAATAGTTCTTCCCTTTTTTCTCTTGTTCGGAAATAGTCCTGGTATTTATTCAAGAATTTCTGTTTCATTTGGTCCCATGTTGTGATTACATGGCCTCCAAGACTCGTGAACCATCTTAGTGCATTTCCTTTCAATGTTGTTGGAAATAGCTTTAATTTTTGAGCATTGGAAATGTAATCATAACTTCTGCATAATATATCAAACTCAAAAAGGAATTGATCAGCATCTTCTGAAGACAAACCATGAAAGTTAGGTAGTGTTGAGAGTGGAATGTTCTTCATGGGAGCTACGTCTCTAGGAAGATCACCAATAGGAAATCCTAATGTAGAGAAAGAGTTTTCATTATTTACCTCTCCTTCAGGACCTGCCTGTTCTTCATGATGGAATTCTTCATTGTACTCATCCATGTTTTCTTTTGTCTGCTCCCCCCTTGTGCTTGCTTTGTCTTCAATGTTTTCTGCTGGTTTCTCGACTGTCTCAGGACTCCAAACTCCTTTCCCCATCTAAAAGTTTGCTTGAAATGAAGGTTGGGATTTTGGTTTCCAAGAACTTGGTCGTTGAGAGGCAGATTATGACTTTGATATAATCTCGTCAATATAAGTCTTTCTTCCTCCTCTTCCTCTGCCCCTGCCACCTATAGGGTCAGTGTCTTTGGGGTTTCTGCATCCTCTCATGCAATCTTTGTATTTGAAAAATCATAAGTGTTTTTGAAATCTATAATTACCTTCCCCGGCAACGACGCCAAAATGTTGGTCACTATAATTGCTTATTTAACTAAACAATCAAGTGCTACATAAATTGTCAACCCAGGGAAGTATTTTTATTTCAAAGGTAATCACGCACTATATATTCTCAATCTCAAAAGCAACCTAGAGTTGTAGGAAAAAAATATTAATAACACTTTGCCTTGAACAAAATGAAGTTCTAACTTGAATTACAGGAAAGCAAGCTACCTATTGCAGAGTGCAATTCTTAAAGAAATAATTGTCCAAAGAATCCTGGATTACATTAAGAAATAACAATCTAGGAAAAGAAATCTTTTAGGGCAATGCAAAAGGAAATACCAACTATTCTGTAACCAGAGAACATGACCCTATTCCCAAAGTAGGAATCTTCAACACCTGTTTTCGATCACCACACTTTTATGAACTCATTTCTAATTGAAATGATTGACACACACTGAAGACTAACTACCTCTTAACAGAGAACAGGACCCTATTCCCCAAGCAGGAATCTTCAACACCTGTTTCCAATTAGCACACTTTCATGAACTCATTACTAATTGAAATAATTGACATGCACTGAAGGCTAACTATCTCTAACAAAGAACAGAACCCTATTCCCCAAGTAGGAATCTTCAGCACCTTTCCCTGATTATCACTCCTTCATAAATTCACCAAACATGATTGCTAACTAGAATGATTAACAATTATCCAAGCATGAATCATATGAAAACAATGTAACAATCAGTAAAGCAGAGTTCAGTAAAGTAGTGTTTCAACAAAACAAATTTTAGTAAAGTAGTGTTTCAGCAAAACAAAATTTAATCAAGGCATGAACAAAAATAACACTAACACACTACAAAGCTAATGGGTAAATCTTGTGAAGAAGGTGGGCCCTCCCTTCTCACAAGATTCTCCTGAAACGAGAGGAACTAAAAAGGAATACTCAGAACAATCTTTTATTCATCTGTCAACTGTATCATATTACAATCTGAAGTAAAAACACGTCCTTCTCTGTAAATTCTTTCTTAGCTAAAAAGAAGTTTCTCTCTAATGATGATTTCCTCTTATTTAAAGAGGAGAATCCTCTCGATACAATTTGATCATAAAATTACATGTGTTAATCTGAGTCCTATTCTTAGTTAGTTCAAATCTCTATACTGGTGTTGGTCACTATAATTGCTTATTTAACTAAACAATCAAGTGCTACATAAATTGTCAACCGAGGGAAGTCTATTTATTTCAAAGGTAACCACGAACTATATATGCTCAATCTCAAAAGCAACCTAGAGTTGTAGTAAAAACATATTAATCACACTTTTCCTTGAACAAACTAAAGTTCTAACTTGAATTACAGGAAAGCAATCCACCTATTGTAGAGTTCAATGTTTAAAGAAATAATTGTCCAAAGAATCCTAGATTACATTAAGAAAATAACAACCTGGAAAAGAAATATTTCAAGACACTACAAAAGGAAAGACCAACTATTCTGTAACCTGAGAACAGGACCCTATTCCCAAAGCAGGAATCTTCAGCACCTGTTTCCGATTAGCACACTTTCATGAACTCATTACAAATTGAAATAATTGACATGCACTAAAGGATAACTATCTCTAACAGGGAACAAGACCCTATTCCCCAAGCAGGAATCTTCAGCACCTGCCCCTAATTATCAAGCTTTCATAAGTTCACCAAACAGGTTTTCTAACTAGAATGATTAATAGTTACCCAAGCATGAATCATATGAAAACAACGTAACAATCAACAACTTGGTCTCAGGTAGCAGCGATGGTTAATGCTAGCTCAAGGTGTGGCTGTCGTGGTCAATGTAACAATTTTTGTGTTGTTGTTTCAACATCGTAGACCACGAAGGGTGTAACAACTTCTTCTGTGTGAGTTGTTGTTTCAGCATCGTAGACCACGGACTGTGTAACAACTTCTTTTGTGTGAGTTGTTGTTTCAACATCGTTGACCACAGAGAGTGTAGTAGCTTCTTTTGTGTGAGTTGTTGTTTCAACATCGTAGACCAAGGAGGGTGTAACAACTTCTTCTGTGAGTTGTTGTTTCAGCATCGTACTCCACAGACTGTTTCAGCCACAGGGTTTGCATGCTTTAATTGTTTCAGCAACAGGCCTCAATGCTAATATGCAGTTCAAATTGTTTCAGCACTTATACATTTCTGATCAATGGTTAAGTACTAGAGTAATGTAAAATTATATGCAAAACAGATTAAACATATAGTAAAGAGAAGAGACATTGTATACCTTTGGAAAGATAGGGTAAGGTGATAATGTGAGTTTAAATGTGAGTGAAACAAGGGTGTAAAGGTATCAAAAAGTGTGAGAAAAAAGGTACATTATGTGGTCCTAACATCCCCCCCAACTTAAAATGTTGCATGTCCTCAGGCAATTTCACTCTGAGTCAGAATCTGAATACCGACTCTGAGCGTGCAAGTTACTCAAGCAGTAGTTGTGGAAGGCGATGTCTGTTGGAGCTCTGAACCCTTGAACGCGTTGTAACCTTTGCCAAGATGTTGTTTCGGCCTTCTTGGGAAACTTATAATGGACTTGATATTTCTCTGTTGGCATCCAAAGGATAGGAAAATGAAACTGGTACCCTATCCAGCTTTCAGCACATTGCTGAACACACTTAATGTAGCTAGGTACCCTGGAGATTGCTATCTCAAGATTAGTGGGGCTAAAAGGATTACGTTCCTGTATTTTCTCAGTAGATTGTTGCCAAAACATGTTATTTGCCTGTAGGGCAGCAATATCTATTGATTTAATGAAATGTTCAAACTCTTGAAACACTGATGTCTGTAATTGTTGAATGTGTTGAGTCATCCCTGGTTTCTTTAAAAACTGATAATACTCTGTAACAAAGGTTGCAACATTTTGTGGTTCTGGCCTTATCCAGAGAAGGTGGTTATCCTCATTGTGCTTGGCAGCTAGGCATTCATCCTGCCATATAATCTGATTGTTAAGGAAGGAGGTGAGTGCCCGGATCTGGATGTCACCGACAAGAGGATTAAGGTTAAGCTGTCGGTTCTCAGGGATGGCCTCATTATGAAAATATGCCTCACAGAGGAGGTGTTGATCCATAGCAGAGGCTCCTGCAAAGGTTTTAACAAAATCTATTGGATGTAACACTGCATGGGGTCTGCCTTCTTTGATTGATTTGATCTAAAACCATGTAAGTCATTCCATGAGGAACAGGGAGTAATTGCAGGATGGTTTCCTTGCAGCCAATAACTTTTGTGCCAAGTCAAATATCAAGAGCAATCTACCTTTTAGTTCTTTATTCTGTTTCTTAAGGGCACGAGATTCCTGGCGTGTTTTCTCCAAAGCTTCCCAATCTGAGTAGATATGATTTATCCAGATTTGTCTATGTTCCTGCAGGCTTTTGGCCTGTGTAACAGTAGACTCTTTTTTCCATTTCTCTATTATTGCCTGCTCATCCCATGTCTGAGTTTGTGTTTCAGCGTTGCAAGTAGTAGGCTGAGGTAGGGTCTGAGTGGCTTGTTCCACAAAGGTGTGGGTATTGATCTGGTTGGGAGGGGCAGATTCATCAATAGGCAATGTTTGTATATCTTTATTAACAAAATTAGGGGTTTCAAATTTGACATTTGTTGTAGGCCAGGGTTCAGTCTTAATTTTGGAAGGTCCTGCTAGTTCTTGTGTAACATCAGGGTGTTCTTTTTTGACTGCAAAAGTCGAAGGTGCAGGGGGAGCTCCTGGCTCTGGAATTTGAATCACTTTGTAGCCTTCTTGATAGTAGATGTCCCCACATTGACTGCACATATATTCTCTACACGGATTCTCTATTGTAGTTCCCTCTGACATGGTCACTATGCGAGCTAGGGTGTACAAATTAAGTTCCTTCTCATAGGCTTCCTTTGCCACGGCTAGCTCTTGCTTGTAGGCTTCAAGTTTAGACTTTAGGAACTCATTTTCTTGTAAGACAGATGCCATTGTTGGTTCTGGTTGAGGGGTGACTAGTTCTTGTGTAGCAGTCACAGCCACACTAGTTGGTTCTTTTGGAACAGCTACATGATCAACAGCTGATTCTTGTATTTCAGCTTCTTGATGTAGAGCAAGTAATGTTGCAGCACCCTGGGCATCTGACTCCTGTATCTCTGTATCAATATCAGCAGCTGGTTCTTGTGTTTCAGCTATAGCTAGTTCTTGTGTGACAACTATAGTTGGTTCTTGTGTTTCAGCTACTGAATGAGTAGCTGGTTCTTGTGTTTCAGCTACTAAATGGGTAGTTGGTTCTTGTGTTTCAGCTACTAAATGGGTAGATGGTTCTTGTGGTTCAACTAACAAATGGGTAGCTGGTTCTTGTGGTTCAGCTACTGAATGAGTAGCTGGTTCTTGTGTTTCAACTACTAGATTTGAAACGGATGATGTCGCAACACACTGGGCATTTGGTTCTTGTGTTTCAGTGCCCGTGGGTGGAATAGGTAAAGATTCTGGCATTTGGGAGGTTGGAGGTGTACAGGGTATTAGTCGGATGGGTTAGGGGTTTAGGGAAGTGGCAGTAGTGGCTGCCCTTGTTGAGGCCCTTGTTCATTTTCTTTGTAAAAAGGGCGGAAAGAAAGGAATTTGTTTTCGTTTACGTGGGGGCTTTTCCTCAATGATGGGATTGGGAGAATTGTCTGGTTCAGAATCATCACTAAGAATATGAAGGGCAGGAGTGGATGATTATGGTAAAGTGTGGGGCGGGATTGGTATGGTAGGGGTTTAATTGGATTGATTGGGTCTGTAAGCGGACTGTTAGGTAATTCTGGAGGGTTTGGAGGGTTTTGTGGATGTTGTTCCTGTAGATTTTCAAGAATTTCAACAACATCTTGGGGATCTATGGGTGGGTTGTTTAGTGGAGGGTTTTGTTGGGAAAAACCCTTTTGGATAAGAAGTTGAACGAGACGGTGATGGGTGAGTGAAAGGGTGGGATCTTTAGCCTTTTTACAATAGTGTGACATATTTTTAAGACAACCGAGCAGATAATAAGGAATGTTCACCAATCTAGTATGTCGTAAATGAGACAACAAGACAAAATCGTGCTGGTAGACTACCTGGTATCGGCCTTCGTAGGTAAGGTAGTGTTTAACGAATTTTGCAACTTTCGGCCATGGAGGCGGCAACAAGATGAGTCGGACACCCCGACCTTTAGGTTCAATTTATTCCCCTGGCAAGAGGAAATCCTGCTCGGCATTCAGGATGATATGTTTGCGGCTGAACAAGCGAATTCCATTGGTAGGGAAACCCGAAACCTGCGCTATATCCTCTTCTATAACTGAAATCCAAACTCCTTGAACAATGGAATGATCTTCCTGGAGATTTCGAGCAAATTGCAGAACCTGTTCTTGATCAAATCCCTGGAGCCTCTGAAAATAACCAAGCCATCCTGCTTGCAGAAACATTTGATAGGCTTATGGATATAGTTCTAACAGGTTTGTCATGGCGGGTTTGTACCGTATAACAGAGCCTCCCATAGCTAACAGCTCAGTAAAATACACCGTCAAAGAGTCGAGTAACAACTTCTGTGCAGAATAAGTTTTTCGAGTGAAGGCATGCAAATGGTGGTGAAACAAATGAAAGGATGGTAAATAGGAATGGCGGTAGTTAATTCGTGTGAAATGATGGTATAAAAGTTTGATATTTCCTCCCCCCCCCTTCAAGTGCAGCTAATAATGATTTTACATGAGTGGTAATAATGAGTTGGAATCTTCTCATTAACTATAGCTTAATTTTATTTACATAAAATTTACATACCTCACCTTTACCTTTTGATTCGTACTTCAAACAAAATATAGTGCATGTCCATAATAGTTCTGTAGTGGCTGTGGCGGAGACTTTTGATTTGTTAGCTGAATTGTATCAAGGATTTGTTGACTGGAAGGACAAAATGTAGTATGAGAGCGCAAAGGCTTAATGACAGAGAATGCTGAAAAGTTAGTGTTTCAGCGATAGGAAGAATAGAGAAATGTTTGCTGAAGAGTGATGTTGCAGAATACTACTGAGGAAGTGGTGTTTCAGCCATAGAAAGAAGGGCGAAACAATTATTGAACGGTGTTGTTTCGTCAATGGAAAAATGTGAAGAATTGTTGAACAGTAGTGTTTCTGCAATGGGAAAATGGCGAAAGGTTGCTGGCAGTGGTGTTTCAGCAATGGAAAATGTGAAGAATTGCAGAACAGTGGTGTTTCGGTAATGGAAAAATGGCGAGAGGTTGCTGACAGTGGTGTTTCAGCAATGGAAAATGTGAAGAATTGCGGAACAATGGTGTTTCGGCAATGGGAAAAGAAGGGAAAGAAATTGTGGAACGATGGTGTTTCGGCAGTGGGGAAAAGGCACAAAGTTGTTGAGCAGTGGTGTTTCAGCAATGGAGAAAGTCAAAAAGTTGTTGAACAGTGGTGTTTCAGCAATGAAGAAAGAGTAAAAGGTTGTTGAATAGTGGTGCTTCAGCAATGGGGAAGCTTGCCTCTTCTTGAAGTAGGATCGTCCTTTCTTAGTAGGCATGTGCTTTGATCGGGAATCTGCAAAAATCGATTGTAATATGGTTTTTCTTGACAGGGATTATTAGTAAATGAAATCTAATCTAATACTAAAGAAATTGAATTAAAAAGAATTAATTAAAATGAGGGGTAGGAGCCCCCTCTAAAAAGAGGTAATGAGAGTCTGCCACACATGTGGCCTTAAAATCTTCCTTGGAAATGGGGCACTGGTACAGAAGAAGCTGATGACCATTTACAAGTAACGGTGTTTTAGAGTCATCGATTGTGAGGAGCCTTACTATTCCACTGGGGAAAACAGTGTCTACTTCATAAGGTCCAAGCCATCTTGTACGTAGTTTCCCTAGAAATTCTTTAAACCAAGAGTCATACAGTAGGGCCCAGTTACCTTTTTCGAATTGCTTATGCTTGATAGTTTTGTCATGCCATTTTGATCTTTGTTGTTGAATCATAGTTGTCTGATGGATGGCATCTAGTCTTTTTTCATCCAATTCATTAAGTTGTTGCAACCTGGTTGTTTGTGCATCGGTCAAATCAAGGTTGACAGCTAAAGCAGTCCTTAAGGTTTTGATTTCAAATTCCACAGGAAAGACACCACTCTTTCCATAGACTAATTCATAGGGAGAGAATCTTGTAGTATTTCTCCAGGTAGTTCTGTAGGCCCATAATGCTTCAGGGAGTCTGTAAGACCAGTCCTTTCTGTTTTCCTTCACTGTTTTTGTGAGAATGACTTCTATTACTTTATTTGTGCTTTCCACATATCCATTCTATTAGGGGTGGTATGATGTAGTCATTCTATCTTGAATATGATATTTTTGAAGAGTGTCTTTAAAACCATGAGAAGTGAAAGGAGGTCCTCCATCTGTAACTAATTCTTTTGGCACTCCAAATATGATGAAGATGTCTTCAAATAGAAAATCTAGAACTGCTTCTTTACTTGCTCTATGGAGTGCTTTAGCTTCCACCCATTTGGTTATACAATCTGTACATACCACTATGTAAAAAAAATTATTGGATGGGGGGTTAATGGGTCCTACAAAGTCTAGGGCCCATCTTTCAAATGGTTCAAGTACTATCTGGGGGTTTAATGGCATTTCATCTCTATGATTAGGTTGGCCCATTCTTTGGCAGCTATCACAGGCCCAGACATATTTCTTTGCATCTTTAGAAAGTGAGGGCCAATAATACCCCATCCTGAGAATTTTATGTGTTGTTCTCTTATCAGCAAAATGCCCTCCACAAGGGCCATCATGACAATATTTTAGTAGATCATAAACCTCATCTTCTCTAATGCACCTTCGGATTTCTTGATCAAGTCCTATGTGGAAAAGATGCCCACTTATCCAGCTATACCGATCACTTTGTTGAATGATTCTTCTTTTCTCTCGATGGGATAGGTGTGGTGGTAACTTCCCTGCAACCAAGTAGTTAGCGATGTCTGCATACCAAGGTGAGTGAGCAGATACTGCAAATAGATATTCATCAGGAAAGGAAACATCTACTGGGGTATCAACATCAGGTGTTAACCAAGAAAGGAAATCAACAACTACATTTTCTTTTCCTGGTCTATCTACAATTGTAATATCAAATTCTTGCAATAATAGTAACCATCTGGTGACTCGAGCATTTGTGATAGGTTTGTTCATTAGATATTTG
>ML778716.1:11573-38420 GCA_009831015.1 Picea engelmannii
TGAAGCATCAGAGGATATATGAAAGGGAAGTGTCCAATCAGGTCCTCTAAGAATAGGAGCTGTAGATAACTGATGTTTAAGTGTATTAAATGCTTCCTGGCAAGAATTAGTCCATTTGAATTCGGCATTTTTCATCAGTAACAGAAATAGGAGAGAAGTTATTTTGGAAATTTTTTTGATAAATCTTCTGTAGTATCCAGCATGTCCTAGAAAACTTCTTACCTCTATTTGGGTTTTGGGAGTAGGAAGATCTTTAATGACTTGTATCTTGGATGGATCCACCTGAATTCCTTGAGATGAGATAAAATCTCCAAGCACTATTCCTTCACTCATCATCATATGACATTTTTCTGTACTTAAGGAGAGGTGGGCTTGTATACATCGTTTAAGAACTTTCTCAAGGTTTTGTAGTGCTTCCTAAAAAGAAACACCATAAGGAGTAAAGTCATCTATAAAAATTTCCATGGAGTCATTAAGCATATCAGGAAAGATTCCTATAACTACTCTTTGGAAGGTTGATGTTGCATTACATAGTCCAAATGGGAGAACTCTATAAGAAAAGGTTCCCCAAGGGCTAGTAAAAGTGGTTTTATCTTGATCTTGAGGTGCAATTTTGATCTGATTATACCCACTGAAACCATCTAAAAATGAGAAAAATTTCTTCCCTGACAAACTGTCCAACACCTGATCAATGAATGGTAATGGAAAGTGATCTTTTTGAGTTGCTTTATTTAAGGCTATGTAGTCCACACATACTCTCCATTTTTCATTTTTCTTAGGAACTATAACCAACGGGGAAACCCATTCACTGTCTGATATAGGATATATAAATGCCGCGTTGAGCAATTTTTGAAGTTCTTCTTTAAGTATTTCTCTTAAGTTAGGGTTCATTCGGCGTTGAGATTGACAGATCAGTCGACAATCTTCCTTAATATATATTCGATGAGTACATAATTCAGGCAAGATTCCTTTCATGTCTGTATAGTCCCATCTGAATGCTTCTTTATTTTCAAGAAGTAACTTCATTAATTGTTGTGTTTCAGCATCTGTCAGGTTGGGGTTTATGTTCAGTGTTTTGCCAGGTTCAATTTCTACTGGTATGCTTTTAAAAGAGATGGTGGCATATGTTTGAGGTGGGTTTTCAGAGTCAATATTTTCCTGATTATCTGACTCCAAAAGTGAAGCTAGCTGGTTGTGAGTTTCTGGAGTCACGGAGGAGGGTTCACAAATAAAATTATTAATTACTTCATCCTCGGTGGCGTCTTTAAGGCTTAGAGCTTGTCTGATAGTCAAGATGGGTTGAGTAATTTGATTGTCAAAGTCTACCCATACAGAATTATCATTATTAATCAAGGGTGTAGCGTGAGGGTAGAGGGTAAGCTGTTTAGTTTCGTAACCATTGGAAATTGTCATTGAACCTGATCTACAACTGATAAAAGCATCTTCTGTGGCTAGCCAAGGCCTGCCCAAAATTAGAGGGTGGCCCCCCAACTTTGTTTTAGGTTGCAATACCACAAAGTCAACTGGATAATTCTAGGATTCCACTGAGATAATTAGGTCTTAAATGACTCCCTCTAGTTTAATTGTGGATCGGTCAGCTAATTTGAGGATAATTGGGGTGTCTCTGATTTCATTTTCCAATTGTAACAATTGCGAGGTTTCCAGAGTCATAATATTGATAGCGGCACCTAAGTCTACCAAGACTCGAGGGATTATCGTTTTTCCAATTTGTACTGAGACGATAGGGTGGCTGGGATCACCATATTTAACTGGGGAAACTTTTCCTGACATTATTGCAGACAAGTCACCCATAACATGGACTTTGAGGGGATCCTTAATTTTCCTACCAGGTTTCTTAACACAGATGTCTCGCATAGTCCTGGCATAAATTGGTACATCTCGGAGTGCTTGTAATAGAGGAATTTTGACATAAAGTTTTTTGTAATTCCTCTAGAATATTGAAAGAAGGTGGCTCAGGCGTTTTAGTCAAAGCTAAATGCTCAGGAAATGGTGGTTTTGCTGTTTCAGCAACATTGTTAGAGGATGATTGTACCTCTTCAGGTACATCATGCTCTTTTGTTTCCTCTTTATTAGAAGAGGTAACATCGGCTATGATAGGTTCTACTAATCTCCCAGATCGTAAATGAATATCGTTGCATTGCGCAGGGAGAAGAGAAAATGTAGGCTGGTTATGAATATTAATGCATTGCACAGCTTTATTATTGAGGTTAGGGCTGGGTTGTACAGGTAGTTGGGGTCTCATCATTTGATTGTTAGGTGGAGTACCTGATGGTAAGGAGAGTGGTTGTAGAAATTGTGATTGAGGTAATTGATTTGGGAAGGGGGGTTGTTGTCCTCTCCAATTTGGATTCCATTGGTTCTGATATGGTTGTTGTTATTGTAGAGGCCAAGGAGTCCATATTGATGGATCAACAAAGGGTGGGTTAGTTTGTTGCATGGGTGGGTAATTCATTTGATTTAGATATTGAATTTGATTATAGGGAGGGTAACTCATTTGATTGAAAGAAGGATAGTTATTCCAACGATTAGAAGATGTAAATGGCATGTTAGGATTCATACCTTGTCCCCGTGGTTGCCATTGCCTTCTCTGTGTCAACAAATAGACAACTTCAACTTCTTCATCAGTTGGTTGTAATGTTGTCTTGATCCCTGGTAAGGAAGAGCATTGTTGCGTTTCATGATCTTTATCACAGATGGTGCAGATTGGCTTTTTGTCCAATGGACATTCCCTTCGTGGGTGCTTGTCTCTCCATTTAGAACAAAAGATGGACATAGTTGCTTCTTCTTCTGCTTGATTCTTTTGAATCTGCAGGGTGTCAATTTGTGAGGCAAACGAGCTTAACATTTTAGTTTTAAAACCTTCAAGTAAATTACCTATTTCGGTTCTTGTTGCCCCCCCACTGGCTGATTTTGGACTCTTGAAAATGTGGTGTCCCTGTTGTTTGATCTATTTCTTGAAGCTCCTCTTGAACATCTTTTGCATAGGTTAACAATTTCATCATATGATTTCTTAGATATGTCCCCTTTTCCAAGCATATTCAGCATATCTAGACAGTCATCCCTTACTCATTTTAATAATATAGTTTTAAGAATATATTTACTTACATTGGGGTGACTGGATCTTTGTAGATTATACTGTAGCCTTTCTACAAAGTCCTCCAGATTTTCATCTTCCTTCTGCATCATCTTAAATAGTTCCTCTCTTTTTTCTCTTGTTAAGCAATAGTCCTGGTATTTATTCAAGAATTTATGTTTCATTTGGTCCCATGTTGTGATTACATGTCCTCCAAGACTCATGAACCATCTTAGTGCATTTCCTTTCAATGTTGTTGGAAATAGCTTTAATTTTTTAGCATTGGAAATGTAATCATAACTTCTTCATAATATATCAAACTCAAAAAGGAATTCATCAGGATCCTCTGAAGACAAACCATGAAAGTTAGGTAGTGCTGAGAGTGGAATGTTCTTCATGGGAGCTACCCCTCTAGGAAGATCACCAATAGGAAATCCTAATGTGGAGAAAGAGTTTTCATCATTTACCTCTCCTTCAGGACCTGCCTGCTCTTTATGATGCAATTCTTCATTGTACTCATCCATGTTTTCTTCTGTCTGCTCCCCTGCTGCGCTTGCTCTGTCCTCAATGTTTCCTGCTAGTTTCTCGACTGTCTAAGGACTCCAAAATTCTTTCCCCTTTTCAAATTTTTCTTGAAATGAATGTTGGGATTCTGGTTTCCAAGAGTTTGGTCGTTGAGCAACAGATTCAGACTTTGATATAATCTCATCAATATAAGTCTTTCTTCCTCCTCTTCCTCTTCCCCTGCCATCTGTAGGGTCAGTGTCTTTGGGGTCTCCGCGTCCTCTCATGCAATCTTTGTATCTAAAAAATCATAAGTTCTTTTGAAATCTATAATTACCTTCCCTGGCAACGGCACCAAAATGTTGGTCACTATAATTGCTTATTTAACTAAACTATCAAGTGCTACATAAATTGTCAACCCAGGGAAGTCTGTTTATTTCAAAGGTAACCACGCACTATATATGTTCAATCTCAAAAGCAACCTAGAGTTGTACTAAAAACATATTAATCACTCTTTGCCTTGAACAAACTGAAGTTCTAACTTGAATTACAGGAAAGCAATCCACCTATTGCAGAGTTCAATGTTTAAAGAAATAATTGTCCAAAGAATCCTGGATTACATTAAGAAAATAACAACCTAGAAAAGAAATCTTTCAAGACACTGCAAAAGGAAAGACAAACTATTCTGTAACCAGAGAACAAGACCCTATTCCCAAAGCAGGAATCTTCAGCACTTGTTTACAAATTGAAATAATTGACATGCACTGAAGGCTAACTATCTCTAACAGGGAACAAGACCCTATTCCCCAAGCAGGAATCTTCAGCACCTGCCCCTGATTATCAAGCTTTCATAAATTCACCAAATAGGTTTTCTAACTAGAATGATTAACAGTTACCCAAGCATGAATCATATGAAAACAACGTAACAATCAGTAAAGCAGAGTTTCAGCAAGACAGAGTTCAATAAAGTAGTGTTTCAGCAAAACATAGTTCAATAAAGTAGTGTTTCAGCAAAACAAAATTTAATCAAGGCATGAACAGAAATAACACTAACACACTACAAAGCTAATGGGTGAATATTGTGAAGAAGGTGGGCCCTCCCTTCTCACAATATTCCCCTGAAACGAAAGGAACTAGAGAGAAATGCTCAGAACAATCTTTTATTCATCTGTCAACTGCATCATATTACAATGTCTGAAATAAAATACGTCCCTCTCTGTAAATCCTTTCTTAGGAAAAAAGAAGATCCTCTCTAATGATTATTTCCTCTTATTTAAAGAGGAGAATCCTTTCAATACAATTTGATCAACAAATTACAGGTGTACATATGAGTCCTATTCTTAGTCAGATCGACTCTCTATACTGGAATAGGATATCCTAGTCTCCCGCAACAAAATGCTATTACAAGTGCTGAGTGATGTGTTGATGTTGCGGCTGGAGTAACAACTTCTTTATTTGTCTTCTTGTTACTGTTGTTGTATGTTGTTTCAGCATTGCAAATCACGGGCTATTTCAACAACTTGGTCTTAGGCAGTAGCGATGGTTAATGCTAGCTCAAGGTGCAGCTATCATGGTCAATGTAACAGTTTTGTGTTGTTGTTTCAGCATCGTAGACCATGGAGGGTGTAACGGCTTCTTCTGTGTGAGTTGTTGTTTCAGCATCGTAGACCACAGACTGTGTAACAACTTCTTCTATTTGAGTTTTTGTTTCAGCATCGTTGACCATGAAGAGTGTAGCAGCTTCTTCTGTGTGATTTGTTGTTTCAGCATCATAGACCACGGAGGGTGTAACAACTTCTTCTGTGAGTTGTTGTTTCAGCATCGTAGTCCACAGACTGTTTTAGCCACAGGGTTTGCGTACTTTAACTATTTTAGAAACATGCCTCAATGCTAATCTACATTTCAAACTGTTTTAGCACTTATACATTTCTAATCAATGGTTAAGTACGAGAGTAATGTAAAATTATATGCAAAACAGATTAAACATATAGTAAAGAGAAGAGACGTTGTATACCTTTGGAAATATAGGGTAAGGTGATAATGTGAGTTTAAATGTGAGTGAAACAAGGGTTTAAAGGTAGAAAAAAGTGTGAGCAAAAAGGTACATTATGTGGTCCTAACAACTGGGATAGGACATCCTAGTCTCCCGTAACAGAATGCTATTACAATAGTTGAAAAATGTGCTGAGTGAGGTGTTGTTGTTTCAGCTGGAGTAACAGCTTCTTTATTTGTCTTCTCATTACTGTTGTTGTATGTTGTTTCAACATCGCAAATCATGGGTTGTTTCAGCAATGGGATTTGCGTTCTGACTGTTTCAGCACGTGGTCATGCGACAACGATGGTTAATTATGGCTCAAGGTGCGGCTGCTGTGGTCAATGTAACATCTTTGTTGATCCGAATTATTTTCGGCACGAAATGAGAGCGGAGATATAATAAAGAAATGCACAGAGATATTGCAGATATTCAATAATATAACAGAAATGTATCAGAGATGCAACCATAAACACAGATACACAGTAATACACGATTTCTATTAATCAAAGAAATGTATAGAGACTGTAAAAATACAAGTGAAAGACTCACTAGAATGGTAGCAGCTTATCTCTGAGAAGAGATGTGATGGCTACTCGCATTCGTAAGAAGATGGTTACAATGAGGCTCTGGAGGCCTTTTTACAATAATCGGGAATGCCAAAAGTCCTATACATCCAAAAACCTAACCCTAGGAGATGAAGCGCCAAAAGTCATGTGGGCCCCGTTTGGGTAAGTTGGTGCATCAACTTCCCGGGGTCGTAACTTTTGCATACGATCTCCGTTTTAGGCGTGTGATAGCTCGTTGGAAAGGTATCGTTGAGGAGATTCATTTTGGGGGCTCAATCATGCCTTTGACTATCATTTAGAACCTCGATCTCGAAAAAACTTCATTTAGGCCCTCAAAATGGCCCCGGAAGTGAAAACCTGCTAAAAATAGTAAATTGCCAAAATGGCCAGAAAACTGTTTTGAGCCATTTGGAAAAGGTGGATGGCCCCCCATATCCACCTGGATCATTTGTGTTTTTTTTTCAGCATCGTAGGCCATGGAGGGTGTAACAACTTCTTCTATGTGAGTTGTTGTTTCATCATCATAGACCACGGAGAGTGTAACAACTTCTTCTATGTGAGTTGTTGTTTCAGCATCATAGACCATGGAGAGTGTAACAACTTCTTCTATGTGAGTTGTTGTTTCCGCATCGTAATCCACAGACTATTTCAGCCACAGGGTTTGCATGCTTTAACTGTTTCAGCAATAGGCCTCAATGCTAATCTGCAGTTCAAACTGTTTCAACACTTATACATTTCTAATCAATGGTTAAGTACGAGAGTAATGTAAAATTATATGCAAAACAGATTAAACATATAGTAAAGATAAGATACATTGTATACCTTGGAGAGATAGGGTAAGGTGATAATATAAGTTTAAATGTGAATGAAAAAGGATGTAATGGTATCAAAAAGTGTGAGCAAAAAGGTACATTACAGGGTCCTAACACAGAGGAAGAGGAAGAGGAAGGGGTGGAGAAATAAAATGCTTTACTTGTGGAAAAAGTGGACACAAGTCCTATGAATGTCCAGACAAAAAGAAAGAGGGTGGTGAAACTCACATTGCCGAAGCACAAGGATGGAATGTTGAGGCAGAATATGTTGAGGGCGGAAGATCCTTGATGATGAGAAAAGTTCTCTTGAAGCTAGAGAAAGAGGCAGAGAACCAAGCCCAAAGGAATGGTCTGTTTCAGACTGCTTGCAAGACCAAAGACATGGTATGCAAAGTAATCATGGACAGTGGTAGCACAGACAATCTCATTTCTATAGAGATGGTAGAAAAGCTGGAGCTGGAGACTATTGAACATCCAAGCCCATACAGAGTTTCGTGGCTACAAAAAGGACATCACATAAATGTCACTAAACAATGTTTAGTTGAATTTAAGATAGGAGGATATAAGAATGAAATATTATGTGATGTTATTCCCATGGATGTTTGTCATCTATTGATGGGTAGACCGTGGCAATATGACAAGAATGTGGTTCATGATGGGAGAAAGAACACGTACACCCTGGAGAAGAATGGGAGAACTCACATGTTGTTGCCAATTAAAGATAAAGAAGTGAAAACAGAGGTGAGCAACACTGTACTTCTCATGAGTGGGAAAGAACTTCTTAAGGAGGTTAAGAAGAAGGAAGACACACAATTTATTGTGGTTAGGAAGCCTAAAATTGTTTTGACCAGTACAAGAGTGGATGATTTACTAGAGGAAATCCAACAGCTACTGGAAGAGTTCGCTGATATAGTAGTGGACAAACTACCTTGTTCGTTACCACCAATCAAAAGTATAAGTTATTACATCGATCTTATACCTGGAGCTAGTTTACCAAACAAAGCAGCGTATAGATTGACACCGCAAGAGAATGAAGAAGTAAAGAGACAAGTCCAGGACTTAATGGACAAAGGATTGATTAGAGAGAGCTTGAGTCCATGCGTTGTTCCAACAGTGCTCAGCCCAAAGAAAGATGGAGGCTGGAGGATGTGCACAGACTCAAGGGAAATCAACAAGATTACCATCAGATATAGATTTCCATTACCAAGGATGGATGATTTAATGGACTACTTGAGTGGAGCAAGCTTTTTTTCAAAGATTGATTCGAAAAGCGGGTATCATCAAATTCGTATGAGAGAAGGTGATGAAGGGAAAACAACATTCAAGACGAATGAAGGGCTACATGAATGGCTTGTTATGTTGTTTGGATTAAAAAATGCACTTAGTACTTTCATGATATTGATGAACGAAGTCCTGAAGGATTTCATAGGAAAATTCATCATTGTATATCTTGATGATATATTGATTTTCAGCAGAACAAAAGAAGAACGCTTGAAGCATTTAGCTAGAGTGATGAGAATATTACAGCAAGAGTAGTTGTTGATAAACATGAGGAAATCGTCATTCATGAGGAAAAAACTCATTTAATTGGGTTTTGTTATCTCTGCAAATGAGTTGAAGATGGATCCGGATAAGGTAGAGGCGATTAAGAATTGGCCATCACCAAAAAGTGTATTTGAGGTTCGAAGCTTCCATGGTTTAGCTAGTTTCTACAAGAAATTCATCCGAGATTTCAGTGGGATTAGCGCACCGATTATGGATACAGTGAAGAAAATACACAAATCTTTTCATTGGACAGAGGAAGCAGAAAAAAGTTTCAACTTGATGAAGAAAAAGATTATTGAACAGCCAATTCTGGTGTTGCCAGATTTCAATAAGACATTTCGGGTCAAGTGTGACGCGAGTGGATATGCAATTGGAGCAATCTTGAGTCAAGACGATAGGCCGATCGCATACTTCATTGAGAAACTGAATGAATCAAAGGTTAAGTACTCCACATATGTCAAGGAATTTTATGCAGTCATACAAGCGCTGAAGAAGTGGAGGCATTATTTGGTTCCTAAAGAGTTTGTTTTGTACAGTGACAATCATGCTTTACAAGTCGTGACTCAATAGGAGAAGTTGAACCAAAAGCATGCTAAATGGGTTGAATACATGCAGAATTTTACTTTTGTAATTAAACATATTTCTGGAACTGCTAACAAAGTTGTTGATGCTTTGAGCAGGAAATGTTTGCTTATGCAAGAATTTAGAGTCAAAACTTTGGGTTTTGATAACCTCAAATAAATGTACAAGGATGATCCAGACTTTAAAGAGGTGTATGAGGTGTCTAAGAATCCAATTCTCAGGGACAGAAGCCAGTGGACCGAATATATGATCCAGGATGGATTATTATTCAGGGGCAATCAATTATGTATTCCAAAATGCTCCATGAGGGAGAATCTACTGAAAGGAAAACATAGTGGAGGATTGGCCGGACACTTCGATTATGATAAGACATTCTCAAAATTGAATGGCTCATATTTTTGGCTAGGAATGAGCACAAATGTTAAGAAGTTTGTGGACGGATGCAGAATTTGTCAACACACTAAAGGAAGAAGGCAGAACACAGGGTTATACCAGCCATTACCCATACCAGAGAGACCGTGGGACGCAATGAGAATGGATTTTATATTGGGGCCGCCAAGAACATAGAGAGGATTTGATTCAATCTTTGTGGTGGTAGATAGATTTTCAAAGATGGCACATTTTATACCATGTCAAAAAACTAGCGACGCAACCCATATTGCGAACTTGTTTTTCAAAGAAGTCGTCAGACTTCACGGCTTGCCAAGGAGTATTGTGTTTGATCGAGATATTGAGTTTGTTGGAAATTTCTGGAGGACTTTATGGAAGAAGTTGGGGACAAATTTTTCATTTAGCTCAGCTTATCATCCTCAGATGGATGGGCAAACAAAAGTTGTAAATAAAAGCTTGGGAAATTTTCTGAGGAGCCTAGTGACTGAGCAACACAGTCAGTGGGATCACATTCTGCCACAGGCAGAATTTGCTTACAATGATTCACTCAATAGAAGCACAGGGTAGAGTCCATTCCAAATTGTATATGGAATGCAGCCAAAGGGAGTTTCTAAATTGAAAGATTTAGAACATAATGAATTTAGGAGTGCTAGTGTAGAGGACTTTGCAAAAGCAATGAAGGAGCTTCACACCCAAATTAAGGAGCGATTGCAGAGTTTGAGCCAGGAATATAAGCGCA
Organism: Picea engelmannii; assembly: GCA_009831015.1. Taxonomy (NCBI): domain Eukaryota; kingdom Viridiplantae; phylum Streptophyta; class Pinopsida; order Pinales; family Pinaceae; genus Picea; species Picea engelmannii. The sequence goes on from ML778716.1 coordinate 21,841, forward strand.
GAGCAGATCAACATAGGCGAGAAATTCAGTTTGAAGTTGGTGATCTAATTCTTGCACACCTGAGGAAGGAGAGGTTCCCAAGGGGAACATATAATAAACTGAAAATGAAGAAGATTGGACCATGCAGAGTCATGAAGAAATTTGGGGCAAACAGATATGAGATTGAATTACCCGATGGGATCGAAATTACACGGATATTCAACATCTCAGATTTGTACCCTTACAGAGCTGAAGAAGAAGGAGAAGACAATGAACAAATAGAGTTTCAGTGGGTTAAACAAATGCCTGTAGCTGAAAGGCCACAGATGGAAAGTATACTTGACAAGAGAATCAACAAGAGGACCAAGAGAAAAGAGTATTTTGAATACTTGGTCAAGTGGAAGGGACATCTAGTTGAAGATGCCAGCTGGGAAGACGAAGAAGAAATTAAGAAGCATGGACAGACCATGCAAGAACTCATGAACAATAGTCCATGAAAATTTTCAAGTGAGGGAGTATGATGCAGGAGCATCTCCAGCATCAAGCAAGCGTGGAGGCGAAAGATAGCTGGAAAGCGCAACACGCATTTTCTCACGTTTTGAGATATTTTTGAAAACATTAAATGTAATGGTTAAAAGGAGGCATACTCGCATATTGTAAACAGATCATGAGTGATTTCTCTCATCTGTAAAAAGTTAAGGCATTTATGCATAGTTAATGAAAGTAGGTATATTTAAATTCCAGATTAGACAGTTTTAGGAACAGGAGGGAAAATGACTATAGACACCCTCATATTTGTATCATTGTATCATTTATAATTAGATAATTAAGCACATTAGCATAGAGAAGAGGAGAGTTGTAGCAGAGAGTTGTAAAGAAGAACCCATGTACAAAAGTTCTGAATTAATATATGAAGCATTGATTCAAATTCATGGTGTTATGATGCTTTCTGTGTATACATGCTGAATGGTATGCTTATGGTTGTTTATTCTCTCTGTCATGCATTTTCTTCGATATTGTGCGAATGTATGATTTCATGTTGAATGTTGAAGTCTGAGAGAGGATGTGAATGAGTTTCAATTGTTTCTCATCCTGAGTAAGAAGTTCTTGCAAGGAGTGCAGTGAAACGTCCCCAAGGAGTGCGTTGACGAAGGTTCAGAGTTTCATCTCTGAAAAGCTCAAGAGGAATATCGTTGTCAGCAAAAGTGTAGGAGTAGTACAGGAAGCCATGCAAGGAGTGTGTAGCTGTTGGAAGTCTTAGGAATTATCAACAAAAGGAGATTTGAAGGACTGTTGTTGCAGAGAAGGTGCACAGAGTTGAGGAGATCAAATACCCAGAAGTATTTGATAGATTGCAAGTGCATGTAGAAATTCTTGTGAGACTTGAAGTTACCGGAGGAATCTCGGGAGGGTTGACACCTTTGAAGTATTCAAAGGAAGATGAAGGTTGAAGTCATCCAGTAGAAGTAAAGTTTAGAAGGAGGAACCTTGGTTCACTTCAAAGAAGTCGTCGAAAAGGAGGAATGAGAAGTCAGAATTCTTCCAGGAAACCTTTCGAAGTCGCAAGGACCATGAGATCCAGAGAAGATGGAAGGTGGATAGGGGAGGATGAACCCATCAGCTGATATTAGGAATCAATGTGGACCGTTGATCGTGATCTGTCATGAGCTGTTAGATCATTTCGAGGTTCGGGAACCTAAGAGGACAATGGTTTGGGGTCGAGAGTTTTGAAATCCTGATTCCCGGATGTCTGAAATCACGCAGGCTGTTGGATTGAAGGGAGGCTTATAGCCATTGATCCCATTGGAGATACCATTTCAGAGATTAGGGATTCATAGGTTGGATATTTGGGAGTCTTGCATTTGGATTCGCAAAGATGCGAAGTCCGAAACCCCGATAAAGTGATACAACCCATGTGGAAGTCAACTTTTGGGTTGACCTATCGGATTTTGACATTTCAGCATTCGCGGAGATGAGAGGCAGGGATCCTTTGTTCCGAGATTCCCGAAATCATGAAACTTGATAAGGTGTGCAAGAGGAGGACATGGCGACATTTCGGGGATTCTTCATATCGAGTTTCGACAGTTGGAATGTGGGAAACTCGACGACAGGTATCGCGAAGTCGCGAACCCCGAAGTCCCGAATTTAGAAAAGGGCACGACGTTATTTTGACCCAAGGGGATTTGAGTTGGCGCCTGGTGTTTGTCCATGCAGGCTCAATTCATAAGGACCTGTGGATTGAAGTTGTTGAAAGTTTCGATAGGGATCCAAACGAGCCACTTCGGCTCAGAGAGGGAGATTTGAACGATCCTGTGAGCGGATATCAACCTGTGGGTTGGGGGTCTGCGTCATGCAACCTGGGTCAATAGGTTTTATTATGATTTTTATTTATATTATCATGCTTTAATTATGAATTGATCACTTCATGGGGCACCAAAGATCAGGATATTTATGAATAAAAACCAATATCATGGGAAAAATCTTGGTTTGATATAAGTCAGGGTATCATGAGATTGGTGCACTAGGGATCAGAATGGTTGTGGAATAATTCAAAATTTTCATCAAGACACAAACACGATATGATATTCCCATGTTATTGTCGAGCAAATTAATCAGTGATAATTTTAAGGATGGAAATTTATTTTGAAATGTAGAAACCTTGGTGAATATTACTAGTCCTTTATATGTCAACTATAAATGTTTGGTGATATTTTTGTTAAAATATTCAAATTTCTAAGGATTTTATATAGTTTTTATAAAATTTTGGTGATTTTAAAGGTAAAATAATTTTGTCCTATAGAATTTGGGAGAATAATTTTTAGAATGGTGAATCATTTTTTGGGAAAAACCATGGAAAATTAGCCCATGGGAGAAATTTAGCCCCTAACATTTTCCCTAAAATTTATTAACTTAATTTTTTATCATTAAATCATCAATTCAAGGTGTAAGCTTAGAGGTTCCAACACTGTATGTTTAGGGACTAGGACTAGCATGACTAACTAATCTATGAAAAGAACATGAAACGATACTATAAAATCACAAGAAACTTATTCATTGGGAAACACAATTTAAGAACTTTCCCTAATGGAATAGGCTATAGTTTTTCACTCAAGAAAGTCCATGAGTGTCATGTAATCTCATTCCCACCTTCAAGTGAAATTATTCTTATGATTGGAAATGCAAATAAGGAAATCTACGTGTATTGGGTAGCAAAGAAAATCTTAATTACTGGCCAAAAGACTTAATGTTTCTCACTTAAGATTTACACTCAAGTGTTAAGAAGCAACTTGTTCCTACCTTCAATGACACTTTATCTATGGAAACAAAGCATGTAAAAGAATATAACTCTAATGAAATCTGAAACTACCTATAATTAAAAGCATTTAATTGACAAACAAAAAAGAGAAAGAGACTAATTATGAGGATTGATCCAATCACTCACACACACTGTGTAAAACACCAAGTCTTAGATCATTTGCAGGAGTATATCTCCCATATAAAATTACCAAACATCAGAAACAACACTATTATCTTGATTTGCAATTTAAAGGAATGCGCATTGATTATAGATATGGAACAAAAACTAAATCTTATTAATCAATCTGCACACTTAGATTATGATTGAAATGGAGTATTATAATTGTCACTATTTGATTTACAATCAGAATTGATGTACAAAGTACACAAAGTCTTAAAACTATAAGGAATATGCAATTTCTATCCAAAGTATATAAATGTTGAATACAATATTTTGGAGATCATACAAATGATATGTAAAGCCAAAGAATGTGACAACAATCCAACTATACTAATCACAAATTCAAAACATTATAAAAACAAAAGGATGAAACTATTACCTCTACTGCTACAACAGGGAAACGGGAACCCAATTGGTGGGCCCTCCCAGTTGGTTTCCCACTGCTCAAAAGATCACATAATTAAAGAGCAATTTAATGCAGAAATGCTAACTTAGAACACCAACATATCCTCGTATTCATGAATTAAAGTTCAAAAATACAAATGAAAGAACAGAGTAATAAAGTATAGAAATGTTGGCCTCTTCTCAATCCTATGGAGCTATCATTTATACATGAACAATCAGTGAAACTTAATTCTAAACTCGGAATCCATTCAAACAATTTTTACATTTTTTGGAAAATCGACCAAACGGAAAATCTGGACAAGCCCAAATTAGAGAATCGGGATTATCTCTCAAAATATTTTGAATCTCAGAAATCGACCCAATTGGAAGTTAATTTGGAAATTTATGTACAAAAAACATATTTTCATTTTTCTATATTCCTCTTCTTCAGCTCAAAAATCAGGTCTGAAATTATGTGTCTGTAAACTACTTATTAATTTAGACCATAACTTTGACCAAGAACTTGGAGACTCACATGTGTGACCTGGACATGATATGATGGGTGTATAACCATATATAAGCATCCAAATAGGATGTGTATGTGTCCATTTCTCCACTGGACACATGGAAGTATGATTAGCAATGATCGTGTTGCGAGATCTCTATGTGTGTTGCAAGATCTAGACTCATGAAAAACATCATCAATGATAAACCAATTAATAATCTCCCTAATAATTAATGGAAAAAGTCACATTTAGAGGATAATATTACCTTATTGCCTCTAGATAACTATTCCATCAAAAACTCTTATATTATTGTGATGATAGGGATGATAACGAGGAAAAAAGGAAGAATAAATGGACTGAGAAGGGGTTTCACTAGCAATCAAATCGTTAATTTTGGAGGCCAAACATCCCCTCATGTCGAAGGTTTTGCACATCCTCGTGCAAACAAACGTTGATGTCCAAGTCAAAAATTGTAGGAAAAAACTAGTCTACTACATTCCAATGGAGATACTGATATTGGGTCCCATGTCATTTTCTTCCCTAAGATTCCTTGCCAGAACCCGGTTGCATAGATTCAACAATTGAGCTTGTGTGTGCCACCTTTTAGCACTCCTAAGCAGTTTATTGTTATTTTTGACCAATTTTTCATTTTCAATTTCCAATCGAGCATATCTCTCCTTGAGAGTAGTACTCTATATCTATACAGCACTTCAAATTCTTTGATTTTATTCCCTAATGCTCCAATCTTCTTACTCTCCTTGATAGGTGAAATTTTGGTATTGTTTGAGGACAATATTGGATGAGGCGGCTCACTGTAATCTATATTTTCTTCAAGAATATTCATTAGTTGTATCTTTACATCAACTAGGTCGGGTTGAAAATCATATACCTTTGGTTTAGACTCCTTATTCATCAATTTCTTAGCCTGGGGTTTGGGACATTCTTTTTGTTGTACATCATTATGCCTTGTTGCAATTTCTTCATTATGCACAAGATTCACATACTGCTGAGAAGGAATGGGTGTTTACACCTTTGTAACCTACATTTCAACTTTTTTTCTTTTCCATACTACGTCTGAATATTTAACATGGAGGTGATACATCCTTAGTTGGCTTCCTATTTTCCTTGGAAATGGCCTTCTCTTCTTGTCTTCACTATCTGTAGTGTTTATTTCATTGCTTTTAGTCATATCAGTAACCTCTTGAGGCAAGTTGACTAATTTTTTCCCTACCTCTACGAATCCATTTCTGACTATAAATGAATACCAATTCCTTCACAATTAATATTCTGATGAGACCATGGTGGTAAAGAATACTGGACATACTTTGAAATTTTCCCCAAAATTTTTGTAAAAATAAAATGGAAAATTGATTTGATCTCTAGATTCAAAATGCAGAAGCAATCGAATATGTTAAAGGAAGTCAATTGCATACCATCCCTCACATGTGACAAATTCCTGAAGTATAAACAACAAATTCCTCCATGCCTCCTTGATCCATGACCTCAGAACTCCATGCTTCCAATATGGCGTCTTCTTAGTGTTGCATAGGAATCATGACCTGGCCGCCTGTTCAATTTGTTGGTTTCTGAACCACCTTTTGCTGCTTTTGGGAAAGCATGTAGCTTCTACAATAATATACTTTTTCACCTTCATTACTAAATCACTAATTTGTCCAGTATTCCCATCGAAACTTCATGCAAATTTCTCTCTCACAGAGTCGTTATGTCCTCCAAATTGATAGTGGAATGACAATCAACCTACATTCGCAAGCACACTCTTACTTGCATTATACTATGGATACCCTTCCAAAGTACCCAATGATGAGGGGTCATACCAAAATTTTCATGGCTTCTCCATACTGTGACAAACCTTGGAAATGAAGCTTTGTTGGATCCCCAATTTTAATGATATTTTCACTAGAAAAAGGTAAGGATGGAGGATTTTAATGCGGGATTTACAAATTGAAAGGTGGTTACAGTGAGAGATAGAAATGGCATATGGTTAAATGATGTAGTAAACAATTATATTGATAGTTAGAGGAGCTCATTTTGAATCCCTCTAGTGATTCAAAATGGGTCTCAAGGCAACAAATTAAATGATAATTAGCTCTCCATTTTGATAAGAATAACATGAAATGAAAAATTCAAGGGGTGCCTAACCAAAATCATAAAACATGATCTTGGAAATGATAACATGTGATGATAATTCAAGGGATGGAAAATCAAGATCATATCTTAGGCACGATCTTGGAGATGACAATCAAATTTGGTGGTAAGTTTAGAAGTTATGAGAGAATCATCCATAAGCTAATCGTGAGCCAACAAGATTTCATCATGTGACTTACATATCTTAGATGAACTTAGGAAAATAAAAAATTGACCCTTTACCTCTATTTTACCTTTGAAATACAATCATGTGCTTGTCTAGATCGAGATATTTTGAGCAAGAAAGAGAACTAACTATTGAAAAGAGACTTGATGAGGATGAATATTTGGGACCAAAGAAGTAAAATGTTGTTGATGATGAAGACTGATCAATTGAGACCGATATATTATTGAGCTGATACAAAACAAAGTGAGAATGCATTTCGATTGTTATGTTGATAGGCCAATGACTGTTGACTTCCTTATTTAGGCTAGAAAATGCACTTTAAATAGTTGCTACAAGATTGCTTGGCTGTTATATGACTACTTGTAAATGCTGAAAATGTAAAAAGTACAAATGTTGATGCTATTATTGGAAGGATGGACACTGCAACTTCTATTAGAAGGTTGGACATCTCTTGAATAAGGAGGATGGAGTGAATTGTGGTTGCAAACAAGACTAGATGGTGATCTTTATTGGGACAATATATAAACATACGACTATAAGAAATCAAACTGCTGCAAGTTGTTGTTGATACCAGAAAGTCAGATATTCTTCATCCATATCCGTTATTCGTACAACTAAATCTATGTGAATAAGTTTACTTAGAGTCGAACATAGCAAGATATAATTGGAATCGGTCAATAATTTGAATCGTTAACCAATGCAAGATGACCCACCATTAATGTCAATGGGAATCAAGGTACAAAAGTACATTATAGTATATGTGAATGGATGTGTTGTAGTCGAACACATATAGAATCCATCAGTCAAGGTACATTGATGTATTCCCTTGTTGATAGTGAGAGAACCATCCATTAAGGCATGCAGGGCTCAAGGTACTTATAAACATCTCTAATATTTATCCCAGATGACATGCTGGAGTCGATGGGATGAAACTCATTGGAAGGTGTGCCTTAAGAAATCCCACACCATCCGACACGAGCATAAAACATAATTGATTTCAAGAACCATAAAAATTGAACCAATGTCAACTTGCAAAAAATTATTGAGAGTTGTGCCTGACAATTTCCTAGTTTTCAAGCAAAACTCATGTCCAACTGCGTCAATGAAATGGTTTTCACAATTGGACTTATTTTTATCTTTACTATTTTATTCATTTATTTACACTATCCTACTTTACTTGAAAAAGAAAGCATTTTTTTCAAGTGTAGGAGTATTTTCAATGCATCCATTCAAGAAACAAGATCTCTTTCAAACTCATATCCAAATTTGAAAAGTATACCTTAATGAGTACCAGGATATGAGAAGCTAATTGTTTTAGTGGAGATGGTGTCAAGAAGTGTTGGAGAATGGAGGAATTTCATGGCCTAATGACTATTTGGAACCAAGTATCAATGTAGTCTTTTTTTCCCTGGTCCTGTTTTATTTTCATGCCATGAAGTTCTTTGGAAGGTTGGTCATCACACTCTAGAATATACAGGGGATCTAGTGATAGGCATGCCAAAAATTCTTCAATCTCTGGCTCTAAGTGATGTTCTTCATCAGTTGTGGTCCATTGTTCTTGGATATGTTCTAGATGCTAATAAGGATACATAGAAGAAACTCCTAAGTTCTCCTCTTGTGGTGCATGGATCCTTTGTTCCACTACTTCTTCTTGGATTGTATATTTGTCCTTAGTGACAATTTTGGAGTGTGGGAAAGGATTTGAGACAATCCTTCTAACATAATTTCCTCCTTTGCTCCACAAGTGCCTGAGCATATTTAGTTCTTATGGTTGATCTAGAGCTCTTTCTCATAAATGGATTAGTATTATAGGGGATCTTACAGCTCCAAAATAAAACTTTAAAGGAATAAATTTGGCCAAAAGAAACAATTTCAAAATAAAAATCATCATGTACTTGGATTCTCTCACTCTACTAAGACCCTATTGTCACCAAGTTATCCATTGACATGAGTTATCTTTTTCCTTTCCATGAATCAAATCAAAATAAAACACACTTTCATAAAAGGAAAAAATGAGGCTTTAGAGAAACTCACTAAAGTGAATGCATTTGGATAGAACCCCCCTAGGAACTTCTGAAGCAAGGGAACCTTTGCATCTTATAGGATTCTTCTCCTCTACATTGCAACTATAGCTACAAAACAAAAACTTCTCAAAATAAACTACCCATGCTCTAATCCCTTGTAGCACCTCCCCGACGATGGCGCCAAAAATGTCGAGAAAATTAATTAAATTAATTTTTGATCATTAAATCATCAAATCGGGGGCACAAGCTTAGAGGTGCCAAAACTATATGTGCATGGAATAGGACTAGCATGACTATCTAATCTATGAAAACAACATGATATGATAGTAGCAAATCACAAGAAACTTGTTCATTGGGAAGAAAGACAAGAAAATTCCCTATTTGTTCAGGCTACAATTGTTCACTCAAGCAATGCCCTGAGTGTAATGTAATATCATTCCTACCTTCAAGTGAAACTGTTCTTATGATTGGAAATGAAAAAAAGGAAATCTATGTGTATTGGGTAGAAAAACAAAGATTACTTACTGGCCAAAAGGATTATTGTTTCTCACTTAAGCTTTACACTCAAGTGTTAAGAAGCAACTTGTTCCTACCTTCAATGACACTTCATCTTGTTGGATTAATGAGAGGGGGGGTGAATCAGTAATAGTGTAATTATAATCCTTTTTCTTCAAATGTTATATCAATGTAGAATTATTATCCAATAATGAGCAGTAAGAAATAAACAATCACACACATACATAGTACACCAGTGTTTTACGTGGAAACCCAAATCGGGAGAAAACCATAGAATGCTTTTTATTATGTGTCTTAAATAATTACATTCATTAGAAGCACCAACTTCCTTTGTTTTCTAGTTGCAACTGGAAGGAGGCTCCAACCCCCTAGTTTCTCAGGCTACAACCTGAGGGAAGCTCCAACTCCACAATTCTCTGGCTACAACTAGAAGGAGGATACAACCCCCTATGTTCTTTGGCTACAACCAGAAGGTGGCTACAACCACCTATCCTTGCCCCGTATCCAATCTGTACAACTACTCTGTAATCAAACCGTACCTAAAGTGAACATGTATCTACAAAAATACGACAGATACGCAACCTGTAGTGATGCAACTCGCATATGTACGTGCCCTATCCGTTATGCAGCCCACGTATGCCTTCCGAAACTAGGTTTTCCTTTCACTTGAAATTTTTTGACCCTCTATAACTTCTTTCACATAGATCTGTAACCTGTCACTGTATCCACACTGTAACTGTACCCTGTGCATGCATCCTCATACATAACCTCTACTCAAGGCAAGTATGTCTCTCTCTAGTCATGTGCCATATAGGTATGTGTAATCATGAACAAGTATAATATACCTCACATGATCTTAGCCATTAACCCCTTTCTGATATTCAATTTCTCAATACATCAATAAATACAAGATCTCAACCATGTACCATAAAAACTCTTAGCCATATGCCAAGAAATACAAGATGTGCCTCAACAAGAAGTATAAACGATAAATATACCAGCACTGTATTTATGTAGATATGAATTATACAGAAGATCCCATGTAGCCACTAGTCTCTCTAGGGAGAATATTCAAATCCCCATTGCCATTCCTCATGCATACATCAAAATCCAACTATTCATAGAAATAATACATACCTTTTGAACCAATGGATGGATCTGATGTATTTGAGCACTCTAGACCTTCCTGGGAGCTTGATCTAATAATCTAGAACCTCTTCACCTTCATATTATCAAGTTTCATGGCTTTATCAACATATACTGACCCTATACACAGTCATCCCATGTACATACTCACCCTATACACAGCCATCCCACATATACCTTCAATATATATGCACCCTATACACAGACAACCTGCGTATACCTTCAATGTATATGCACCCTATACATAGACAGCCCACGTATGCCTCAGAAAATAGGTTTTTCTGTGAATTCGAGAATTTCACCATCAACCCTTCGTGCTACCTTAGACGTTTGCCACTTCAGATGTATCCACAAGTATTTACAAGAAGCTTTACACAAGAAAATAGATATACAATATGTACAAGTGTGTGTTTAATGAGTGATCTTTGCCTCTTATTTATATCTTCATGTAGCCTTACACTTTCCTTATTTTAGAGATTCTTCATTTAAAATAATTTCATTTGCAAAGCACTTTGACCCTTAGGGGCTTCTATAAGACTTATGAGGGGTTCTCCAACTTCGTATGGTCATAAATCTCTAACCGTGAGGAGTTATGTGACATTCTACATACCACTGGAAATGGTATAACAAGCACTATCCATCTAGGATAGTTTCCCTGAAAAATTCACTATCCTTCAACTCATTATTCCACAACTAAGCATGGGTTCTCTTACTCCGCAAAGCATCTTCCTGTGAGGGATTTCACCATAAGGGGACCACTTTGGAGTTCATCCATCTTTACTTCTTATCAACCATGACAAGACAATAATGAGTTATCTTTACATAAAACAATCTTGGGTCCATTACCCAAACCTTTGTGCTACGGGGATTTCTTCAAGGGTTGACATCAATGACAACCAACCTTAATCAACAATATTCCCCTTTGGCATTGATGTCAACACTCTGATGCAATACTGAAATTATATCACTCATGCTCCCCCTGGAACCATGCCTCTTTCCTCTCCATCTGATAAATCTACCTCTGTCCTCTACATCTGATAAATCTACTCCCCTTGGAAACATGCCTCTATCCTCTACATCTGATAAATCTCTCCCCCTTTGTCATCAATGGAAAAGGTATCTTTCCATCCAGGGCTTCTCCTCCTGATTGAATTGTCCTCTTATGGTGCTTCCTCATGTACATCTAAGACATATAAGAGAAGCATTCAAAAAGAATTCATTTTGGAGTAGAAATAACTCCAAGTCTTTGGCGAAGATATTCAAAGGCTTCCAGTGGAAGTGGTTTTGTAAAGATGTCTGCCACTTGTTCTTTTGTGCCCACATACTAAACTCTAATGTTCTTTTCTGCAACATGTTCTCGTAGAAAGTGATACTTGATTGGAATGTGCTTCTTCTTGGAGTGCATCAGCGAGTTTTTTGAGATACTGATGGCACATGTATTATCACAATATATTGGAATGGGCACATCATACTCAACCTGTATATCTGTCAAAGTTTTTTTCATCCAAAGAACCTATGTACAACATGTTGTTGCTTTGATATAGTCTACCTCGGCTGTAGATAGAGATATTGATGATTGTTTCTTTCTTAGACATGATACCAAACACTCACCTAAGTAGAATGTTTCTCCACTGGTGATTTATTGATCATTAATACAACCTGTCCAATATGCATCTATGTAGGCAATAAGTGATAGATCTTTTCCTTTTGGATACCATAGTCCAAAATCTTATGTTCCTTTGAGATATCTGAAAATCCTCTTTACTGCTAATACATGTGATTCCTTTGGTGCTGCTTGAAAGCATGCCACCTGTCCAGCTGCCTACATTACATCTGGTTTGGATGTTGTCACATATAGTAGGCTGCCAATCATTGACCTGTATTGCCTCTAATCTATAGACTTTGAATCATCATCTTTTCTCAACTTACATCTTGTTTGCATGGGAGTGATAACTGGTTTGCAATCTTCCATTCCGAACCTCTTTAGCATTTCTCTGATATACTTGGTTTGAGAAATAAAAATTCCTTGGTTGCTTTGATGTATCTGAAGTCCCATAAAGAAAGATAGTTCTCCAAGTAACGACATTTCAAATTCATTTTGCATGTCTTTTGCAAATTTTTGGCTTAACCTGTCATCATCACTACCAAAAATAATATCATCAACATAAACTTTAATTAACAAAATATTACCTTGACTTACCTTGATGTAGAGGTTGTTGTCTGCACTTCCTTTTCTGAACCCTGTCTGCTGCAGATACTTATACAGTCTGGAGTACCATGCTCTAGGAGCCTGTTTTAGACCATACAAGGCCTTCTTTAATTTACACACATAGTTTATGATCTCTGAAAACTGAAATCCTTTTGGTTGTTTAATGTAGACTTCTTCTTCAAGTTCCCCATTCAGAAAATCTGATTTTACATGCATCTAATATACTTTAACATTTTTGGAGCATGCATAAGCTAAAATCAAACGGATTGCTTCCATTCTGGCAATTGGGGCAAATGTCTCTTCAAATTTGATTCCTTCAATCTGTGCATATCCTTTACATACCAATCTAGCTTTGTTCCTTGTAACTTGTCCATCTTCATTCAATTTATTCCTGAAAACCCATTTCGTGTCGATCACATTCTTATTCTTTGGTCTTGGAACCAATTCTCAGGTGCCATTTTTCTCTATTTGATCCAATTCTTCATCCATGGCCTTATTCCAAAATTCATCCTTGTTGGCTTCTTCAAAACAGTTTGGTTCAATTGTAGATAAGAGTGCTAGGTGTGTTTGTTCTGGTGAATGGATTTTTATTCTAGTCTCAACTCCTACATCTTTGTTTCCAATAATCTGATCTGAAGGATGATTCTTTTGTACTCGTTTGCTAGGTGTCTTTGGAGATACTTTCTAAACTTGCTCTTCTGCTTTTATCGGATTCTCTTCATCTTCATCTTCCTCTTCTACTTCTTTTTCATCTTCTTCTTCGAAAAGTTTTTCCATTGATTTTTTTTCTTCTTCCTTTGATTCTGGTTTGCCTATTTCATCATTTGTTACGTTGATGCTTTCCACAACTTTGTTTAATCTTACATTGTAACACTTGTATGATTTCCCTGTACTTGAGTAACCAACAAATATTCCTTTGTCCACACAAGAGTCAAAATTTCCTATTCCGCCATATTCTCTTTTGATATAACATTTGCTTCCAAAAACTCTGAAGTATTTTACATTTGTTGGTCTTCCTTTCCATAGTTTGTAAGGAGTTTTGTTGATGTTATTTATGAGCATTACCATGTTTTGAATGTGAATTGTTGTATGCACTGCTTCTGTCCAAAAAATGTCTGTCAACTTTGAATCCATTATCATTGTTTGAGCCATTTCTTGTAATGTCCAGTTCTTTCTTTCAACAACTCCATTATGTTGAGGTGTCCTAGTGACGGAGAATTGCTTTTTTATTCCATGATCGCTGCAATAGTCCATAAATTCCTTTGAGGTGAATTCTCCTCCATTATCTGATCTTAATCATTTGATTCTTGAATCCATCTCATTTTCAACCATTTCCTTGTAGATCTTGAATTTTTCAAAAGCTTCTAACTTGTTCTTGAGAAAGCAAATTGTAGTCATTCTTGTATAATCATCAACTAATAACATAAGGTATATATTACCTTTTAAGCCTTTTGTTGTAGTTGGTCCAACTAGATCAATATGAACAATTTCCAGTGGTCTTGTTGTTGAATATTCCTTTGGTTTGAACCTGGTATTTGTTTTATTTCCTTGTTGGCAATGCTTGCATAGAGTCTTGGTTGGTTTCGTGATCTGGGGCATTTCTCTGAATGCTTCTCTTTTGCTGACTTTGACAAGGTTATCAAAATGCATGTGACCCATTCTTCTGTGCCATAGCCAACTTTCATCTTCCTTCCCCAGAAAACACTTTTCATTTCCAATTTTGCTTAACACATATATGTTGCTTGAAGTTCTTGCAGCTGTAGCAACCAATCTCCCTGAACCTTCTTTTCTTATCTCCAACTTTTGTGAATCGAAGGTAACTTTATGGCATTGATCACACATTTTACTGACACTTAAAATATTATGTTTCATATCTTCTACTAGTAGAAAATTTTCTTCCTTTTCATTCTTGTTCCCAATTCATACTGTGCCTTTTCCAATGATTTTGGCTGAAGCATCATTTCCAAAGGAGATTGTTCCATCTCTTTCCTTTTGTAATGTAAGAAACTTGTCTCTATCACCTATCATGTGTTTTGAACATCCACTATCAACATACCAACCACGTTTCTTCTATTTAGCTTGTAGAGCGACTGTGCATTCTTCATTGCTATATTGATCTTTCTTTCTTAGCCATGTCGTTTTCTGAGGTTCTTGTTTGTGATTCTGTTGAGGTTCTTAGGAGGGACTATCATTCTACAAGTTTTGGCCATGTGTCAAAAATTGTTACATTTGTAACATTCCACTTCAGTGCTCAAAGATTCAAACCCGGTGTAGCTTCTTCTCTGTGTTTCACTAGGTCTTCTTGAATAACCCCTTTGTGTATGGCTCTCAAAGTTGTTATCGTTCTTAATGTTAGCTCTCCAATTTACAGATTTATGTCCAAAATTATTACATGGATAACATAAACCAAAAAATATAGTTTGATACCTGGTAGTTGAAGATCTTCTGAAAGGAGGTGCTCTTATGAATCCTTCTTCTTCTTGAGGCTTGTTTATCTATTGTTGATTCTGAAATCTAAATCTTCTCGGTGTAGGAGTGTCCCTGTAATCTTCCTTGTATATCTTTTTATCACCTTTGATTGTTTATGCATAGCTTTTTGGATTTGTTTCTTGCGTTGTTGTTTTGGAGCTTGATCCCTTTTCTGTCTGATTGTATCCAAGTCCAGACTTGTCAAGATGAGATTTTTGTTTGATTGTATCCAAGTCCAGACTTGTCAAGTTTGAAGTTTTGATGCTTTGACTTTTGAATCTCCTTCATAAATATTTTGAAGCTTGTCCCAAATCTCTTTAGCAGATTTACAATGTGCAACTTTGGTGAATATCGTATCACTGAGACCATTCAAAATTGCATTTTTGGCTTTGGAATTATTCTCACCGAGTTTCACTACTTTGTCATTTGTTGGTGGAACTGTTGGTGTTGTGTATCCATCTACAATTGATTGCCAAACTTGAAATCCCTGTGCCTGTATATATGTCTTCATCCTGAAGCTCCAAAAAGAATACTTATGTCCATCAAACTGTGGTATTCCATTTTTGTATGATTTGGTACTCTCCATGATCTACCTTTCAGTGGTTAAACTGATTTCTGAAGGAACCTTCTCTGATACCAATTGTTGGATTACTGAGAGGGGGGGGGGGTGAATCANAACCTTTTTCTTCAAATGTTATATCAATGTAGAATTATTATCCAATAATGAGCAGTAAGAAATAAACAATCACACACATACACAATACACCAGTGTTTTACATGGAAACCCAAATCGGGAAAAAACCACATAATGATTTTTCTTATATGTCTTAAAGAATTACATTCATTAGAAGCACCAACTTCCTTTGTTTTCCAACTGTAACTAGAAGAAGGCTCCAACCCCCTAGTTTCTCAGGCTACAACTTGAGGGAAGCTCCAACTCCCCAATTCTATGGCTACAACTAGAAGGAGGCTACAACCCCCTATGTTCTCTGGCTACAACCGGAAGGTGGTTACAACCACTTGTCCTTGCCCCGTATCCAATATGTAAAACTTCCTTGTAATCAAACCATACCTGAAATGAACATTTATCTACAAAAATACAACAGATACACGACCTGTAGTAATGTAGCCCGCATATGTACGTGCCCTATCTGTTATGCAGCCCACATATGCCTTCTGAAACTAGGGTTTCCTTTCACTTGAAAATTTTTGACCCTTTGTAACTTCTTTCACATAGATTTGTAACCTCTCACTGTATCCACACTGTAACTGTACCCTGTGCATGCATCCTCATACATAACCTCTACTCAAGGAAATTATGTCTCTCTCTAATCATGTGCCATATAGGTATGTGTAATCATGAACAAGTATAATATCCCTCACATGATCTTAGCCATCAACCCCTTTCTGATATTCAATTTCTCAATACATCAATAAATACAAGATCTCAACCATGTACCATAAAAACTCTTAGCCATATGCCAAGAAATACAAGATGTGCCTCAACAAGAAGTATCAATGATAAATATACCAGCAC
>ML778716.1:54680-79294 GCA_009831015.1 Picea engelmannii
TGTTTGGCACAGGTTGGTGCATGGTTGATGCTCTTGTTTATGGTACAGATTGATATCTGTTGAGGATTGTTGCCTCATCTCAGTTGGTGCTGAGAATGAAAGATGAGTCTTGCATATAGAGATGGTGCTCTTGTAGAGTTGTAAGCTATTCAGTTGTTGCTGATAAACCCCAAGGATTGTAGTCCGTAATAAAAAGAAAATTGTACATATATCTTGTGTTCTTTGTGTTCATTGTGGTGATGACTTCTTGATGATATATTGCTGATATATGTTGCTGATATGTGCTCACATCTAACTGGTTATAAATGAAAACAATGGGTAATGAATAAATGTTGAATGCTAATTGATGAGTTTTTGTGCAAGAGGGAAGTTACACTCATTCACCCCCCCTCTAAGTGTGGTAGGTGTGTCCAACATTTATCCCCTTTGATTGTTTGTGCATAGCTTTTTGGATTTGTTTCTTGCATTGTTGTTTTGGAGCTTGATCCCTTTTCTGTCTGATATTTATCAAGTCTAGACTTGTCAGGATGATATTTTTGACTGTTGATAATGTCATCCAGAACTTTCGAGCTATTCTGCATATTTTTATTTTGAATATCCTTTCTTAGCGTGACAATCTCTGCTTCTAGGTTTCCAATAATCCTGTCCTTTTCTTCTAGCTATTCTTTGAGTGCTTCTTCAATTCTTTTATCTTCTTCTATTTGAACCTTCAATTTTGTGATCATTTTTTCTAGTTCTTGAGTGTCCCTTTTCTTATCTTGTTCTGCTTGTAGTTTTTTGTTTTTCTTCTTTTCTCTTTTGATAACTTCTATGGAACTCATTAATTCTTCTCGGAAGTCAACTTATGCCTCTTCAATTTCTTCTTCATATGATTCTTCATATTCTTCTTCGGAGTCTTATTTATTAGAGTCTTCTACTTCCATGGATAGAACTCTCCTTGTTTCACTGTCACTGACTTCATCTTCATCTAATGATGAGATGTCTTCTTTGGTGCAAAATCTTTTCTTGAAAACTTTCTTTGTAGTTCTTTTTCCTTTATATGTATGTCTTACTTTTGAGTGACCTTCATGATTTTTCTTTTTCTTATGAGGACATTTGTTAGAAAAATGACTAATACCATCACAATTAAAACAAATTAAAGGAAGCTTACCTCTATACCTACCGTTGGTTCCCTTGTTCAGTCTTTTGACGAAGTTGGCCACTTCTTCATCATCTTATGAGACGTCATTGTTGCTGCTATATTCTTCTTGTTCATTTTTATTTTGCTTTGATCTTTTGGATGCTTTGAAGGCTGCTTCTTTTACATCTGGATTTTCCTGTTCAATTCTCATCTCATATGTTGTGAACATTCCATGCAGTTCGTCCATGCTTATTGAGTTTAGATCCGATATTTCTTCTAGTGTTGATATCTTAGGTTTGAATCTCATAGGAAGAGATCCTAGTACCTTTTGAACAATTACAGATTATTTAATTTCTTTTCCCAATCCTATGATTGCATTCACTGTTTCATCAACTCGTAAGAAGTAGGTTGCGATATCTTCATCTTCCTTCATTTTTAGTTGTTCGAACTGACCTCTATAAGTTTGAAGTTTTGCTGCTTTGACTTTTGAGTCTCCTTCATAAATATTTCGAAGCTTGTCCCAAATCTCTTTAGCATATTTACAATTTGCAACTTTGGTGAATATCATATCCCTAAAACCATTCAAAAGTGCATTTTTGGCTTTGGAAATATTCTCACCGAGTTTCACTACTTTGTCATTTGTTGGTGGAACTGTTGGTTTTGTGTATCCATCTACAATTGATTTCAAAACTTGAAATCCCTATGCTTGTATATATGTCTTCATCCTTATGCTCCAAAAACCATACTTCTGTCCATCAAACTATGGTATTCCATTCTTATATGAGTTGGTATTCTCCATGATCTACCTTTCAATGGTTAAACTGATTTCTGAAGGAACCTGCTCTGATACCAATTGTTGGATTATTGACAGGGGGGGTGAATTAGTAATAGCATAATTATAACCCTTTTTCTTCAAATGTTATATCAATGTAGAATTATTATCCAATAATGAGCAGTAAGAAATAAACAATCACACACATACACAGTACACCAATGTTTTACGTGGAAACCCAAATTGGGAGAAAACCATGGAATTCTTTTTCTTATATGTCTTAAAGAATTACATTCATTGGAAGCACCAACTTCCTTTGTTTTCCAGCTGCAACTGGAAGGAGGCTCCAACCCCCTAGTTTCTCAGGCTACAACCTGAGGGAAGCTCCAACTCCCCAATTCTCTGGCTACAACCCCCTATGTTCTCCAGCTACAACCGGAAGGTGGATACAACCACATGTCCTTGCCCTATATCCAATCTGTAAAACTTTCCTGTAATCAAACTGTACCTGAAATGAACATGTATATACAAAAATACAACAGATACATGACCTGTAGTGATGCATCCCGCATATGTATGCACCCTATCTATTATGCAGCCCATGTATGCCTTCTGAAACTAGGGTTTCCTTTCACTTGAAAAATTTTGACCCTCTGTAACTTCTTTCACATAGATCTGTAACCTGTCACTGTATCCACACTGTAACTGTACCATGTGCATGCATCCTCATACATAACCTCTACTCAAAGGAAATATGTCTCTCTCTATTCATGTGCCATACAGGTATATGTAATCATGAACAAGTATAATATCCATCACATGATATTAGCCATCAACCCCTTTCTGATATTCAATTTCTCAATACATCAATAAATACAAGATCTCAACCATGTACCATAAAAACTCTTATCCATATTGTTATCACTGAAATTTTGTCCACAAATGGTTACAGGAATCCAACATCTTCAAATAGTTATGAGGTCACCCATGGACCAAAATTACCACAAAAGCATTTCCAAAAGGTCCAAAACTATACAACCCATGATAAAATTAAGGTGCGCTATTATTACACAGGACGCGCATGCACATGCGCAAGACAGAAACGCACAAAAAGCGCACATGCGCATGATGCGCAATTGTGGTTGCTAAAAGCCATGCACACCTGAGAACGATGCATTTATGAGATTGGTCGTCCTCCCACCCACTTCTAGTTCAGCTTCCAAGTTGATTTGACATCCAAATCTCATCTGGGTCCGACTGGGTGGCTAGTCAAAGACCTAAAAATGCCCTAAACAACCCCTTTTCACACTAAAAGTTGGTTGCACAATACCTCAAAGTGATGCTATAAAACAAGGCCATGGGTGAACTACATTTTCAAAGAATTCATTTGCAAGGTTATGCTACTGCTATTCTCTTAGGGAATCCTCTTTTCTCATCAAGAGCATACTAGCATCATTACATTGGGGCAATCCATCTCACCTCTTGAGTGGATTAGCTTGGGATTCTTTCACCATTTCTTTCAAGTTTCAAAGTTGTAAGAAGAGCTTAGTTGTGGGGGTCCAAGAGCCCTCCCTTGGAGGAAGAAGGGACCCAAAGTCCTCTTTCTTCTTGGTGTTTTCTTTCCATTAATATAATCCTTGCCATTGGTGACATGAGTCTTGTTGGTTTCTTGTTCTTATGTCCTTATGTTCATAGTTTAGTTGTTCTTTTCTTTTCTAGTTTAATTCTTAGCTTAGTCTTTTGTGTTTCTTTCTCTAACCCTTTCCTTTACTGTTGTCTTGCTTAGCTAACCCAACTAATCTTGTAAGCACCTCTTTTTTGCTCATTTAGGTGACAAAAGAGGTAGAATAGATTCATTGTTTCCCAAAGCAGTATTACCATGGATCATAGAAATTCCAGGACATCATAGAAATTCCACCCCCCCAGAATTTACGCCAACTCCAGAAATTAGAAGGAAAAGATAACTTTCTATGGTGATTTGTCCCAGACTATGCCACTCGAGCACATGGTTTCCTTCACTTACTACGCCACGACATCCCATTTCACTGGGATGAACATGCCCAAAAAGCGTTTGACGATCTTAAAATGGCACTCTCTAACACCCCTTTAATTAGTTCACCCGACTATAATCGCGACTATATCCTCTACATATCAACATCAGTTGTCTTAGTAGTAGGAGTTCTCATTCATATCGGTGATGATGATTGTGATCATGTCATTTACTACATTAGTAAAAACCTCTTAGGGCCACCCTTGAAGTATAATCACGAAGAGAAACTAGCTCTTGCAGTCGTCCTCGCAATCCAGAAACTGCGTCATTACATTCTGCTTCGCACAACTAAGGTCATAGCATATTCCAACCCCATGCAATACTTGCTCAGACGCTGACAAATTAATGGAAAATTTGCCCGATGGATCATTATCCTTCAGGAGTACGATCTCAAATTTTCAACACCTAAGAGCAAGAAAGCTCTCATCCTCGTCAAAATTTTCATAGCCTTCCCTTCTGATACTACCAGTGCACCCGTCAATACCGACTTCCCCAATGAAAATCTCTTTTATATCACTTTGGATGATCCTTTGTAAGACGACCTCCTCATCTACCTTCGAACCCAAAAGTTCGGTAACCACCTCTCACGAGATGATCGTCATCGTATTCGCCACCAGGCCCCCTGCTATCTCCTCATTGGAGATATCTTATATCGATGAGGGGTCGACACCATACTTCGTCGATGCTTGACTATTGACGAGGCCGATAGAGTCTTGAACGATTTCCATAGCAGCACGTGCGAGGGCCATCTTTCGGGGATGTCCACTACTCAGAAAATCATTCGAGCAGGTTACTTTTGGCCTACATTGTTTCACAATTGCATTCATGCCATGAAGCGATGTAATAAATGTCATCTTTACGCCAACAAATCACGAGCACCACCTACTCTTCTCCACCCATTCATTACTGCAATCCCCTTTTGTAAATGGGGCATCGACTTCATGACTTGTAACCCCCCATCCAACAATGGACACAAATACATCATTGTCACAATCGATTACTTCACAAAGTGGGTTGAAGCCATGCCCACCTTCAACAACACTGCTGACACTGCAGCGCGTTTTTTCTTTAATCATGTCATATTCCACTTTGGAGTACCACTCCAACTAGTTTCCGATCACGGGAAACATTTCGAGAATTAGATTTTCGTTGAACTCTCATCACGGTTGGGATTTTCCCACGAGTTTTCCTCACCATATTACCCTCAGTCTAACGGACAGGTCAAAAAATTTAACAAGGTCCTCAAGACCATGTTGCAGCGCACGGTTAACAAACATAAGACCAATTGGCATCATATGTTATTTTCCGCACTATGGGCTTACCGTACGACCGTGAAAACAGCCACTGGTTTCACACCATTTCATCTAGTCCATGGGGTCGAGGCCACTCTTCCTATCGAGTGCAAAATTCCCACCTTACACACCACAATTGAGATATTACCCGACACTGCTCCAATGGAGTAGCATTTTCTGAACTTAGAGTCCCAGGATGAAGATCATCGATCTTCATTACAGAACAATGAGGCAACCAAAAAATGGTCAAAATCCACCTTTGATCGCCATGTCAACCTTCGCTCATTTCACGAAGGCGACCTCATCCTTTCTTATGATGTCGCTCACAATACCCTTGGTTATGGAAAATTTGAGTCACTGTGGCAGGGCCCCTACATTATCCAACATTACCTCACCAAAGGCGCATACATCCTAGCTTCTCTCGAGGACCTCTCTCTCAAAGAACTTGTCAACGGGCTATACTTAAAGAAATTTTGTGCCTAAGCATAGCCATTCTACATTAGGTTATTTATTTTATAGTGTTTTTCATTTTTTTCCATACCTCACGTCTAAACTATCATTTATGTTATTAACAGATGCTTCCTCCATTGGCCAACCACATCGGTTATGTCGATGGCGCTAGCCGTTGGACACAAAATCTCGCTTCGGTAGCTTGGGCCCTCTATACCCCCTCACATGAACTGCTCCACTCTAGCGGCATATGTTTGGGTTCAAAAACCAACAACCAAGCCGAGTACACTGCCATCATTGGCCTCCTCCTCGATGCCATCCATCATCATATTCGTCACCTTAGCATCTTACTTGACTCCCAACTAGTTGTCCTCCAACTCAACAATGTGTACCATGTCCTCGACCCTTTCCTTTTTCGCAAATACCTGCAAGTTAGACTTTTATCTCAACATTTTGATTTCATTACATTTACACATATTCCAAGACAATTTAATCAAATCACAGATAACTTAGCTAACATTGTATTAGATTGGAATATATCACATCAAGATACCTTTACACATACATAAACCATCAAGAGTCTGTCACAACATATATAAAATTAGACATCATAAATAACATTAAAAAACACACATGTAAACATCAAAAAGACCCCAAAATGTATACACATATATATATATATAAATCGGTCACCAGTGCCATCAAAATGTTTACATACACATAGAATACATCATATACAAAATCCGCAGGCCAGTGAAGCACCTCGGTACAAAACTGCTGTCACTACACCAAAATGGGCTCACCAGCCTATATACAATATACAAAAAATACACAGAGAGACACTCAAGGTGCCTCTAGAGCACCACCTCCTGCCCCTCCCTCAGGTGGTGGTGCCCCACCCACTATCGGTCCCTCTAGACCTGGAGGTAACCACTAGGTCCGCCCAATAAAACTCTAGGGCACAACATTGGCACCCTCTCCAAAAACCAGTCCACCAAGATGGACCCAAAGGCAAAGTCCCTTGAGTCCATAGTCCGACACCTGTCAAGTTGCCCTACCATATTGGCATGCAACATCAAGCCCCAGGAAAAATTCTCTCCTGCCAGTTCCCTCCCCATAATCCTCAGTTGACCACCACTAATCTGCTGAGTTGTGAGGGACCCATATACCCTCACAATCATCACTGCTACACAACAATGAACTAAAGCATCCATAGCCCCGATACTCACTAGGGAGCCTGACAAAAAGTTCTCTCTAGAACAATACCTCTGGCCCCAGGTAGCCAACTTCTCGTCCCTAGGTAATACAAGCTCCGTCGATAGGGGCATCCGCCAAAAAGGGAGCCCAGTCAGAAAATACACATCCTCCACTGTAGTGAAGGCTAGATGCTCGCCCTGCACCATAAAACAATGCAGATCCGAACTCCACATCTGGATCAAAAACTGAAGAAGATACTCCTGAGCCCATATCAAAGGGCACTTGAAGAACTTCAGCAGCCCACAGGCTTCCAAAGTGGCACAAACTGTCGGCTCCTCAATAGCCATGGCATCCCTAACTTGTGACCGGTCCCTCTCTCGCCAGTGGACCGACATCGTACAAATGATCGCCTGCAACCACATAAATACAATCCTAGATCAACCATCTCAAACATCAAACACATTAAAATCTCCAAACAAGATGATTTTTGCACCCATCAACCTTGCCCCCAAGGCACGGTTGTTTAAACCCATAGGCACACACATATGCGCGCCTGTTCACCCCACAGGCGCGCACACATGCCCACCTGTTCACCCCACAGGCACACACACATGCGTGCTTATTCATCCCACAGGTGCACATGAATGTGCACCTATCCTCCACACAGAGGTGCCTCCATGCGCCCCTATCATGAACACATGCATGCATCAGAGCGTGACTATCCACTACACAGTCGCGCACCCATGTGCAGCTGTGTAGCAAATAGGAGTGCATACCATGTGCGCCTTTTTCCCCCCTAAGGGAACACCCATGCATGGATATCCAGATAACATGCGCACACCCGTGCACGCATATTTCCAGATCGTCTGTGCACTGGGGGGCCCACACCCACAAAACCCCCTATACAACCGTCCATACATGCCCTACCCACAAATCAAAAACCTAGTTCTATGCAGGATGATAATACTACTAACCTAAAGCCCGTTGGTCCTAAATCGACTGTCTCATCCTCCTAGAATCTCCAAATCTCCTCTGAATATCTCTTGTCCAGTCACTCTGACAACAGGTACAAATGAGGTGGCAATGTGGGCCCTACAACTATATATAACCCTTTCCACCAAATTTCCAAACCCCATTCCGGGAACTCTGGGTGTTCGTTTTTCAATCCGTCTTCAGCCACGAGATCAGCATCCCGTCATCTACATCAAGACAGTCCTCGAGACATTTTTTATCGTTATCCCCCGGGGCGCCATTTTTTCATACCCCATCCAGGTACGCATGCTCATGTTCAAAATTATCAAATAAATGCTTGAATGTTCAATTCTCTTCAGATATTGTTCACATCGGGTATTTGGTTTTCATGTGTGTAGGTCCTTGGTCATCATACATCAGCACAACCCCTTCAGTTATATAATCAACACTGGCATGTAATCATTCCCTCTGAATCTCAATTGCATCTCCAGTCACACCCTCTGAAATTTACCTTTAGGGTCCCCATATCCGGCTCTATAGTACCGCCACCTCCATTCCATTTTGCGTACTATCACCCGGTCGCACTCTCCCACATATGAGTTGTCCCATTCATAGCACCCCTTGGTACTTCAGCACTCATGTTGTTTTTCAACCCTTTAGGGATGGGAGTCCCGATAGTCTTACATCATGTCGTGAATCAGCCACATACTCCTTCTCCTCATTTTTCTAGCTCTCCCAATGGACTCCCAAGTTATCTCTTCAAGGTTCTATTTTGACTGCACCTCCACAGTATCATTAACCCTCCATTTCATCTACAATCAGTTTGCCCATCTGCAGATTTCCCTCCATTTCATCTACCTCATACAGAAACCCACCCATGGGGCCCCCAACCTCCACCAGTTCTCCAAGCAAATTGCGCCCTAACTGGCCCAACCATAGTGCATTGGGGCACTTGTTTTTGTATTTGTACACTCATCCCAAATTATTCTTTATTCATTTGGTACTTGTAAAAAGCCTTTGTTTCCAGCATTCATATATCTTTTTGTCGCCACCTTTGGCGACCTTCTTCCCTTTTTGGAAAACGCAACCCATGTCGCCCTTGGTTGGGGCACTCCTTATCATCTACTCCCGTTGACATCGTCCATAAACTTCGAGTATTCCACGGACCACCTACCTCTTCTCTATGAGTTTGTTCACTTTGTCCCACCTTTGGCACAACTTATCCCACATCCTATTGTCCCCCTGACACTCGATATAGTTGAACGGTTGCGGCCACTTATCCTTCGCATATATCCCCAACCAAGGGAAGTCTCGAGTCTCCACACATATTGACTTCGTCCATGTACCTCCTCAATTCCTAACCTCACTTAGTAGATTTCCCGAATCCCTTTGCTTCTTGGAGTCGCGTCCCCCTTTTTTCGACATCAACATAGTTTCTAGAAGGGCAACAATATATTGACTCTCATTCCCTTTCCAATGAGAGGTATCGGACAACACAGGGAGAACCATAATTGCTCCCTACTGTCGTTGACCCCCATAACATTCAACTTCAACACTTTCTCATGTTATGGTGGGTCTTACATTTCGACTATTGCAGTTGTTTCCTATATTTGTCGAAGATCTCTGAACTTGGCTGGGCTAGCCATGTCCACAACATCCGTGATACTTATTATAGGTATCCTTGACTACTGTTCAGAGTATGTTCCTCATCAGACTTGTCCTCTACCTTTATCAAAACCGCCCCTGAGGGCGCTGTAGTGATCTACATCAACACACGGTTTCAGTTGCTGTACAAACCCTTCTTTTTGAGTTACATGACACAAGCATGGGGCATGCCCGCCTCATTTGTACACAATTTATTTTACATACCTTATGGAACGTTGTGTCGTACAGGTTCCCTTCTCCCTCCAATGGGTCACTCTTGATACTCTCACTATCGCTCTTTCTTACAACAACACTCTCAGTAGAAGAAACATTGATGAATTTTGGCTATATGTATGCTCCTAACCTCATCCATCAGGGGGCATCTGTTATCACTGAAATTTTGTCCGCAAATGGTTACAGGAATCCAGCATCTTCAAACAGTTATGAGGTCACCCATGGACCAAAATTACCACAAAATCATTTTCAAAAGGTCCAAAACTATACAACCAGTGATAAAATTAAGGTGCGCTATGACTACACAGGGCACGCGCGCACATGCACAAGCCAGAAATGCATGAAAAGCGCACATGCGCACGATGCGCGACTATGGTCGCTAAAAGATGTGCACACCTGAGAACAATGCATTTATGAGATTGATATGCCTCCCACCCACTTCTGGTTCAGCTTCCAAGTTGATTTGACATCCAAATCTCAATTGGATCCGAATGGGTGGCTGGTCAAAGACCTAAAAATGCCCTAAACAACCCCTTTTCACACTAAAAGATGGTTGCACAATACCTCTAAGTGATGCTATAAAACAAGGCCATGGGTGCACTACATTTTCAAGGAATTCATTTGCAAGGTTATGCTGCTACTATTCTCTTGGGGAATCCTCTTTTCTCATCAAGAGCATACTAGCATCATTACATTGGGGCAATCCATCTCACCTCTTGAGTGGATTAGCTTGGGATTCTTTCACCATTTCTTTCAAGTTTCAAAGTTGTAAGAAGAGCTTAGTTGTGGGGGTCCAAGAGCCCTCCCTTGGAGGAAGAAGGGACCCAAAGTCCTCTTTCTTCTTGGTGTTTTCTTTTCACTAATATAATCCTTGCCATTGGTGACATGAGTCTTGTTCGTTTCTTGTTCTTATGTCTTTATGCTCAATGGTTTAGTTGTTCTTTTCTTTTCTAGTTTAATTCTTAGCTTAGTCTTTTATGTTTCTTTCTCTAACCCTTTCCTTTACTGCTGTCTTGCTTAGCTAACCCAACTAAGATTGTAAGCACCTCTGTTTTGTTCATTTAGGTGTCAAAAGAGGCACAACACATATGCCAAGAAATACAATATGTGCCTCAACAAGAAGTATCAATGATAAATATACTAATATTGTATTTATTTAGATACATCTTATACAAAAGTGCCCATGTAGACACTAGTCTCTCTAGGGAGAATCCTCAAATCTCCATTGCCATTCCTCATGCATACATCAAAATCCAACTATTCATAGAAAGAAGACATAGCTTTTGAACCAATGGATGGATCTAATGTATCTGATCACTATAGACCTTCCTGGGAGCTTGATCTCAGAATCTAGAACCTCTTCACCTTCATCTTCTCAAGTTTCATGGCTTTATCAACATATACTCACCCTATACACAGTCAACCCACATACATACTCACCACATACACAGTCAGCCCATGTATACCTTCAATGTATTTTCACCCTATACACAGACAACTCATGTGTGCCTCAGAAAATAGGGTTTTCTGTGAATCCGAGAATTTCGCTGTCAACACTTCGTGCTACCTCAGACGTTCGCCACTTCATATGTATCCACAAGTATTTACAAGAAGTTTTACACAAGAAAATAGATATACAATATGTGCAAGTGTGCGTTTAATGAGTGAGATTTGCCTCTTATTTATATCTTCATGTAGCCTTACAGTTTCCTTATTTTAGGGATTCTTCATTTAAAATAATTTATTTTGCAAAGCACTTTGACTCTTGGGGGCTTCTATAAGACTTATGAGGGGTTCTCCAACTTTGTATGGTCATAACTCTCTAACCGTGAGGAGTTATGTGACGTTACACATACCACCAGAAATGACATAACAAGCACTATCCATCTAGGATAGTTTCCCTGACAAATTCACTGTCCTTCAACTCATTATTCCATAATTAAGCATGGGTTCTCTTACTCTGCAAAGCGTCTTCCCATGAGGTCTTTCACCATAAGGGGACCACTTTGGAGTTCATCCATATTTACTTCTTATCAACCATGACAAGACAGTAATGAGTCATCTTTACATCAAACAATCTTGGGTCCATTAACAAAACATTTGTGATGCGGGGCTTTCTTCAAGGGTTGACATTAATGACAACCAACCTTAATCAACACATCTATGGAAACAAAGCATGTAAAAGAATATAACTCTAATGAAATTTGAAACTACCTATAATTAAAGGCATTTAATTGACAAACAAAAAAGAGAAAGAGAGTAAATATGAGGATTGATCCAATCACTCACACACACTTTGAAAACCAACAAGTCTTAGATCATTTGTAGGAGTATATCTCCCATATAAAACTACCAAACATCATAAACAACACTACTATCTTGATTTTCAATTTAAAGGAAGGTGCTTGATTATAGATATGGAACAAAAACTGAATGTTATTAATCATTCTGCACACTTAGGTTATGATCGAAACATAGTATTATAATTGTCATTGTTTGAGATGTAATTAGAATTAATGTACAAAGTACACAGACTCTTAAAGTTGTAAGGAATATGTAATTGCAATCCAAATTATATAAATGTTGAATAAAATATTTTTGAGATCATAAAAATTGTTATAGTGAAAGTTGTAGGTTGGGAAAATATTGACCCAAACACAAATCAAGTGCTACAACTTGGGAATCCTACACCCACTGTCACCTCGATGTAGGTCTCGCACCAAGGGTGACTAGGTCACTCTAGGGAGGTTATCCTTGTGACCCTAGGGGGATTGAGATGGATATGGATAGAGATGTAAGTGAATCCCCTAGAGTTTAAGTCTAAGTGGAGTGAAAGGTGGGAAGAGATGTTTTTCAAGTCAAGTGATTGTTTCCCCAAAGGTATAGTAGTTCTCCGAAATGATTGTACCTGCCTGAGACACGAGAAAATCCAACTTGCAAAGATATATGTTAGTATGGATCAACAAGTTAAGCTTTATGTCCCTAATGTTCATCAATATATGACAGTTTATATCATGAAGTAATACATTCAAATCATCATGTAAAACATAATATTAGTCAAGAATATTATCAATGAGTATGGTAATCAAGTACGACTTAAAAATGGCACTTTAAGGATAAATAAAGCAATCTGTTATAACAATATATTTTCTGTAGAAAATTTCATCCTTATATCTGTAGAATTAAATGGCATGCAACAACAAAATTAACCATGGAAAAGTGCCAAGAACTAGCCCAAAAGGTGTGCCCTAGTTAGTAGAGTAAGTGAGCAAAATTAGAGAGCTAGTCTAGGGTTAGTTTAGGAGTTAAGAGAGTGTTAGTAGATAGGGTTATGCAGCCCTAATGGATGTATATTAAAGTTTGTAACAAAAATTATATTAGTAGGAGAGAGGGGATGTCGTAGTAGGGGAAGACTCCTCTCAATGAGGAAAACCAACTTCAAGCAAGAAGCCTTTCAAATGATCAAAATTTCCGTTTCCCAAGGCAATGATTTTATATCTCCAATGCAAAAAATATATGACTGGTTCCTTTACTATTGGGTTAATGGAGTCAAATTAAGTAAGAGCTAGAGAATCTACCTCCTTTGGGGTGTAATCCCTTTTACTTCCCAAGGAAAGTTTCTCTAGCTAGGGTTTAAGCTAAGAGGGTGTATGTCTTTATACTTCTATTAGAAAACCCTTGTTTAATCAATAAGGTGAAGCAATAAAATGATGAATAATATGGTGGGGGTGTATTCCCTTATACTTTCCACCTAGCTCCTAGCACAACAATCCTTGACTTGGAAAGAATGATAACATATGAGTAGAAGACCATACCCAAATAAAGAAAGATCCTAAGATAATCCACCATAAAAGCTAGAAAAACATCATCCATGGCTAGTGCCTCACTCCTCCATCAACCATTCATTAACATAGTCATAAACAAGTGCACAAGAGACTAATAGAGCTGAATATAATGAAAATTTCAGACCAATACTTCTCACCATGAGGGAAAGTTATGTTAAAATGAGATCTTATGATCTCTTATTTATACAAAATTTCACCAAGGTGAATTGTCCACAAATTAAGGGGTAAACCACAATATTATGGGTCAACAACCCTAATCTTTCCCCCTTAACAAAGAGTTATTAAACAATTCATTTAAAATTTCACTTTTGCACAAATAAAACCCTAATTTAAATGGACATCACCCCTTTAGGGGGCGTTTTGGCACTAGGAGAAGGTCATTGGTGATGTAGGAGGGTAGTAAGGTTTCCCAAAGACACATGTCAAGAATTCAAATGTCTTCCTTCATGGTCAAAGCCTCAAACACCTCAAAAATTCCAAGTGCCAATGCATATCATCTCACCACCATGCCTTATCCCCCCAATTTTTTCAATAACCTCTTTTACATCCTTGCTTTGTTTCTCTCTCAATAACCATGGAAGGGAACTTATATTTTTTCCATCTGAATCTCTATTTGAATGAATAACACTTTTCATTTCATGATTGTCAGCCTTATTGTCATTACAAATATTCAAAAAAAGTTATTTATCACTCCTTCCATCTAAGATTCTCCATAACGTTTATGTTGCATTCTTCCCGATGTGCATTGTATCAAAAAAATGAAAACATTTTAGGTTCTCATAGTAGGGGAGCCTACTGAATTGTATGGGATAACTTTTCATTCCTCGTGGAAGAGCCCCATTATTAATTCCTTCATGACGACATTCAAGGTGAAGCATATAAATTAAAGATATTACAACAATACTTGTCAATTAGTACAATGAACAAAATGCAATAAAAATATAAAATATTCCAAAAATTCCAGGTATGATACAGATGATTTGATCCAATATACCTTAATGATTTCTATAACTTCCATATAGAAGGTTCCATTCTTCGTGGTTTAAACTAGTCTCTTCTTTCCCATTGAAAAGATGTTTCTCAGTACTTCAATACCTATGGTTCTTAGAGAGGAAGTGCCTATACTCATCAAACACCTCCTTTCCTAAACTTCTTGAACAATGAGATTTCATCTTAGGACCACAAACTGGACATGGAAATTTACCCTTTGTTTGAAGACCTGCAAGAGATGGATTAAATTTATATCAATTATTTGAAGTATGTTTAATGAAGGGATTATATAAGAAAACATGCATGATATGAAATTCATAAAATTAAACACTATTAAAGAACATTATAATGTTATAACATACCACAAAAATGTGTTATCCCTAGGGCATCATGAATTGTTCATACAAGCATTGCATGGAATTTAAATTCCCTTTGCGTACCTACTAGTCTATATATATCATACATAGTGATTCCCTTCCATAACTTTAGTAACTCGCCGATAAGAGGCTCAATACATACACTCATATATTTGAATTGGTACTTACCTAATAAAAAATATAAAACATAATTATAAGACATAATTGAACATATATGAGTAAACAAAAAAATATAAGACATAATTATGAAACAAACAAGACAAATGAGATGTTACCGTGCTAAAAAAAAATATCCTAAACAAATACCTGGAACAATCATTGCCAACAATATGTGCTCCCTCTTTATTGACATCCATGGAGGAATGTTATTGTTGATAACAAAAACAAGCCACACCAAGTAAGTAGATCTGAGCTCTCTAAATGGATTGACACCGTTGACTACCAATGAAATCCTAAGATTATGAGGTCCGTCTTTAAAATGTGGCCATATTTCCTCTATCTTCTTAAATGCGGATCCATCCATAGGAATTCGAGGAACACCATCTTTACTTATGTTCTTTGCATGGTAATCCATAAATTGTGCTATTTTCACCTGAACAATCATCGCAAACGTGGAATTATAGGAATATAATGAAGAACCTTGCGAGGAACCTTTTTTGTTACTTGATCAATTCAATATTTACTAATTTGACATTTCAGGCATTCTTCTTTCGACACATGTTCTCCATAATATAGAATATGATCATATGGACAAGCATGAATAGCTTGATACTCCATTCCAATATCTTTCATTATGGCATGTAAATCTTGGTATGTGCAATATAAAACATTTGACAGTGGTAACAAAAAAATCACCTAACAATCTACAACATAAAAAATCAATATTGGTTAATGTAAAGAATATTGATCATACATATTGCATCCAAATTTTACAGATGATCAAATAACAATAAAATAGAGGAAAAAAGAAAACCTTTATCATCATGTACTAAGTTTGACAAAATATATTACATACCTTAGCAGTTGTGTGACACAAGTGTTTGACAAACCATTCATACACGAGAAACATTATAGAAGAGAGGAGACTTGTTTTGGAGCCTTCATAAAGAGGCTGAATTTCCTTCTCAAGTACAGGTATGTCAAAAACACCATCAAGTTGGTCATCATGATCATCCATTCGAGAATTATTAAATGTCTCATGGATCAATATATTTGTCTCATCTTCTTCAACTGTGTTATTAGCATCATCATCTTCTTCCATAGGATCATTAACTTGATCTTCAATATTCGCTCCATGTTCTAGAATAGGTGATTTTAAAACCACGTCTTCCTCCACGGGTAATGACCCAGGGCATCGTTCCTTTATAATTACAAAAAATCAAGTAATATCATTGTATATAAAAAATATTAAAACAATCCAAACGTTTACAAATATAATATAGGAAAACAAAGAACATGAACATGAATCTCCATATTTCCTTTACTATCCTTATGACCCCTAATTTTTATAAGTCTTAACCTTTAAAGTTGCCAGAATAGGAACATGGAATCTCCATATTTCCTTTATTGTCCTCTTCCAATCAAATATGACATTCAACCAATGTGGGATTTTCACTTTCCATTAGTGATTTAAAATAAAATGTTGACATTACTGGGAACTGGAATTGATCTTCAAAACATTTAAAAATGAAACAATTACCAATATAAAAGAGTAATTAGCAGCTCTACAAATAATTCTCAAATAGGGTGTCGATACCAATATCAAAAGAGGAATTAGAAATTCTGTAAATATTTCTCAAACATAGCCCTATGTAAGTAAAACAATGAAAATATCCCTATGCTACTTTTTTAATTAAGCTCTAAGACCAAATTGGATGAAGGAACAAATAATTATGACTGCATTTCCAATTCAAAAAATTAGTGGAGGATAATAATGATAGCAAGAATATATATGTTGTAATGTTGATTAATACAAAAATAGACAAATAAAAAATCATGAAACCTGGTAGCACAATTCACATATGGAATCTATTTTTTGTTGGGACCAACGCTCGATGCATTTCCTGTCATGAGCATACTGTGGAGCGAAAAAACACATGTTTTGGATCAAAAAGTTAATGATAAAATACATATTTGACACCCATAAACCATTCATTCAACAAACACGACAAAACATAAACCACCCTTATCTATCCCCCTAAACCCTGTACCTTCAAGGTGTCGGGACATGAACATGGAATCTCTATATTTCCTTTATTGTCCTCTTACCGACAAATAAGACATTCAACTAGTGTGGCATATACACTTTCCACTAGTGATTGATGTTTAAAAACCTATAACCTAGCCTAACCCCTTAATCCCTAACCCTAAACCTCTAACCCCTACTCCCTAATATCCAATTAACCTCTAATTCTAGCTAGGACCTAAACCCATAAACCTAACTTAACCCCTAAACCCTTAACCACTAAGACCTAATCTATCCTTGCTAACCCTTGAAATGCTAAAATATTAACCCATGTTAGGTACCATATCTATTATAATATAAAAAAACAGAAATACTACAGAGAATAACAACGAAACAACACAATAGATGAAACCACGTCACCAGAATAATACCTTTATTGATAGGAAACAATGTTCACTTCCATCTTTGAGTGGGAAACCTCCAGCAAAGAAACGCTCTATTACAATAATTATCAAGACAAAAATTCTCATTCCCTTGATTCCTATTTATACTAAATCTATCTACCACAAAAACAATCTAGAGGAAGATCTTCTAGAAGTGGAATCTTCTATTAGGTCTTCTTACATTTGACTTATTCTTCCTCATTACTAGGCCTTATTAATATTGTTCTTTATTACATGGAAAATATATTATTCTACCTACATGAAGGGTTAGGGATGTTAGGTCCCTAACATTCCCTCTCCCTTAAAAACAGTCTTGTCCTCAAGGCTTGAGATGAGGAAATTGTTGTAGAATGATAATGGCTCCCAGGTGGAATCTGTTGGAGTTGTGTATTTCCATTGTAATAACACTTCCTTGATGGTGTGATGATAGAGATGGCGCTCACGTTGGTCCAAGAATTCTTGTGGCTACAACCAGATGGAGCCTTCTTCATCCAACTCGAGGAGATTGGTTTGAGTTTGACACTTAGTTCCAATCACCTTTTTAAGAATGAGACATGAAAAAATAGATGGATATTAGAATGACTTGGCAAGGATAACTGGTAGGCGACCGGTCCCAGGTGCTTGAGAACTGTATAAGGACCGTAAAATTTAGGCGTAAGTTTCTGAAAATGTTCAACCTTGAGTGAATTCTTCTTATAAGGTTGCAGTCGAAGAAACATTTGGTCCCCTTCAACAAATTGACGTTTGGAATGACCTTGATATGATTTCCTCTTAATGTGATTCTGAGACATTAGAAAATTTTCTTTGAAGGAACGGATAATAGCCTCTCGAACTATAATAGTTTGTTCAATTTCTTGAGCCTTTGATACACCTAGCATGTATGAGAGAACGAAAGGTGTATTTTTCCCATATACTGCTTCAAAAGGAGTCATGCGAGTAGTTGTATGGTAAGAGGTGTTGTATCACCATTCAATGAGTGGTAACCATTGAGCCCATTAATTATGCCTCTCATATGAAAAACACCTCAAATATGTTTCCAAACACTTTTTGACAACTTCAGTTTGGCCATCAGTCTAAGGATGATAGGGTTTGTTGAGATTCAATTGTATTCCCTGTAGCCTAAACAATTATTTCCAAAAATTGCTCGTGAAAGTGGGATCGCAATAAGAAACAATAGAATGAGGCATGCCATGAAGCTTGAATATATGATCCATGAAAATTTGAGTCATAGTGGAGGTGGTAAATGGGTGTTGAAGAGCACATAAATGAACATATTTGGAAATACGTTCAATTACCACCATAATGATTGACTTATTACCCAATTTAGGTAATCTCAAAATGAAATCCATAGAGATATCCCTTTAAATAGTGGGTGGAATCGGAAGCAGTTGTAGTGTTCCAGGGGTCTTGACTTTTCTCTCTTATTGCATTGACATAAATCAAATTCTTCCACAAAAGTGCAGACGCCCTGTTTCACACCATCCCAGAAAAAAGAACGATTGAACCTATCATAGGTTTTGGTAAACCCTGAGTGATTAGCTGTAGGTGTAGCATGAATCTCATAAAGAAAAATGGATTTAAGTTGTGACTATTTACTTAAATACAAACAACCTATGTAGTGAAGATCATCATTATGGCAAGATTACATTGGGAAAACTAGAGAATTGGCTGGCAATTGTTGGATTAGACACAAAATTTTGGGATCTTTCAACCATTCTTGGAGAAAATCTTGGAGCCAACATGGTACAATGAAGGAGAGGGAAAATATGGACCCTTCATCTTCATATTTTCTTAAAAAAGAATAAACAACCACATTGTCTTTTCCTTTCTTGTAAATGATCTCATAATCATATCCAAATAACTTAGTCACCCATTTTTGTTGCTTTGGGGATGAAAGACATTTCTCTAGAAAACACTTGAGGTTTTTATGATCTATATTAATTTGGAAGAGTTTCCCCAATAGATAAGGGTGCCAGAGATCCATGGCATGCAAAATAGACAACATTTCCTTTTCATAGAATGATTGGCCCAAATTTCGCTCTAACAGTTGTTTGTTGGTAAAGGCCAAAGGATGGTCATCTTCCATAAACACTGCTCCAATTCCTTTCCCTGAAGCATCATAGTCCAAGACAAAGGTATCTGTGAAGTCGGAAAGGACCAGGACAAGAGTGGTGCACATAGCCTCCTTTAAGGCTTGGAAGGAATTATCAGGTATTGGAGTCCAAGTGAAAGCATTCTTTTTAAGGAGAGCAGTGAGAGGGGCTGCAATTTTTCCATAATTCTTAAAAAACTTGTGATATTACCCTGTTAAACCCATAAAACCATGCCAAATTTTGAGATTCTTAGGGCGAGGCCAATCTTTCATAGCTTTAATTTTATTAGAATCCATCCTGACACCATCCTTTCCAACAATATGAACTAGGTACTCCACTTCCTAAGATCCAAAAGCACATTTATATTGCTTGAGAAACATTTGGTGCTGAGAGAGTGGATGAAGAACTCGATCCACATAAGAAATATGGGTTTTCCATGTTTTACTATAGATGAGAATATCATCAAAGAAAAATAAGACAAAAGGATGGATAAAAGGATGGAAGACATGATTCATGAGGCTTTGGAAAGTGAAGGGATAATTACAAAAACTAAAGGGCATGTCCAGGAAATCATAGTGGCCCTCATGAGTTTGAAATCCAATATTAGGAATGTCTTCCTCTTTCATATGTATCTGGTGGTAGCCATAACTAAGATCAAATTTAGTAAAGTACTTGGCACCACTTAATTCATCCAAGAGATCATCAATGACATGAATGAGAAATTTGTCTTCGATGGTGAGTTTGTTGAGGATGCAAAAGTTAGGACACATGTACCAAGAGCCTTCTTTCTTAAGTATGATTACCACATGAGAAGAATAGAGTTTAGTACTAGGACGGATAACACCTGTGGTGAGAAATTCTTGAACAATTTTCTCAAATTCATTTTTCTAGAGAAAGGGATGACGATAGGGATAAACATTGGGAGGAAGGTTGTCAGGGATGAGGGAAATGGAATGATCATGAAAACCATGGGAAGGGGAAGTCCCTGGGGAGTGGAAAAAGTATCTTGATGTTTAGAGAGGATGAATTGGAGGTCAGGATGCACAAAGGGTGTCTCAGTAGCTTGAATGGAATGGAGTTGTGGAATAATTCCATAATGACCTTTTTTTAGGATCTTTTCCATGCGATGGGAACTGGTGATCTCAAGGGAACCTGTTGTGATTCCTTGGAACTTATACTGTTGGCCCTCTTGGTTGAATTGCATGGTTAATTCCTTAAAATACATTAGAATGGGGCCAATATCCCTTAACCATTCAGTACCCATCAAAATGTCACAACCACCCATGTCGATAGAAAACATATGATATTTCATGTTGTACTAATCAATTTGGAGACACACATTTTCATAACGTCCCCCACATTTCATGGACCCTCCATTGGAAATCATGATTTGAAAGTTGTCGACTACACTGATATAACAATTGTCTTCTTGGGAAATGTAACAATGAATAAAATTATGGGTGTTTCCACTATCAATTAGGATAATGACCTTCTGATGCTTAATGTAACCAATTAGCTTGAGGGTTTGGGGAGCAAAGAAGCTAGTGAGAGAATTCAGGGAAATGATCAGTTTGACTTCTGGAGGGTCTGAGGGTGGAGTAATGTTAGTGGGTTCAGATGAATCGGCCACAGGGGGAGCCTCAACATCGTCTTCAGAAACATCCTCAGAGATGGCCATTTACATTTGTGCCCATGAAAATATTTTTCATCACAGTTATAAAAAAGGCCCTTGATTTGGCCTTCAACCATTTATGCCTAGGTCAATTTCTGGATCTTCATTAGAGTGGAAGGAGGGGCGAGAGTGACTGGTTTAGGGCAAGGAATAAAGGAGGGTTTTTTGGTTTGATAAGAGACAATCTGTTGTGATTCCTTAGCTCTTTTAGTAGCTTCCACCCAATTCTGGGGGAAGACCATGAGGATGTGGGAATAGATCCCATCCTTGAGGCCATTGATAAATCATTATAAAAAAAAAATCATCAGACATGCCCTCCATGTGGAAACACAAGCACTCAAAAGTAGCTATAAAGTCTTCCATTGTGCCAGATTATTACAAAATTTTCAAATGACCTAAATGGTCGATGTCAATGTCAAATAGTTCATAAATCTCTACAACAAATTATGTCAAGGACACATACCTTTGGTGAGGATTTTTTCTCCATTTCCATGATTTCCAACATTCTTGATCAAGATGGAGAACACCATACCAGAGTTTGTCCAACTCATCGATAATGTAGTACAAAGAGAAATAATATTCCATTTGAGTTACCCAACCAGTGGAATATGAGCCATCAAATTTGTTCAAATCCACTCAAGGAAGACGTAGGTCATGTTGAAAATGATGGGACTGAAAAGTATGGCAATTAGAGGAAGTATCACCTTTAGGGTACAAAGGTTGGTCGGATGAGGTAAGGTCTCCCATAATATTCATCTTGGCGTAGATTTGGGAAGTGAAGGATTCAATATGGGTAGAGAGGTCTTGTTTCAGGGTTCCATTTTTGCATCTATGGTGGAATGCATTTTTTATTGACGGTGGTAATGATCCAGGTGGAAATCGGTGGCCACCCACCTATTCCACTGTCTCAAAATAGGGGTTTCCACCTTGGTAGCTTTTATATATCTTTTTGGGTCCTAAACTTTCGGGGTCGTTTTGAGGCCCTAAACAAATATTTTGGGCCCTCTATAGTCACACAGTAGCATTTATCTAGAGTATGATGGAAAAATGTGTAGTCCTCAGACAAAACTTTCAAACGAGCTATCGTATGCCCCAAACATATATCCTACGCAAATGTTATGCCCTTGGGAAGTTGACGTACCAACTACTCCCATCAAGGCCCGCAAACCTTTTGGTGTTTCATCTTCTGGGGTTAGGGTTTTGGATTTTGTTTATGTTAAAAATGCCTCTAGAGCATCATGGTAATGATCATCATATTCTTTTGAATGAGTGTAGCCATCACATCTCTTCTCAGAGATAAGTTCTCACCATTCTAGCTAGTCATTAACTCTGTAATTTTACAGTTTATGTACATTCTCTCATTAATAAAAATTGTGCATTACAGTATTTCTGTGTTTATTGAAATATATCTATATATTTCATGTTTATATATCTTCCTTCATTTAATTCTCAAAATAATCTGGATTAGGTAATATTGACATTGAGTTTTCGCACTTCCTTCTGGGCCTCTGAGAAATCAGATGACAAGGCATTGAGGCGGGCTTCAATGTCTTGGCTACAAGTGTGGGCCATGATGAAGGGGGGAACTAGAAAGGGACGGGTGGGACCACAAAAATATGGGTTACATGTGAAGGGTATCACAATGATCAGTATGAAGAGGGGAATCCAATGGGGTGGGTCCCAAATAAGGGGGGAAGAAGGGGATAATGACCACAGAGAAACAATTATTGAAAAATGATAGGTATGAATGCAATTGGAACAAAAATAAAAGTCCAATGGGATAGGTATCAAATAAGGGTGCAATTAAGCCCTAGACTTTTTGTTCTTTTTTCTTTTTTTAATACTATGGAGTTATACTCCAAACTAAATAATATTGTAGTGGTGAAATGCCCAAATTCTTAATAGGAAGAAATATGTCGTAATTCCGCAAACCGAATGTAGACGAATAGGTTGCATGACAATAGATCTTGTCTATTCTTGTTCTTTCCTATTTTTTTCCCAAGGGTCAAGGTTTTCAAAGTGCCTATAGACAAGGTTTTTCCCAGTGTTATATCTCTCTGATTGTTAAGCCCTAATATTGGCTCATTATCCCTTAATTGGGGCATATTACATTAGTAATGTTGTTTTATTTATGTTGGCTTTATTCCACTAGTTGTAATTATACCTCCTAGTCTCCTATATATACCAAGGAGGCATTTTCATTTGGAATCATCTTGTACTTGAACATTTATGTGGGGTAAAAGGAGGTTTCCCCCTTGAAGAGGATTATTATCTGAAATTATCTTTTTTTCAAGGCGTTGAGTACTTATTCTGAGGTTTTTCTATGCTATATTGATATTTGGTTCTTAACATATGGTATCAAAGCTCAAGGTCTTGGGGTTTCGCTGCTACATCTGAGACACCTTGGAATTTTCGCTATAACTTTTTTTATACAATGTTTTAGAAGGAATGGCTTGGAGGATATTTAGTAGATGGATCAAGGTATGTTGAGTTAACATTTCACCTCCTGAGGCCTTATACTTTCGGAGATACATCATGTGCAAGATAGGGTTATGGAATCATCATGAACTGAGCCATTGCAGAATTTTCGCTATAAATATCTTTCTGTAATGTTTCAGACCCTGAAATCCAAAGGATATTCATGGAAATTAGTAAGGTATATTTGGTAAAAATTTTAGCTTATGGGTCATCTTACATTTTTAGATACACCCTGTGGAAGATAGGGTATCTGACTAGTCCTATTGACTAGTCTCAAGAAGGAGTTCCAACTAAAACAATCATAACTTCTTTCTAGAGTATCCAAATTGAGTGAGACTGGTTTCATTGGATAGTGGATAGTCTATAGTATTTCTGGTACAAGTTTTAGAATTTTATATCAATCATTTTGTGTGGGGCACGCTATACAAGTGAGATCTCCTGGAAAGGCCAAAAATCAGCAAGTTGTGGGGAAGTTACCTTAAATTTCACTTGGCACATCCAATTTTGATAAGACCTGTGGCATTGCAGAGAAGAAATATCATAGAACTACATAAAAAAAAAAATTCATACCCAGAAGGGTCAAAACTTGGGAGATACAATAGAAGAAAGATTGTCTAGCAGAACCACCTCAAAATCAAGGTTCAAAAGTGATACCTAGCCAACATGCCACCCAAAAAGGGAACTTATACACCAAATAAGCCTCTAGACAATCCTACTTGGACTCTTGATGAAGGTGAAGAAATGCGTAGGGACATAAATGATTTACAAAAGAAGATAGTAACAAAAGATGAACTACAAGA
>ML778716.1:82768-100024 GCA_009831015.1 Picea engelmannii
CAAACACAATGGTTCAAATGGTTACCCTTGGAAGAATGGTGGTATAACACTTCCCTTCATACTGCAAAAAAAATGACACCATATATGGCACTCTATGGATACCACCCTCCTTCCATCACTTCTTCTCTAAAAGAAAAATCTAAGGTTCAAGTAGTGGAAGATCACATCGAGCATCAACAACATGTTCTCAAAATCTTAAAGGACAACCTGACCATGGCACAGAATCGCATGAAACAACAAGCAGATCAACATCGTAGTGAAATAAGTTTTGAAGTAGGGGATTGGGTGTTTTTAAGACTACAACCATAAAAAAAGATGTCCCTCAAGCAAGCCAAGAAGGATAATAAATTATTGCCAAAGTACTATGGCCCTTATAAGGTGTTGCAAAAGATTGGTACTATGGCATACAAATTGGAGTTGCCTGCATCTTCATGAGTACACCCAATTTTCCATGTTTCATGCTTAAAGAAGGTTATAGGCGATAAGATCCCAGTTCAAACTATATTGCCAGAACGTGACGAGGAAGGAAAAATCATATTGGAGCCTGAAGCCATCACTGACACAAGAATTTTCCAGCTGAGGAATAGATCCATTTCAGAGTATCTCATTAAATGGAGGAAACTATTGGTTGAAGATTCCACTTGGGAAGATGAGTCTTTTATACAGAAGCAGCCAGATTTACTCAAGCGTCGTGGAAAACACTTGTCTCAAGGGGAGGGGCATGTTAAGCCCTAATATTGGATCATTACCCCTTAATTGAGGCATATTACATTAGTAATGTTATTTTATTTATGTCGTCTTTATTCCTTTAGTTGTAATTATACCTCCTAGTCTCCTATATATACCAAGGAGACATTTTCATTTGGAATCATCTTGTACTTGAACATTTATGTGGGTAAAAGGAGGTTGCCCCTTCGAAGAGGCTTATTATCTGAAATTATCTCTTTTTCAAGGTGTTGAGTACTTATTATGAGGTTTTTCTATGCTATATTGATATTTGGTTCTTAACAATGATATACGTGTGGGGTCGAATAGTAGTTCTCAACCCAATATATTAGGGAACCAACTAAGGAGGCTAGACGGTACCCTTAGCCGCACTACCAATTACCCAGGTACTAGAGAGTGTCTTCTCGAGTGTTCTTCTCGGTGGCACTATAACATTCACGCAACCGATCGTTTTGTCTACAAAGGGCTTCGGGATATCTAGGCTAGTCTGTATACATGTGTTTTTTGATGCGCTACTACTCGAAGGGGTACCAACAGGGATTATTGTTGCATTATCTTGTCATTGATGTCAAAGGATTGATGTCAAAGAGTTGATTTCAAGTATTGTCATTGTATCATTGATGTATTTATTGTTGTATCATGTGATCATATATGTAATTGATGTCTAAAGGTTAATTTCATGAGGTGTCATAGTGATGTGTTGTCATGGGTTAATGTTCTAGATGGATTGATGTATAGATGGGTTGATATAAAGGTTGATCATCATTGGCTTATCATGGATGATAGGAAGTACCAAATGGATGAACTCCAAAGTGGTCCCCTTATGGTGAAATCCCTCACGGGAAGACGCTTTGTGAAGTCCAAATGGTTAAGTGGTTGAGTCATCCTAATAGTCTGGTTAGGGAACACAAGTTTCTTTAAGGAATAATTTTATGAAGATTGGTGAATTTGTTAGTGAGACTATTATATATGGATAGTGTTTGTCATGCCATTTCCGCTGATATATGGAACGTCACATAACTCCTCACGTTTAGAGAGTTATGGCCATATGAAGTTGGAGAACCCTCATGTGTTGTCTAGAAGCCCCTAGAAGATCAAAGAAGTCAAACTATTCTAGAATCTCCTAGAAGAAAGTTGACTAGTCAAAGTGGTTAGTCATGGGTAAAGTGGTTGCAACAAGAAAATAATTAAAAATAATTTAGTTGCAACTAGAAGTGGAGAATTTACTATTTGTAGCAAAGTGGGTTAGAAGTGGTCAAGTGGTTAGAAGTTGGTTAGCACCAAGAAGGAAAATGGTTGAAGTTGGTTAGATGATAAACCCTAGAAGAAGATACCTGGAGAAATATAAATAAGATAGCAAGGGTCTTTTATGAGAGAATATCTTGAGTATATTGAAGATCTATGATGGTGAAATATTTCTTGCAAGTACTCATGGTCGCATCAGAAGTTCCATAACTCTGAGATTTTGACGTTGAAAATTTCGAAGGTTCTGAAAACCCTAGTTTTATGAATGTGTACGTGGGATACAGTGGGCCAGGGCACATACATACGTAGGTTGCAGTGAGCCAGGGCATGTACATATGCATGCAAAATGAGAGAAGGGTGCATACGGTTGGAAAAGACATGGAAGATTTGAGTAAGTGTTGGTGCCAAGTTCCTGAAGTCTAGAGAAATTTCTAGATCAACATTCTACAGGTTCAGATATGCTACAAAGGTTCTGGTATGGATAAATATTGTCTTGATTTTCTCATGGTATGGTGAATGATTGATGCATTCTTTGTATGCTTATATTGATGCTTGAATATGGTAGTTGATTGGTTGAGCAGTTCAATTCCGTTATGATTGAGAGATATCCATGATATATGATGGCATATGGTTGAGGAGCATGCATAGGTTGTTGGATAGTATTGGATATAGTTGTGTTTTGGCTATGGTGTAGATTGGGAAATGACAAAAAGTTTGTAGGAACAAGTCACAAGTAGATGTGATAGAGGAAGAAAGAATTTGAAGGGAAGAAGTTGTGAGGTTTTAGAAACCCTATTTTTTGAAGGTGTGCGCAGGATGATAGTGGCTCAGGGCACATACATACATGTGTTGAAGTATAGGCAGGTCGTGTGAATACGCAAGATGCAGTATAAATCGGTCACGTACTGTTGATGGGCCTTAAATCCCTTCTTCAACAGTAGGAACCAAACCCGCCACTGAGGCCCAATTAGACTCTACAGCATTTGTGATTGGAATGGTTCTCTAGATCTCGCAATCCAGCGAATTTAATTGATGGGATTTATGTTTTCTTGTGAAGGCATCTCCTTTAGTTGGGAACTTCTCTTTTGGTATTTTCTCTTTAGTTAGGATAAACGTGAGGAAAAACTGGTATAAACCAACTTGACCACACAGCGATAAGGAAGTCTAAATGACTGGGAAAGGTCAGGCTCGGGATAACCCTCACTCTAGCATGCGGACAACAATATTTTACCACAGGCCTAGTAATAATACATTAACCATGTGAGAACTCGGTCACTAGCTGAGATTTTAACCTAAACTATCCAAGAAACAAGATGAGAGAAAATTTAACTACTGTAGAAGAGGCTGAGCTTGGGATAACCCACTGCTCAAACATGAAAATGATAATCCTATACCACAGGCCTAGTAATAATACGTTAACCATGTGATTATCCAATTATTATTAGAGAATACTAATTATCAGAAGAAAACACATATATGATAAGATCAATAGCAAGAAACATAATTCATCTACCATAATCCTTCATCATATATCCACACAATGATTCATCATTTCCATCATTAGAGAAAAGAGCAACAAAGCAATTGCACCAGATAACTTGACAATATATTGGATATCTCTTACTTGTTACATCTTCTCATGAACCAAATAGGAAATAGTTCTTCTCCAGGCTCAATTACACATGCATATTATGAAAACAACTTCGTCTCTAGTCTAGAAGGACTTCTTAATTCATAACAACTCCAAAATAATTCTTAACAACTATAAAGAAAAGATTTCTTGAAACGAACCATCGA
Organism: Picea engelmannii; assembly: GCA_009831015.1. NCBI lineage: Eukaryota > Viridiplantae > Streptophyta > Pinopsida > Pinales > Pinaceae > Picea > Picea engelmannii. The sequence continues at coordinate 86,537 of ML778716.1, forward strand.
CCCCTAGACCATTGGTCGATGTTCCTATTTATAATATAAAGTCTTAATAGTAATTAACGAAAAAATACAATTTAAGCTAATAAAAAATCTCCACGTGGCATCATCATCTGACAGTATTTCAACAGTCCACCTGAGTTGTTTCTTGAAAAGGGTGGATTCTTTCATAATTGGACCATCTGATAAAGAGTTCTTCACAAGTATGGGCCCACAGGAATCTGTGTTGTTACATTGGGGCCGCATATATACCTATGATGTCTGTTGCATGCACTTGGTATTCTACCAAGGTGGAATTCAGTTGTTGCAACATGGTTTTAGCTCTGATCGAGTGTTCTTTGAATTTTTGCACCTGTCCCAGCCTTGCATTGGCTACCTTCGTGCACTCTTTGGCCCATAGGGAGTCTTGTTCAGTGTGCATCTTGAGCACGTATCTTATGTCGATAAACTCACTGGGGTTACCGAACTCGGGGAGCTTGATATCTTTCATTACTTTATTAATTTTATCCCAGTGCTTCTGGCACTTGGCATATTGTTCTTGGATCTCTCTATGTGGGTCCCGAGACATCCTAGTCCAGTATTCCGCAGATCTCTTTATGTGGTTGAGGCTACTTTTGCTTAACATTTGAATACCATGTTCTTCCTTTTATCGACCTTGTTGGACTGCCTCAATGTATTCGAGCCTTTCCACTGCTTGTTGCGCTCTTTCATGCCATCGTTCCATCTCCTTGCATGCTACGAGGGCCATGAGAGTGTCCTCCTAGAATTCAATTATATTTTCGGTTAATAGGTTTCTTTCTTTCTTGTACTCATTGTAAACTCCTGAAAACTCATTCTTCAAATATGTCGCAGTCTGTGTGGCACCTTTGTAATACTCAACAAGATGGTGCAAGTGTTCCAATTCCTTCAGAGTATCAACTAGTTCTCTTTCATCCCTCCTGGCTCTATCCTGGGTAGCATCAAAGAGGGCTCTTCCCATGCCTATCAGTTCATACATGTGATCATCTGCTGTGTCGATCAAGATTTCCTCTATGGTAACCAAAATGGAACGGTCCACAACAATATTTCTCTTCTTAGCAGTCCTTTGCACGATGGCCTTCCTATTTTGACCATAGGAGATAGCATAGATGTCTGCTACCTCATTTATTAGCTCTGGTATATGTTGGTCACCCCATGTGAGCATGTTTCCCAGACTGTCGGTGGCATATATTTGTTCAAGATCAGACTCTTGAACGTCCTTATTTTTCTCCGAAGGCCTGACCTCTTCCCATTATTTATAGGGGACCTGAGTATCAAGTGGAATAGATGTGTCAGGAGTGAGATCAATACTTTCTTGGATCATAGCCATGGCATCATCAACATCCTTCTGCGGAGATCTTTCTTTTGACTCGTCTAATTCTGACTTGTTGTTGGGACTACCTGCCCGGGTCTCCGACGCATTGGGCATTTCTATGTCTAGGTCGCTTTCAACTCCTTTTCCTTCTTGTGTGTCCTCTTGACTCTGAACATTGAGAACAAGAGGTGTTTTTTCCTCGGCTCCATTTTCTTCTTCTATATGCACAGAGGTTTCCTGAGATGCCTCCGGACTCTCATCATCACTGTATATATCTATGAAATTGGTAAGAGGGTTAGGCGCACTTGTTTCGACCGACACCTGGCCTGACTTTGATTGAATCGTCGCGCCTACTGGTGAATCGGCTGGCAAAAATGTGGACTTAGGGTCATCTGACCCGTTGATGCTACTGGGGTCTGTGAGCTCAGAGTCGCCTACCCCTGCTGGGTTCTCTTCTGGGTTACTGATTGAAATGCTTGATAAGAGGGTCGGATCATTCGACGCTAGATCTAATATTTGTTGAGCATGTTGGAGCAATAGTGTCCCTCTTTCCCTTGCAACTGGAGTTCCGAGAAAATTCCAATTATGTACAGGGGCATCCTAGGGAGACTCCGTCGTTTCGGCCAATTCAAATGTTAACCTTTCTTTCTGAGTCCTGAGAATTTCTTCCGCTCTTTTCTCTCTTTCATCCAAGGATTTCGCTTGATCTTCCCAACTCATGGCCTTGAACTTCATTGTTCTGGGGTCAGCCATTCTTTTCACCACCTCGTCCCAATCTTGAGCGTTTTCAGTGAAAATTTCATCCTCAAACCGGTCGTGGGCATAAGGCCAACAAGATGATACTTGTGATGCATGTTTCGAGACCAGACCCTTGGGATCATGCTTGCGAAAGCGTCCTGTCTGGAACCAAAATTCCAATTGACTTAATCCCTCCTACTTGGCCTACGCAGTGTCTTTAACCTGGTAGAAGTCGATATGGAACCGATAGGGTATGAATGCCCGCTTCTTATCCTTCACCACAGAGGCATTGTAGCCTTACAAGATAGTTTGGTAACATATTTCCCCTAGTACCAGTCGGTCGGGGACATATATAGGTAGCAAATCTGGTGCTCCTGTGGCATCGAAAACCCTAATGTAGGTTTCACGCTTATCCAAGTACCAGTGACCGACTTTCGATATAACCTTTTTGGCCACATCAGACAACCTTGGGCACTCTCTCTTAAATAGTAAAAAATGAATAGGTGTGATAAATTGGTCGCAAATGAGAGAGTATGATCTTTTATACCTGTTCTCCCACAAGATACCGAAGTAGACATGGACCAGGAGCTTGGAAGCGTGTCAACTTAGGTTCATTTCGACGAAGGCATTTCTTGCATAGATGACTACCAATAGACAAGACCCCATGTAGAAGGCAGGATTTTCTCCTTCCCTCAGTTGTTGAGCCTGTAGAATGTAGGTGCTAAGCTATTTGGAGATGATAGCACCCCAGTTGAAGATTTTTCCAGAGATGGTGATAGTACAAGCCAAAGGCATCCATGCCTTTAAAAACCTAGAACAATCTTTCTCTCCATGCAACTGGCAAAGGAGAACCATTAGATAGACATAAGGTTGTCTGAGGTTGGCCATCGGGTACCAACCGGAGTTTTGGTTGGTGAAATTTTTGTCTTCTCTCCACCAGGATGCCATGATTTTGCTGGTGTCGTGCTTATGATAAAACTTTACAACAAAATCTGTGCTCAAACATTCATCTGGCTCCTTGAGCTTGTAATACTTTTGGACTTCTACTAGGAGGAAAACCCTGGCGATTTGACCATTATCATCATAAACTACACACTTCTGTGCATCAGTGTGATCAATGATCCATTTCAAAAGTTCATTGCAAGGGAATACTGGAGTCCTTCTCGCCACCATGTGTAGGTGAGCCTTGTGGATGTTGATGAAGATCTCATCATCCAGCTTCCTTGTGTCAGGATTGATATGCGGGGTATATTCGGGGAATTCTTCGTGCTTGATTTCCTTGAACAGGTCTTCCCATCGTGGGGATGTTGTATTGGTCCCAATGTTCACCTCTATGTCCCCAAAGGTTAGGGGTTGATCGAAGGATTCTTTGGTGATCATCTTGATGATGGGCGTTGGCTTGGTAGGAATTCCAATTTTCTTGCAAAGGCTGGGGAGGAGCCCTCTCCTGCTTCTGATCCTTGCATCTTTGGGACTCTAGGAGATTTCCTAGTGGTAGGTTCTTCAGAGGCATCATTCTTGCAACTGAAGACGCTCAATTAGGACCGGCACATAGAGTAATATTAGATCCTAATTCACATGTGAGGTGGAAGCAACAAAACCAGACTGGTACATACATGTATGCTTGCTAAAATCTGTTGCTTAATACTCAATACACCTTGGAATCCTTCTCCTGGTCGTTCATCTCGCTCCTCTGGATGTTTTGGACTTCTTTGCGTGCAAAATTCTTTGTCTCATAATAATTCAGGATAATATAACGAGAGAGAAATTACCAATCGCATCAAGTTGTTAATGAAAGTAATGGGATGAAATTTAAAACTACTTACCGCCAAATCTCTGTAATAAATTTTACGTAGGTTGATGGCAAAGGCGTAGAGGTACATGCATTGTATCTACAGGTTAAAATGATCATTTTTCTTTGCACATGAATTAGAAACTAATGCACGATCTTTGGAATTAATCAATCAATTAAATGCATCGTATCCAGTGTATCTTAGAGCTAAAACGTCCCATCGTGTTATTTTCTGAATGGGGAAGTCAAGGATCAGCACAGAGCTACGGGATTTTTCGTTGATACTTTTACAAAAAGAAAACCGCCGATGCCGATTACTTTTGTCAGATGGTTCTAATGTGACACATGGCAGATAAAGACCGGTGACTTGACTCACGAGCGCCAACAGAGGTGGTAACCTTCTTTCAGTTACGCTCTCCCTAACCCAGCCTAGGAATCACTGATGTCGATTAGACACCAGGGTTCCGTGACCAGGATGAACTTATTGCAACCTTTTCCTTAGGCTATCTTCTTGGAAATTCGCCGACACCGAAATTTTTTTACGGGATCGGTCGTCGGCGAATTCCTTCCTTTCCCCGCAAACGACTACTTCCTTTCATGTTTCAGCGATGCTGAATGAAATCAATCATCGACAACTTTCTTTTGCAATGCTTATCATGAAAGAAAAACTCCCCTTTTGCCGATGCTGATGAAAATCGGCCATCGGTGTCCTTAGTTTTTTGGGATCGTTTTCTTTCATTTTTTATTCTTCCGGGTGTCGAATTTTGGACGCGACGGGTTAAACGATTTAGTGACTGATTCTTTAATCAAATGTTAATCCCTTTAAGTTATGATGGTTTTGACATTTTCATGGAAACTTTTAAAGAATCAAGGAGAAATTGTAGAAAAAAATGATAAGCGAAAACAACATTGTTCCGAATTAGACAATAAGTGGTACCCAAAAAGTAAAACTTGCCAGAGACTTTTTTAGGGTATGTTGAGATCTCAACACGTACCTATTGACATATTGGATTCTATATACAAGATGAATCTTGTACTTGAGGATTGAATTCATCTTCTTAGTTGGTGCTAATATTTGTAGATTGAGTCTTTCATTGAGAGTTGGTGCTCTTGTGGAGTTGTTTCTCTATTCAGTTATTGCTGAAAATCCCCAAGGATTGTAGTTCATAATATAACATAAACTTATACATATATATTGTGTTCCTTGTGGTGATGGTTTATTGATGATGTTTGTTGATGAGATATGTTTACATGCAACTTGTTATAAATGAAAGTAATGAATGTTCAATAAATGGTGATTGCTAACTAAGGTGTTTTGTAAAGGAGTAAAAAGAGCCCTACATTGATTCACTCCCCCTCTCAGTGTGGTCGATGTGTCCAACGATTGGTATCAGAGAAGGCCTTGATCATAATCCTTACAAGATTTAAGTAGTTCCATGGACACACAAATGGATGAACATGCATATGAACTTGCCCTCTTTGATGAGACAGATTACTCATCATGGAGAATAGAAATGAAATGGTTTTTGAAGGAAAAAGGAAAAGGTATTTGGAATGAAACTATTGGTGGATCAGTTCCCTTGAAGAATAAGTCAAAGTTTACAGCACAAAAGGAAGCAAAGAAGAACGATGCATTAGCTCTCAAGACCATTTTCAATGGACTCTCAAGTTTTGTCAAAGAAAGCATGGGAGAATGTACTTCTTCCAAGTATCTATGGCTTAGGCTAGAGAAGGTATATCAAGACAAAGAAGACGATTCCATCAAGTACAATGAAGGTCAAGACTCTCAAAAATCTTATAATGATAATACTCCTAGGTTGATGTTCACTTACTAATCTAGGTGGATATCGGTGGCAACCCACCTTTTCCAACTGGCTCAAAACAGTTTTCTGGCAGTTTTGGCAATTTACTATTTTAAGCAGGTTTTAACTTTCGAGGCCATTTTGAGGGCCCAAATGAAGTTTTTTCGAGATTTAGGTTCTCAATGATAGTCAAAGGCATGATTGAGCCTCCAAAATTAATCTCCTCGATGATACCTTTCCAATGAGCTATCACACGCCTAAAACGGAGATCATATGCAAAAGTTACGACCCCGGGAAGTTGATGTACTCACTTACCCAAACAGGGTCCACATGACTTTTGGCGCTTCATCTCCTAGGGTTAGGTTTTTGGATGTCTAGTGTTTTTGGCATTCCTGGTTATTGTAAAAAGGCCTTCAAAGCCTCATTGTAATCATTTTTGTGCGAATGCGAGTAGCCGTCACATCTCTTCTTAGAGATAAGCTACCACCATTCTAGCGAGTCTTTCACTCTATAATTTTACAGTCTCTGTACATTTATTTCATTAATAGAAATCATGTATTATTGTATCTCTGTGTTTATGGTTGCATCTCTGATATATTTCTGTTATATTATTGAATATACGCGATATCTCTGTGCATTTCTTTATTATATGTCCGATCTCATTTCGTGCCAAAAACTAATCCGGATCACTTACAAATGAAGAAGAAGATATAGTAGAAGTTTGTATATATGAAGAAGAAGAGTTGTTGAAGTTTAAAGAAAAAGTTTTATTTGAGTTAAGTGATGTTAGCATTGAAATAGGACATTATTCAATTTCTTCTGAGTATCTTGAAAAATGCATTAATGAATTCCTATAAAAATATCCAAAACATATCATGGAACTAAAGCAAATTCTCAAAGAACAAGAAGAAAGTAAAAATACTCATTTAGAAGAAAAAGAAGAAGAGATCAAGAAACTAAAGAATGATCTAACTAGTCAAGTAGAAGAAATGAAGAAGGGAGATGATGAACTTAGAAAAATCCTTGAAGATCTTAAAATCAATGTAAATTTAAGGACTCAACTTGAGGAAGCCAAAAGGGTATCAGAACTATTAAAGAATCAAGTAAGTGAAAAGGAAGAGTCATGCCATAAGTTGGAAGTTGAAGTTTTTAATCTCAAAAAGAAAGTACAAAATTCAAACAATTATATCAAGTTCATGAAACGTTCAACAATATTGAATGAAATCTTGGATAGTCAAATATCACCAAATGATAAATCAGGTCTTGGATACAACAAGGAAGCTATGCACCCTGAAGCTAGCACTTCTAAGAAGCATGAGGTAAGTCCTTCATTCTCAAAAGGTGGAAGAAAAGCTGCAAGTCAAGTACCTACACAAAGAAAGGAAAATTTCAAAAGAAAAAAGAAAGGAATACATCAAGAAGCCATATTTACACCCAAAAGAAAATTCATAAGAGAGACGCCTTCAAGGAGGACACCAAAGCAAATGTATGAAAATGTTTTTCATGGTCATTGCTTCTCATGTAATGAATATAGTCACAAAGCTTTGGATCGTAGACATTATGCAAGGAAATATGTTGGAAGGGTTCATAACAACCTAAGTTGTTGGAGAAGTAATCAAGTGGGACACATTGCTACTAATTGTCACACCATGAGATGTTACAACTGTAGTGGGTTTGGCCAAAAATCCAAGGATTGTTGGAAAACAAGAAGACAGTCCATGAAGAGTGTCTCATATAGCATGAAAAGAAGAACAAATGAAACTGGGAAGGAAGACAATATTGAAAAGATGGAAGCTCAAAGCTCAATTTCTGAGAAGCTGGGACACCTTCAAAAGTGGATGAAGAAGACTGAAAAACCAGAACATAATGGAAACCATGAGGTAAGCTCAAGCTTGACATTTTCTAAAGCATACACAGGATCCTATGGAAGAAGTCGTGTACATACATGAGGTGACCTATATAAAGTTCACATACATACATGATATGTCATGTAGAAAGAAACATATATATGGTAAAAGCCTTGGAAAAGAAGGATATGTAGATGAGTTGCAGCATGATTTGATGATATAACTCTGTTTTGCAGGGTCTGACATGGTTTGTTGTAGGTTTTCATGATTATATGCTTGCATGTATGTTTGATGTATGTATGGTGATGACATATGGTCGAGTGTTGAAGCATATGCTTGATGCCTATCCTAGATGCATGATACTAACTCTATAATATGGATTGAGGCATTTTTTGTTGAGGAACAGAGTTGGTTATGATAGTGAAGTTATGGAAATTTGGTTATAAGATATATCATGATGATGTGATGCTAGCTAGAGATATCATTGATATATTGAGGAACACTTGTGGTACATGTTTAGAGATAATATTGACTTCTTAGTACTTTCTATAGTGAATGGTTTTTGAGGAAAATTTGTCATGGTACATGGTTGGTACATATGTGAGCTCCATTGATATATCTTATGATGTATTGTTAGAGGCATATTTGTTGGATGTCTTGGTGCATGCTTTTGGCATGTAGTTGAGCTACATATTGGGACATGTAGTTGATGAGTTGATGAGGTGACAATGTTGTACATCATTGATAAGTCACAACTTGATCTATAGTTGATGCATGATTGGTACATACTTGGCACATTGGTTGAGGCACTTGCTAGCAGTATCATTGGCACATGGTTTATGGATAATATGGAATATGTGTATGGATATTGTTGGTGATAGAAGTCACTCCTGGATTGCAGCAGGAGCAGAGCCCGATGCCCATCAGTTTATGTCACGTTTTGTTTATAAAGGGGTGATCAAATGGAAGTAAACTCGGAACAGTATCGTTCTAACTCAGAAAATTGGGCTGGAACAATAGTGACATACGAGGTCTTGATGTAACTTAAGCCAGTAATAATGATAGTGGTGAGCAAGTGGGGGAAAGAGGGGAAATAAAGTCTTCTCTGGACGTCAGGTCTTTTAGCAGCCTTCACAAAGAGGAAAAATCTCGGCTATGAGATCCTCTCAGAGCCGAACAACTTCAAAATGAACCCAAGAATATTGCAAAATTGATATAATCAAAACTTCATAATATAGCAATGCAACACCCAACTGGATCATTCATGCCCAGGATCTTAGATTCAGAAAAAAAGGGAAAAGAAGAAGTTGGCTGCCATTAAAAAAGAAGTCTCAAATGTTCTTCTATAACCAGAGAACCAGAGGTTGGGTTAAAGATTTACAATTGGGAGCTGTGCTCTACCATCCCCCGTTACAAAATGGTAAAAATGCCTACATATAGCCAAAACAAAACAACAACATCGAAAATGAGAAACTGCATTAAAAACATTGCGTCTACATGTCTTCTGGTAGTTTGTACATGCAAACTCTGGACGATTGTGCACTTATGACAGACACAATCAGACTCCTGATTGTCCTATAGTGGTTTGACAGATGCAAGCTCTGTTAGGATGGACTGTCAGTCTGTCTCTACACTTGTCCTTTCCTGGCCTTCTATTTATGGAAGAAGACGACGTTCAACCACCTTCAACTGCCATAATAACTGCTTCCTTGGGATTGGGAATGGCCTCGATCAACTCTGTACTCAGGCGACATGGCGACCTTTCTTTGGATGCTACTTCGTTGGACTGCTACGAGGGGATCCCTATGGCGGACGTGGATGAGGGTATGATGGGGGTGATGGCGCCAAAACTATGAGGGTGAGATGAGAGGTGATGAGGTGTGGGAGATGTGACAGGGGAAGACATGGCAGAAGGTGGTAAGCAGAGGGAGTAGGAGATGGGATATAATGTTAACGAGGGGAACATTATTTATGGGAGGCTGATGCGAAAGGGAGTGGGACACATGGCAGGTGATGAGTGGATGATGAGATGAGGAGGGACCATGTGGACGGAGAGAGGGGAGTTATGGGACCAGCTGTCGAGAATGAGGAGGAGCGAAAGGAAACGAGCCCTGTCATGCGGTTAAGTGGAGAATAGGTGGCAGGGGAGAAGATGGCACAGAAGGTGACACAACAGGAGGGGGCCCCACGTTAATACCACACCATTCTGGACCCCTCCCCCCTATTAAAGGTAGAAAGGTGAGGGGGGTTCAGAATCACTTGAGCGTCATCGATCTAGGTGCTTCAATCTCGGTCGTTTGAGAAATGCGCGCCTGATTCTGAGCCCCCCCCCCCTTTTAAAGTCAGAACGGTGAGGGGGATATGGAATCCAACCTTGACCGCAGATCTGAGCACCCCAATCCAGGCCTTTGAAAGATGCGCTGCCAATTATCCAAATGTGCATTTGCACCCCAACTTAGGGTAAGTGGGTTTTTACCTCGCTTCTTCACATTTTTCCCCCAAAGGGGCTTATCTTTTAGGAAAACACCCCTTGTACAAGAAATGTTGCTAACATTAGGCTCCATGGGGGACGACATGCCCCCTGCGGGCTGCCGAGAACTCTTTGCAGCTTTAGTGCCTCATTGTTGGGCTATGGAGTCAAGCTCAAAAACCTCCCTGCTGAAAATATAGGCTGAAAAGAAAAAAATAAATAAATATGCATGCTCAAAAGAGCTTATTTATGTACATTCCTAAACTAATAAAATACTTTACATGGGGCTAGGTGAAAGCAAACTTCCACCATAGCCATTCAAGCAACTTCCTGAATAGAAGCTCCTTCCTTCTGTCGATGATCACCAACAGATGGTGTAACCGTGATAGAAGAATGGTTACACTCTTCAACTCATCCTTAAAGGATAAAGTTGAGATGAAATAGGGCGGCTCCAATTTGTGAATGAAATGCAACTCCATGTATTCCTTCACAGGCTCATAGGACCAGTGGAAAACTCTAGAAAATTGGTGACAGGTAGCCTCCTCTGCTACACAGTTGTGGATGTGTGGCTGAATATCTATGGTAAGCACAGGTGGGTGGACAACTATCGTAGGTTGAAAGCTCTCAGGTGGTGGTTGTTCGTTTACTGGCTCTACGCAGTCTGTAAACTACATCTTCGGCTGCTCCTCTAGTTCTTCTGGTTCCTCTTCTTGGCTCTCCCAAGGTTCAGAGTCATAATAATCATAGATAGGACCTGTGGGAAAGCTCTGCCTTTCGATCTACTGCTTAGGGGGGCTGATTTACTCGTAATGTCTTTCATTTGTGAATAGAGGAGAAGGCTCTGCAGTCTTCTCTTGGAAGTTCTAGGTGTCCAGCTCAGAACTTGATTCATAGCTATCATACACGGGCTGGCTGCTACCCAGGTCATCAATCTGTGATGTGGGGCTCTGCTGCTCCTCAAATGAATAGTCGTTAAAGCTGGGTGAGCACCAAAATTCTTCATCTTGCAAAAAAGGAACGATCTCCAGATCCTCCTTTTCAATCCCAAATGTAAATAAATCATGGGAAATCTCATGAAGAAAAAGAGAACAATCCTCTTCCACAATGGCTTCTTCCTCTAAATCTAAGACAACAGGCTCCTCAGGGGCATAAACTAATGTTTCTATGGATATGAAATATTCAATATCATCCAAGAACATCTGCCTCAAGGACTAGAAACTCCTTTGTGCATCGTTCAACTTCCCACCTATCTAGTTGGGCAGAGAGAGATTTTATCAATTCCTTAATTTCGCCCAAAGCACCTTCTTCCTCCCGACATCCATCACTCTCATAACTTTCCTCTGATGTAAGTGAATGGGGATGAGAAAGGACTTATTTCTGATGCAAGTCATTAGGATCATCCTCACCACCAACGTAAGAAATAGCTCTATCTTGTATACAGTTGTTGTATCCCTCACAACAATTATGAAAAATTAACTCAAAGGGATAAAGCTTCTGACAATAGGTGGTGAAAGTTGAATGAAATTCTACAAGTGAAGAAATGCTAGCAGGGGGTAAAGAATGATACCAATTACGAGCATCCCATGCTAACGCGAACATGAGCATTTTCAATAATACATCCTCATGATGTATCTCCCACTGATGCATGAGTTCATGAAACTCTCAGAGATGCTGAGTAGGGTTGTCCTCCTTATGCTCTCTAAATATGGGCAAATAATCGCCCCATTCATCCGGAGAAGGGACATCATTAGGAAAGCGAGGAATAGCATAAAAATTAAAAGGAGCAAACCTCTGAGCTAGGATTTTATCCATTCTGAACCAACGGAGTTGCCAATCGATCCTCAAATCATGGAGTCGTCAAGTGAAAGATTCACAACTTTGAATGTGCCTGGTCCTTGTTCACCATCAAAGGCCAGATATTAACGTTGTCGTTACCCCAGGAAGCTTCTCAAGCTGAGAAAGCAGCGGCTGAAACCTTCTCGAGAAAGCTCCTCTGGGTTAGCTTTCAGGCGTGCTAAAATAGCCACAACTGAAACAGTGATGTGGAAACCTTGGAGTCGCCAGGTGCATAGTAGCAATCTTGGATGTACTAGGTTCTGATGCACCCTCAAAACCAGTAAGCTTTGTCATTCAATCCCAGAGAAAATCTTCAATTTCGTCCCCGACAACGGCACCAGAAATGTTGGCGACAAAAGTCACTCCTGGATTGCAGCAAGAGCAGAGCCCGACGCCCATCAGTTTATGTCACGTTTTGTTTATAAAGGGGTGATCAAATGGAAGTAAACTTGGAACAGTATCGTTCTAACTTAGAAAACTGGGCTGGAACAATAATGACATATGAGGTCTTGACGTAACTTAAGCCAGTAATAATGATAGTGGTGAGTAAGTGGGGGAAAGAAGGGAAATAAAGTCTGCTCTGGACGTCAGGTATTTCACCAGCCTTCACAAGGAGGAAAAATCTCGGCTATGAGATCCTCTCAAAGCTGAACAAATTCAAAATGAACCCAAGAAGATTGCAGAATTGATATAATCAAACCTTCATAATATAGCAATGCAACACCCGACTGGATCATTCATGCCCGGGATCTTAGATTCAGAAAAAAAGGGAAAAGAAGAAGTTGGCTGCCATTAAACAAGAAGTCTCAAATGTTCTTCTATAACCAGAGAACCAGAGGTTGGGTTAAAGCTTTACAATCAGGAGCTGTGCTCTACCATCCCCCGTTACAAAATGGAAAAAATGCCTACATATAGCCAAAACAAAACAACAACAGCGAAAATGAGAAATTGCATTAAAAACATTGCGTCTGCATGTCTTATGGCAGTCTGCACATGCAGACTCTGGATGATCATGCACTTATTACAGATGCAATCAGACTGTTGATTGTCCTACAGTGGTTTGACAGATGCAATCTCTATCAGGATGGACTGTCAGTCTATCTCTATGCTTGTCCTTTCCTGGCCTTTTATTTATGGAAGAAGACGACGTTCAACCACCTTCAACTCCCATAATAACTGCTTCCTTGGGATTGGGAACGACCTCGGTCAACTCTGTACTCAGGTGACGTGGCAACCTTTCTTTGGATGCTACTTCGTTGACCTGTTGCGAGGGGACCCCTATGGTGGACGTGGATGAGGGTCTGATGGGGGTGATGGCGCCAAAACTGTGAGGGTGAGATGAGAGGTGATGAGGTGTGGGAGATGTGACAGGGGAATACATGGCAGAAGGCGGTAAGCGGAGGGAGTAGGAGATGGGATATAATGGTAACAGGGGGCACATTATTTATGGGAGGTTGACGCAGAAGGGAGTGGGACACATGGTAGGTGATGAGTGGATGATGAGATGAGGAGGGACCATGTGGATGGAGAGAGGGGAGTTGTGGGACCGGCTGTTGAGGATGAGGAGGAGTGAAAGGAAACGAGCCCTGTCGTACGGTTAAGTGGAGAATAGGTGGCAGGGGAGAAGACCGCACAGAAGGCGACATGACAGGAGGGGGCCCCACATCAATACCACA
>ML778716.1:109862-122821 GCA_009831015.1 Picea engelmannii
TTAATTAGTAACTAATTAACTAGTGGTTTGATGGATTAACTAATTAAGTGTGTAATTAACATTAATATATTTATTAATGTTTAATAACTAACATAACATTATGTTACTAATAAATTTTAATTAATTAAATTAAAATGTTAGAGTCCAAGGGTTTTGAACCCAAGACCCCCACCAAGCAAAGCGTCTTAAGAAGAACACTAATGCCAACACGCCCTCATAAGTATTTACAAATAAATTCTTATATTTAATTAGATTAATGGTAACACTGTAGGAATTAGAGTGGTATTATTATCAGGAAGATACAGTATGAAGATTAAGACTAACGTCTTATTACCTAACCTATTGATCCGAAGCCAGCTAACCGAGTTGAATCATAATTAGTGAATGCACTGGAAATCAAGGTAAAGGTTTATCTAGCACTGTTGATCTTAGTATCCCAAAGTATAAACTCTGATTGTCCAAGTGTCAGGCTCACGAGACCATACACACAATTTGTCGAGCCGAGAGCCAAGTCCCTCCACTCCATTCCACCAGTCAAAGTCAACGCTAAATCTCAATGCAGCAATCGACAACGCCAACACTATGCGCCAAGGAAAAGCTCACAAGTCAAGCATCGGAGGATATTTAGTTGTAAGTGAAAAGTTAAAAGGACTTAGACTAGGACAAGCGGGAAGGAGGCGGCATACACACTAGGAGAGTAAGCAAGAGGAATTGGCGAGTATGGCGCAAGGCTAGCATAGCTACAGGGAAAGGGAACCAATAGTTGTTTTTTATAGGGGAGAAGAAATCAATCTTAGACGCTTAATCCTAATCCTAACCTAGCCAATCCCCTAAAGGAGTAATTTCTATTTATAGACAAGTAAAGAAAACTTACGCCTAACCCTGTTTCTAGTTTAAGTAGCACCAATTTGAAACATCCTAGAACTGACCCTGAAAACTTTGGTTGATGCAGGTTAAATCATATAGGATGGTCAGGACTCGAGGGAGTCGAGGTAGGGGAGCGTCGTCGCAAGCACTGCCAACACCGCCAGCGCCACCACCACCATCGCCCGAACTAGCTCTCATACTGCGCTCATTGGAAGCCATTAATGAGACTTTAAAGGGGTGACAACTGACAGGGACTAAAGTGGAACCCCCACCGTCTGAAATGGGTAATCCAGAAGCATCAAGGGATTCAGGGGGAGGACCTTCACCCAAAGACATCATGCGAGAATTGCAGAAAATCAAACTTCCAGAGTTTGTCGGGGGTCGCGCCAGTGAGCGCGCGGAAGCATGGTTGGAAGGCATGACAAGGTGTTTTTCCTTAAGGGACTATGCGTCCAACTCAAAGGCAAAGATCGTAATTTTTCAGTTAAGAGACAGTGCCTTGAACTGGTGGGGCAACCTAGAAAGACAACTACACCTTACCCCAGACACAGTATCTTGGGAAATTTTCGAGGAGAGGTTTCGAAGGAAATATCTACCAGCATACTACGAGGAACAACAAGTAGGGGCATTTCATGCCTTAGTACAGGGAAACAGAACTGTAGAAGAATATGAGATCAGATTTATGGAACTGGTCAAATATGTTTTGTATATGGATAATGAACAATGACAAGCAGAGCGCTTCGTCTATGGATTGAACCCTAAGATAAGAGCTATGGTGCGGATGTGGAAACCGTCTTCAGTAGCGAAGGTGGTGGAAAATGCGCGTTATGCGGAAGAACACATGAACTTAACTGGGGGTACAAGATCGACATTTCCGCATCGTCCTAGATTTGTAGGTAAGGCCCCGAGGACATTTATTAGGGGAGGGGGCTCAAGGCCACCGCCATATGGTAACAGAGTCTCTCCAAGGACAGTAGCCGCGGGGATTTCAATGGTAGCGAGTGCAGCATCTCGTTCATCGCCAACGACACCGACAGGTCCACGACCATCTCAGGGAACAACGAGTAGGGGCAGGGGTTCCAGGGGAAGGAACTCATTTCAGAGATAGTCACATAATAGTGCACAGGTTCAATCTCGTGTTACCTGTTGGGGGTGCGGAGGACCCCATTACCAGCCTAACTTCCCAGAGTTACAATCAAGGTTTTTTCATAGAGAAGGAAAGGCACCGATGGGGAGATCAAGTAGCAGCCACCAGATTTACACAGCGGTTAATAACCACCAGGCCGAACATCAATCCATGGTGGTGGAGTCATCAGGTATGCTAGATCATATCAATGTTAAGATTTTGTTTGATTCTGGTGTGAAAGATAGTTTCATTTCACCATCTGCAATAGAAAAGAGTGGGTTGGAAGCCTACGAGCACGATGACTTTAAACAAGTCGAGATGGCTTCGAGGGAAAAACAAGTGGTAGGACCTAGTGTTGATAATTGTATAGTAGACCTGGGAGTGTGTACTACTAGGTTGAAGGTATATGTCACTGCTCTCGGGGTGTATGACCTAATCATTGGAATGGATTGGTTAGCAGCTCACCGAGCCATGGTAGATTGTTTCGCCAAGAGGGTGCTTTGTGTCGACGATGAAGGAAGGCCAATAGAGATCCAGGGTGTACGGAGAAAAGTGTCATTATGCTTTATATCCACTATGAAGGTTAAGCGATGCTTGAGACAAGGGTGTCGATTGTATGTAGTGGAAGCAGTGAATGAAAGGAAGGGACCCTCATTGGATTAGTACCCGGTATTGTCAGAATTTCAGGATGTTTTTCCAAACGAGTTACTAGGGTTACCTCCTGAGAGGGAGCTTGATTTTACTATTGAGCTAAAACCTGGTGCAGAACCAATCTCCAAGACTCTGTATCGGATGACAGTGCCGGAACTTTGTGAATTGCAAATGCAGTTGAAAGAGTTACTAGACTTAGGGCTAATAAGGCCCAGTGTCTCACCTTGGGGCGCATCGGTAATTTTTGTAAGGAAGAAGGATGGATCCTTACGACTGTGTATAGACTACAGGGAATTGAACCATCCTACAGTGAAAAATAGGTACCCGATGCCGCGAATAGATGACCTCTTCGATCAGATGAAAGGAGCAGCGGTATTCTCAAAGATTGATTTGCGATCAGGGTATCATCACTTAAGGATTAAGGAAGGTGATATCCCAAAAATAGCCTTTCGAACTCGGTTTGGAAATTACGAGTTTGTTGTAGTACCTTTCGGATTGGCCAATGTGCCAGCAGTATTCATGAGCCTCATGAACGACGTATTTCGGAAGTACTTAGACCGTTTTGTACAAGTCTTTTTAGATGACATCCTCATCTATTCCAAGAATGAAAGAGAACATGAGGAACACTTGCGAATACTAGTGTTGTCCTTCCTTAGAGAGAACAAATTGTATGGGAAGCTGTCGAAGTGTTCCTTCTTCCAGAAAGAGATCCACTATTTAGGTCATATCATTTCTGGCAAAGGAATCTCTGTGAACCCAGAAAAGGTAAAGGCCATTATGGAGTGGCCAGTGCCAAAAAATTCCCATGAGGTGAGAAGCTTCATGGGGATAGCAGGTTATTACCGGAGATTTGTAGAAGGGTTCTCAAAAATAGCAAAACCCATCACCACCTTGCAGTGCAAGGGGGTCAGGTATGAATGGACAGTAGAGTGTGATAGTGCATTCATTGAGCTTAAGAGGTTATTAACTAGTGCCCCAATTCTACGAGTGTTGGATATGGAAAAGGACTTCATAGTCTGCACGGATGCCTTGAAGCAAGGGTTGGGGGCTGTGCTAATGCAGGATGGAGGAGTGATAGCTTATGCATCAAGGAAGTTGAAGAAACATGAAGAGCTATACGCGACTCATGATTTAGAGTTGGCAGCTATAATGCTATGGAGGCACTATCTTGTGGGGCGAAACTTTAAGCTCAAAACGGACCATCAAAGTTTAAAACATCTCTTCACTCAAAGTGACGCAAACCTGCCCTCAACGGCATGGTCGCCTTCACCAGGACCTTCAACGACTCGACCCGAAGATTCGATGCTCTTCCAACTCCCCTCGGGAGCCTTTGTTGCCCACAGGATGCTCCTCCACGATCTCTTCTTCACGTATCAGGAGATCGGGTCTCGCGATATCGCAAGTCTTGCAATACTCTCCTCGTCCAATCAAACACTGAAACCCCGATCCCCGATGTCAACGGTCAAGGTTCGGATGTCGGGCTTGTCCCTATCGGGATGTCGCGGCCTGCGATGTCAATGTTTAATGCCTCCAAAAGCCTGAGTGCCGAAACGTCGATCTCACGTGAACACGCCACCTGGATTCCACTATACCTTCGGGGCCCCACGCTGCCATGTCAACCTCGGGATTTCGCGGATCGCGGATCCACGATGCCAAGTCCCTTACTGTTGAAAAACCCAAATGCCGAAACCCCGATGTCCCGGATTCCTGCCACCTGTCCCTCCGACGATCGACGGCTCCGATCAAGTCGGGGAATCGCACTTCGTGATTTCGACGTGCATGTGATTTTTTTGCACTCGCCAACCCTGATTCGCCGATGTGCGATGGAAATGGGTCCTCTGTGCACCTGCGAATTAAACCCCTCGTGACTCCTCCATGATCTGACGGTCCACTGGAAATTCGGGACTCTCCTTGATCAATTCAAGTCGTCGATTCTCTTCCTCTTGAGAATCCTCCAGTATCACCACTTTCATCCAATGCAATTGAAAACAAAGGGGCTATCCCTCCAGAGCGTTTATCAACTCGGACTCCTTCAGAGATTTCTCGAACACGCTCCTTGTGCTCGGTCTTCAATCACTTCCAAAAGTGTTGAAATCTTCTGGGTCCCGTGCGTCCATGCTTGCAACGGCTTCGGCCCTTTCCTCTTCTCAGACTTGCTACTAAGACTCAAATTCGACCTGCACTCACCTGCACAGCTCGAATACCTCAAACCCAACTCTGGGTGAAAGAGAACAAAAGTTCAACTGCTTGACCTCCTCGACGCACTCTATGCGGAGGAATTCGACTGCACTCTATGCAGGAATCTCCTGGCTCAAGCAGAGAATCAATTGGAACTCTATTTCCTCATTCCCTCAGGTTTCGAACCTGATACACAATCACATAAGTAGCATATAACAGATAAGCATAAAAAGAAGCAAACATGCAAAGGCATAATATCAACAACACACAGAGATCAAACACATCCATGGAATTGAATCAGGACTTCTCCTATTAATTCAATATCTGTACATGGAAGTTCTTCACCAGCTCTCTGCTTTGCTCTCCTCTTCTTGCTCTCAATGCTGAATGAATGTTATGTTACAATGATACAAGGGAGGGTGTCTATACTCCATTTTCCCTCTCGAAAGCTAAAACTGTCTAATCTACAATAAATTTCTATCTACTTACATTAAATCTAAGTAAATGCCTCAACAACTTAAGGACGAGAGCTTATCCGCTCAAGGCCCGTTACATATATAAGGTGCGCTTCATCACATCAATATTTAATGTTTGGCGCAGCCATATTACAATGTTCCCAAAAATTTGAATGCTGGTGCTCTCCAGCTGTCTCTTTTCCTCCTCACGCTGGCTCGGAAGATGGAGTCGTTGATGCTCCTGCATCATACTCCTCGGCTCAAAAGATTCCATGGGCTCCTGTCCATGAGCTCCTGCACAGTCTACCCATGTTCCTGTATGACTGCCTCTGTTTCCCAGCTGGCATCCTCCACTGGGTGGTTCTTCCATTTTACCAGGTATTCAAAATATTGCTTTCTCCCGGTCTTCTTACCTACTCTTTTATCCAGTATGCACTCCATCTGTGGCTTCTGTGCAACTGGTAACTGCTTCCGCCATTGGACCACTGGTTCTTCAACACTCGCAGCTCCTGCATTTTCGGCCTTATATGGGTACAAATCCGAAATGTTGAATATCGGAGATATCCCAATGCCCTCTGGCAGCTCAAGCTCGTATGCATTTTCGCTGAATTTTCTCAGAATTCTGCACGGTCCAATTTTCTTCATCTTGAGCTTGTTGTATGTTCCCCTTGGGAACCTTTCTTTCCTCAGATGCACCAGAAACATGTCTCCAACTTTGAACTGAAGTTGCCTCTTCCTTTGGTCGGCTCTGCGCTTGTACTCCTGATTCAATTTCTGCAACCGTTGCTTCACCTCCACGTGAAGTTCATGCATTGCCTCAGCGAATTCTTCAGCCCTCGCGTTGCTAGTCTCAGCCTGTTCTGACTCCCTGAGCTCAGAAACTCCTCTCGACTGTGTCCCATACAAAATCTGGAATGGGATTTTACCTGTGCTCCGATTCACCGAATCGTTGTATGCAAATTCTTCCTGTGGTAAGATCTGATCCCAACTGGTGTGATGCTCCACCACTAGGCTCCTCAACAGATCTCCCAAACTTCTATTGACCACTTCTGTCTGCCCATCTGTCTACGGATGGTAAGCATAACTGAATGCCAAGTCAGTCCCCAGCTTCTTCCATAGCGTCCTCCAAAAATGACCTATGAACTTGGTATCCCGATCCGAGACTATGCTCCTCGGCAATCCATGCAATCGCACGATCTCTTTAAAAAACAAGTTGGCGATGTGCGTGGCATCGCTGGTCTTATGAAACGATATGAAATGTGCCATTTTCGAGAATCTGTCCACCACCACGAAGATGGAATCAACTTCTCGTTGCGTTCTCGGCAAACCCAATACAAATTCCATGCTAATGGCTTCCCACGGCCTCTCTGGTATAGGCAACGGCTGATAGAATCCTGTGTTCTATTTTCTGCCCTTAGCATGTTGACATATCCGACACCTGTCAACAAATCGCTTCACATATGTACGCATGACCGGCCAATAATATGATTCGCTCAGCTTGGCGAATGTTTTGTCATGCCCGAAATGACCTGCTAGTCCACAACTGTGCTTTTCTTTCACCAAATTCTCTCTCATAGAGCAATCTGGAATGCACAATTGATTGCCTTTAAACAACAATCCATCCTGTATCAAGAAATCTATCCACGGACTCTTGTCTCTAAGAACTGGGTTCTCCACGGCCTCGTATGCTTCGCCAAAGTCTGCATCACCTGCATACATATCTTTCAAATTTTCAAAGCCTAAGGTTTTGACTCTGAACTCTTGAAGCAACAAGCACTTCCTGCTCAAGGCATCAGCCACCTTGTTCGCAGCCCCCGAAATGTTCTTTATCACAAATGTGAAATTCTGCATGTACTCCACCCATTTTGCATGCTTATGATTCAACTTCTCCTGCTGAATCACGAATTGCAATGCATGATTATCACTGTACAACACAAATTCTTTGGGTATGAGATAATGTCTCCATTTTTTCAATGCTTGGATGATGGCATAGAATTCCTTATCATATGTGGAGTATTTTAATTTTGCATCATCCAGCTTCTCACTGTAGTATGCCACAGGCCTGTCATCCTGACTTAAGACCCCTCCAACAGCATACCCACTGGCATCACACTTCACCTGGAAGGTTTTCTGAAAATCCGACAACACCAGAATTGGTTGCTCGGTTATCTTCCGCTTCAACAGATTGAAGCTCTTTTTAGCCTCGGTTGTCCATTGAAAAATTTTATGCCGCTTCCTCACAGTGTCCATCATTGCGGCACTGATTCCACTAAAATTCCGAATGAATTTTCTGTAGAAGCTTGCCAATCCATGGAAGCTCCTTACCTCAAAGACATTTCTCGGCGATGGCCAATTCTTGATCACTTCGACCTTCTCAGGATCCATCTTTAGTTCATTCGCCGAGATTACAAAACCCAAATAAATGAGTTATGTCTGCATGAAATAACATTTCTTCAAATTGATCAATAGTTTCTCCTGCTGTAGCCTTCTCATTATAATGGCTAAATGTTTTAAATGCTCAGCCTTGGTTTTACTGAAAATCAGTATATCATCCAGGTACACCACCAAAAACTTGCCAATGAATTCCCGCAGGACTTCATTCATCAGCCTCATAAAAGTGTTGGGTGCATTTGTCAAGCCAAACGGCATGACCAGCCATTCGTACAAACCCTCGTTTGTTTTGAATGTTGTTTTCCACTCATCTCCCTCTCTCATCCGGATCTGATGATATCCACTCTTGAGATCAATCTTGGAGAAATAATTCACCCCACTCAGGCAATCCATCAAGTCGTCCATCCTCGGCAATGGAAACCTGTACCTGATGGTGATCTTATTAATCGCCCTGGAGTATGTACACATTCTCCAGCCTCCATCTTTCTTCAGACTCAGTACTGTCAGAACAGCACACGGACTAAGACTCTCTCTCACTAGTCCCTTATCCTGCAGATCCTGAACCTCCCTTTTGACTTCCTCGTTCTCTTGAGGTGTCAACCTGTACGCTGCCTTGTTAGGTAGGCTTGCTCCGGGTATGAGGTCAATGTGGTGACTCACACTCCTCATCGGTGGCAACGAATGAGGTAGTTCGTCCACGATGATATCAGCGAACTCTCCAAGCAGTTCCTGAATCTCCTCCGGCAAGTCGTCCACTCTTGTGCTTGTCAGGACAATTCTCGGCTTCCTGACAACAAAGAATTGTGGATTCTCATCCTTCTCCAGCTCTGTGAGAAGCTCTTTCCTACTCATGAGAAGTATTGTGCTGCTTACTTCTGGTTTTACTTCCTGATATTTATCCTTGATCGAAAGAAACTTATGGAGTCTCCCATCCTTCTCCAAGGTGTACGTGTTCATCCTCCCGTCATGAACAACATTTCTATCATACTGCCATGGTCTACCCAGCAATATGTGGCATACATCCATGGGAATGACGTCACACAAAATCTCGTCATGATAATTCCCAATTTTAAATTTAACTAAGCACTGTTTAGTGACACTTACCCGGTGTCCTTTTTGTAACCACGAGACCTTATATGGACTCAGGTGCTTAGTTGTTTCCAGCTCCAGCTTTTCCACCATCTCAGCTGCAACGAGATTATCAGTGCTCCCGCTGTCAATGATGACTTTGCATTTTCTGTCCTTGGCTGTGCAAGCCGTCCTGAACAGTCTGCTCCTCTGCACTGAGCTGTCCACCTCTTTCTCAGGTGTCAAAAGAATCTTATGCGTCCCAAGCGATCTCCCACTATCCGCATCTTCGGACTCAGCATCGCGTCTCTGCGCCTCAGTGATGTGAGTTCCTCCTTTGTCCATCTTCCTTTCTGGACAGTCAACGACTTTATGACCGTCTTTACCACATGTGAAACATGTGATAAATCCTCCTCTGCCTCTTCCTCTACCTCGGGTACGAGGAAATGTGTTGGCATCAGCGTAATCTCCTTGCTGATCTGGTTGCTGTCTCCTCGGCTCAGAATTCTGTTGCCTCTGCTGTGAGGTTCCACCTCTTTCATCTCTTCCCTGAGGTCTGTTCCAATCCTCCTTGAGCTTCTGTGGTCTCTCTTGAACAACAGCTTTTCCTCGTGGCTAGCTTCTACCTCGCCCTCCCTGTCCCTGCTTGCGGCTCAGCTTCTCCTCGGCTTTCAGAGCCATCTGGTATGCATCCTCAACAGTGCGGATGGTAACCATGCTCAATTCATCCTGAATGTCATACCTGAGACCATTCAGATACCTTGCCACCTTTTTGTCATCACTCTCCCGATGACCAGCTCGAATGTTGAGCCTGTAGAATTCCTCGGTGTACTCCTTCACCGTCATCAGCTTCTGCCTCAGGTTCTGCATGTGCCTGAACAGAGTGATCTGGTAATCCCTCGGAATGAACTTCGCCTTCATCTTGGCGATCATCCGATCCCAGCTTTTGATTTTCTGTTTTCCTTTTGAACGTCTGTCTGCCTGTAGCTCGTCCCACCATAAGGCTGCATGTCCCTTCAGCTTGGTGACAGCATGTCTTACCTTTTTTTCCTCTTCGATATCCTCATAATCGAAGTAGGTGTCGAGCGCTCGGATCCAATCCAGCAGCTCTTCTGCGTTTAGACTTCCCTCATAGACGGGAATGTCCATCTTCGTCTTCGAGCTCATCCTCGAAATGGCTTTGATTAACCTCTCTGTCGAGGCATCTTCTGCTGAGATTTCTTCGGCATCATGTCCAGCTTCCTCTTCAATCTCAGGATCGCTGAACTCTCCTGCGTCGACTCCATGCCTCTGGGTGGTCTCCATATCTTCGAGTCTCACCCTGAGATCTCGTATCTGACGCTCCATTTCTACATTTCCTGCCGGCCTTCCTCTTCTTCGGGCATCCCCGTCTTCCCGATCAGGAGACTGCCTCTCTCTTCTGGGCGGCATTTTGAAATCTGCTTCCCTCTGCTACCTAAACAAAGAGAATTCCACAACTTAGCTCTGATACCACTTTTACGCAAGTCGTGAGTATCAGAGTACTTTCCTTTCTCCTTCCCTTCTCTCGCCTGCAATATACAGACAAGACTTCAGGGCTCTGATACCACTCTGATGCAAACCTGCCCTCAACGGCATGGTCTCCTTCACCAGGACCTTCAACGACTCGGCCCGAAGAGTCGATGCTCTTCCAAATCCCCTCGGGAGCCTTTGTTTCCCACATGATGCTCCTCCACGATCTCTTCTTCACGTATCGGGAGATCGGGTCTCGCGATATCGCGAGTCTTGCAATACTCTCCTCGTGCAATCAAACACCGAAACCACGATCCCCGATGTCAACGGTCAAGGTTCGAATGTCGGGCTTGTCCCTATCGGGATGTCGCGGCCTGCGATGTCAATGTTTAATGCCTCCAAAAGCCCGAGTGCCGAAACGCCGATCTCACGTGAACACGCCACCTGGATTCCACTATACCTCCGGGGCCCCACGCTG
The DNA here is from genome assembly GCA_009831015.1 of Picea engelmannii. Classification (NCBI taxonomy): domain Eukaryota; kingdom Viridiplantae; phylum Streptophyta; class Pinopsida; order Pinales; family Pinaceae; genus Picea; species Picea engelmannii. The sequence continues at coordinate 120,568 of ML778716.1, forward strand.
CCATGTCAACCTCGGGATTTCGTGGATCGCGGATCCACAATGCCAAGTCCCTTACTATTGAAAAACCCGAATGCCGAAACCCCGATGTCCCGGATTCGTGCCACCTGTCCCTCCGGCGATCAACGGCTCCGATCAAGTCTGGGAATCGCACTTCGCGATTTCGACGTGCATGTGATTTTTTTTCACTCACCAACCCCAATTCGCTGATGTGCAATGGCAATGGGTCCTCTGTGCACCTGCGAATTAAACCCCTCGCGACTCCTCCATGATCTGACGGTCCACTGGAAATTCGGGACTCTCCTTGATCAATTCAAGTCGTCAATTCTCTTCCTCTTGAGAATCCTCCAGTCTCACCACTTTCATCCAATGCAACTGAAAACAAAGGGGCTATCCCTCCAGAGATTTTATCAACTCGGAATCCTTCAGAGATTTCTCGAACACGCTCCTTGTGCTCGGTCTTCAATCACTTCCAAAAGTGTTGAAATCTTCTGGGTCCCGTGCGTCCACGCTCGCAACGGCTTCGGCCCTTTCCTCTTCTCAGACTTGCTACTGAGACTCAAATTCAACCTGCACTCACCTGCATGGCTCGAATACCTCAAACCCAACTCTGGGCGAAAGAGAACAAAATTTCAACTGCTTGACCTCCTCGACGCACTCTATGCGGAGGAATTTGACTGCACTCTATGCAGGAATCTCCTGGCTCAAGCAGAGAATCAATTGGAATTCTATTTCCTCATTCCCTCAGGTTTCGAACCTGATACGCAATCACATAAGCAGCATATAACAGATAAGCATAAAAAGAAGAAAACATGCAACGGCATAATATCAACAACACACAGAGATCAAACACATCCATGGAATTGAATCAGGACTTCTCCTATTAATTCAATATCTGTACATGGAAGTTCTTCACCATCTCTCTGCTCTGCTCTCCTCTTCTTGCTCTCAATGCTGAATGAATGTTATGTTACAATGATACAAGGGAGGGTGTCTATACTCCGTTTTCCCTCTTGAAAGCTAAAACTGTCTAATCTACAATAAATTTCTATCTACTTACATTAAATCTAAGTAAATGCCTCAGCAACTTAAGGACGAGATCTTATCCCCTCAAGGCCCGTTACATATATAAGGTGCGCTTCATCACATCAATATTTAATGTTTGGCAAAGCCATATTACAATGTTCCCAAAAATTCGAATGTTGGTGCTCTCCAGCTGTCTCTTTTCCTCCTCGCGCTGGCTCGGAAGATGGAGTCGTTGATGCTCCTGCATCACAAAGAGATCTGAATGTCAGGCAAAGGAGATGGAGTGAGTTTATGAGTGAGTATGATTTTGGTATTTTGTACATCAAGGGAAAGGAAAATGTGGTTGCAGATGCCTTGAGTAGGAGACCACGTATCTTCTCCTTGGTAACCTTAAAGGTCAATTTGAGGGAGCATGTGTTGACACAACTCCCAAGAGACAGTTGGTATTTAAAGGTTACTTCAAACCTCTAGAGCAGGAGGCAGTTAGATCCAAAGTATGAAGGATATAGTCTGGAAACAGATAGACTGTTAAGATATCGAGGAAGGATGTACATCCCTGAGAATGGGGATATTCGAAGCATCATACTGAAGGAAGCCCATAGAGCACTTTATTGTGCACATCCGGGTGTGAAGAAGATGTACGCAAATATGAGGAAGCTCTTCTTCTGGGTAGGCATGAAGAGTGATGTAGTCCATTTCGTTGCCAAATGCATGGAGTGTCAACAAGTGAAAACTGACCACCATCACCCGACAGGCCTCCTACAACCACATGATGTTCCTATGTCCAAATGGGAAGTCATCTCTATGGATTTTGTTGTGGGGTTGCCGCTCACATCCCATAGACACAATGCCATTCTTGTGATAGTGGATAAGTTAACCAAGAGTGCTCATTTTATTCCGGTTAGAGACACTTACGATGTCACTGATGTGGCACGTGTGTTTGTAAGTGAGGTTATCCGTTTGCATGGGATACCTAAGAAGATCATTTTAGATAGGGACTCCAGATTCACTTCTAGGTTTTGGACAAGTTTACAGTCAGCGTTGGGGATTCAATTGAACTTAAGCACAACTTATCATCCTGAAACAGGTGGGAAAACTGAGAGAGTAAATCAAGTCATGGAAAACATGCTTAGGATGTATGTAATGGATAATCAAACCCAGTGGGAGAAGTACCTACCTTTGGTAGAGTTTGCCTACAATAACAGTTATCATAGCTCCATCGGAATGCCAC
>ML778716.1:125388-143931 GCA_009831015.1 Picea engelmannii
CGGAAGAGGGGATAAGGAGCATTAATAAAGGGGATAAGGAACATTAATAAGTGGATAAGGGGCATTAACTAGGTGGATAAGGTAATAAATGTGTAGGTAAAGAAATAAATGAGGAGAAAGGGCGGTGAAGGGGGGATATGAGCAGAAGAGGGTTGACGGAACGGGGGATGATTATCATTGGACTGGGATTTTTGGGAGAGGGCTCTCTTGGATTTGGGAATTGGCTGGAGAGAGAGTTTGAGTTGGGAAGTCGAGCAAAGGATCAGTACAGGGGGCACCGGTTTGCTGGAGGTTTTGGGTAGTGTTTTTCATAGTTCAGCAACAAACAACCAGATCGACCGGGGAATTAGCATCAGGGAGAGGTAATTTAATTATTCTGTTGAGTAATTCTTATGCTGTGGATAAAATTTTAATTTTTTTGTCGAATATCATATGCTCATATGTTGGTGATTGAATTATTTTAGTATAAGAAAGAATTATATGCTAAATTAGAATTAAATTTTGTATTTTTTTTTATGGCTACTACATAATTAATTTAACATTTCCTTTGTCAGAAGATGAATAAAAAACAATATAATTAGCGAAATAAGGAATATAACAAAAATATTAAAGATGAAATAAAACATGTACATATAACTCTCTGTTGTCATCAGCCTCATTATCTTCCTCTCTCAGCATGATAACACTGTTGTTCTAAAAAATATGTTTTGATCTAGGGTCGTGTCTTAATACAAACCACCAATCCCTATCCAACACATCTAGGTAAAAAAACACTCGATTGTAGTTTTTTGGGAAAACATAAGGCTCCTTAGCTTCATCCCACATCTTTTTATAGTTGATACATATCATCCCACTATCACGATATTCCTTTACATTATTCTGATCAAATGTGTCCCACCACTTGTACCTAAAAATAACACATTGGAAAGAAGAGAAGTCCACTCGAATGATCTCTTGTATCTTTCTGACGTAACCTAACTTCCCCTGTATGGTGTTTTGATCGTGGTGGCTAGCACAACTAGATTGGTTGAACTCGACTTCCACTCTGCATCTTGTGTCATGTGTCCATCATCGACATCGTCTGTGCGAAAATGATGTCCATATTCCCACATAGATGGGAACAAATGCACCTATAAAAAAATGAACAAATCATAGTTTCAATATGTGTCTAATAACTCGATCGTTAAAATATAAAATAATATAGATGCAATTACAATTCAAATGTGCATTACGAAGTTAAAAATTATGTACACAAAAATATTATTACCAAGTTGTTGCAACCAATCCCTATGTTTAGTGCATCCTCTTCTTCATGCGGGTAATGACCGGATGCATCATATTTCTCTATGACTTGGTCAACAACCCCGCATATCATTGGATTATTTTCTTTTAAATGATTAGGATAAGGCATGCTTCTACCATTCAACTATCTGAATTCTTTCCTATCACTTTTCCATTTCCTCCTCTTCTGTTTGTACAATGCGAACCACGGTTCTGTTTCCTCCTAATTGTAAAGAATGAATTTATTGATGGCATCAATTTTGAATTCGTTGGTGTATTCATGAAATCAAACCAACATATAGTACATATGAGATCATGAAAATATACATTATGAAGTTCAGTGTGAATAGTTACTGTGTAGAAACTTGACAAATGATAAGTCACTTAATATTTATCAAGTGCCTTTTTCCATTCGTTTGTAGAAACTCCCCTTGATCTTCGATCTTCTTGATGTACTTACTGGAATAATAGAAAGATTCATATGATGTGTACCCCTTTTCCATAGACCCCTCGGGTTTTTCCCTTTGATGAACAAATTCTTTCAATTTCTTCATGTACCTCTCTAAAATAAACATCCAATGCCAAGAGACCACCACGACTAATTCAACCTCATCTACTAGGTGAATTAGAAGATGAACCTGCAAGTCCATGAAACTTGGTGGTAGTTCCTTCTCAAACATACAAACAATCTTAGCTATCTCTTGACACCACCGTGGAATGCTAGCCATATGAATCTCCTTTGATGTGATCCAACTTACAAATGCAGATAATTTAGATATGGCATGCCTTAGGTCATTGGGGAATTCATCATTCACACACCCACGCACGAGAAGAGGATAATGACACTACAAAGTAAACACATAAAAAATTAATTATGTTTTATCCCATGGCATAAAAATAAAAATTACAAATAATAAAATCATATTTTAGACATACGTCGTACCTTTAGAAGGTTCAAATGATCATGTGATTTCAACCCCGACAAATGGTATTGATGCACAGTGAAGCAACGTCGTAGGGAATACCCATATAAAGAAGGCACCTTCACACCAAATATAACTTCCTTCTTCAAAGAAAGATCTTATTTCTTCAAAATCCATGGAACATCACCTTCTTCGAAACACCAATAGGGACCAGCCTCTCCTCTACTTTCTTGTATTGGCCAATGTTTATTTCTAGTTTTTGAAGAAATAATTTCTCTCCTCACAGCCACTGTGTCACTTTATTTCAGTTATATGTTCCTCCATAAAGCAGATAAAACATTTTTAAATATAAATGGGATCTAGTAAGTGGGCAATCTTAAGATTCTCCCAATAGGGAGCTCATAAAAGATATATTTTATTTTCATCCCAATGGTAAATTTCTCAACATAGGTGTCAAAGAATTATGGATCATCGAACATAGGCTCCCCATTTGAATCGAACATTTTTGTAATCTCCTTCTCCTTCTCTCTCATATTCTCTAATCCATTCTGTTGGTGTCAATATTTCATGCATTTGGGTTCTCTCTGGTTTACCATTGAAATCGAATGTTTCTCTTCTACAAGGATGTTCTTCTAGGAGGAATACCCTCGAGAAGATGTACACTAGCTTTCGTAGGCAGTTGGACCACCTAACCTTCATAGAAGGTCCACAACATTTACATGCATGATATCCTTTAGTTAAAAGAACTGTGAAATTATTGTATACATAACACGTTAGCGTTTAAGAATAGAATGTCAATCACAACGAATAAAATATGAAAATAAATATTGTTACGTATATAATAAAATCAATAAACATGTTAATTACCAGAGAAAAATCCTAAGCTTGGATAATCAAGTGTGGTGTAAGCACATATTCCATACAACGTAAAACTCCTCTCTGTTGTGATGGGTCTTGATACATCATATACATGTATCCCTTCCCATAATTCCTTCAATTCATCTACAAATGGTTGTAGGTAGACATCCATATTCTTCATGTGTCTTGTACTAGGGACTATAAGAGCTAACATAAGATGTCCATTCTTCACGGACAACCATGGGGGGATATTGTTATTGATCACTACTACCGGAAAAAAAAAATAGTTGGTGTTTTGTAGGGAATATGAGTTCACGCCATCCATTTCTATTATGAGTCGTAGACTTCGTACTTCATTCTTGAATTTTTCTTGCCATGTATTCTCTATATGCTTCATGGCTATTGAATCTGTTGGGATTCGCATAACTCCCAACTCACTTCTATGCGAGGCATTCCATCCCTGCAACATATCTAATTCTTTGCAATGAAAGACCCTTTGAATCCTTGGGATTATATGCATGTTCCTCAATATCTTATGAGGAGGACCATGCGATTTACCATTTTTATTTGATTTATGGTACCTGCCATGCCCACATTTTAGACATATCTCTTTCTTTGCATATTCTCCTCTATATAGAATACAATCATTTGAACATACATGATATGATATATACTCAACACCCAAAATTTTCAATAACTTTTTTTCCTCTTCACAACTACCAAGAAAAAAATTATCACTAAGAAGAACCTTATCTTTGAATATCTTGCAGTTAGTGGGAAATATAATTAATGTACAAGGTTATTTAACGTTTATAAAAGAAACCATTTCTAATGTTGATTGTACTGTGACAAGATTTAAAAAAATTAATATAAGGCACTTGTTGGTCAATTACCTCAATATTTCCGAGAAACATACATTTGACATGCCAAACTTTGCTTTCACATTGTAAAGTAACATTGTTGTCCCAAGCTGGGTAGACTTTAACTGGGCACTAGGTCCAGAGAGAGGGGTGGTGAAAGAAGATTTTAGGCTTTCAAAAATGGTATCATTGATATGAGCATCATGCCCTATCTCATCATTCTGGAATGCATCTAATATCATTGTCTCCATGGCATTCGTATCCCGTAAGTAATTATCCATACCAACCTCTTTTTTATTGTCTCCATTTCCAACTTCTAAAGAACTAATAGTATTGTTGTAGTCATTGCTAATTGGTGAATCTGGATGTAGTGGGAATTGAATAGGTGGTTGATTCAACCATTCTTGGTACGATTCCTCTCTGAGTTGTGTTCTCATTGCAGCCTTCTCTTGGGTTGATATTATTTTGGGGTGCAATAGAAGATGGTAGGTAAGTCGCCTATCATCGAAAGAATCATAATTTATAAAATATTAAACATTAGTACATCGATGATATTAGTATGAAAAATACAATAATTTTTTTGTTCAAATTACATTATACCAAACATTTATTACCATTGTCGACCAAGGATTGCAGCTAGAAGATGGAATGTCACAATTGGCAGGGTAAAGTAGCTACCCATTTTCATCTACCAACTGCTTGCGGTATGTTTCTTCTGATAAGACCTTCCGATGTTTTTGAACTGGTACTGGAATATTTTCTACATCTTAACTTGATTCTGAATCAAGATCCTACAAATTTTCATACATTTTTATTCAGATTGACATGGATAAATAAAAATTCAATGATATAGTTGAAACATAAATAAAATAAGTTAAACTTACTGGAGATGGAAAGGGAGAACTCTGCGATGGACTTTGAACAATATGGAATGGGATGGAATTTGAAGAATTGGTCATTTGATCATATAATAAGATTTTATCCCTGGATTTCAGCAAAATTAGCAATAAATTCTCATGTACATATCTAAAATAAATTTCAAGGACCATACCACAATATGAGTTTGAATATAGTTTTGAAACCATTTTTTAAGAATAAGGCAACATAAAACGTAAAATGTATACTGAAGTATTGCAAGTCATGTGAATTCATCATAAAAGATAATTTGAGATGAATATACTAGTTTATGTGCAAATAAAATTTCAAATAACTTTAAACGCATACCGATGCACTTATAAAACACAAACGTATCGGTGCACATATTAACAATAAGCACCAGTGTGTTGAAAAATCAACAACACTGTGTTTCTATATTTTGTAAATAAAAAATAATTATATGTCTCAGGTGCATCCAATAATATGGACACACCAATGCGTAATGTAAAATGGCCTCACCGCTACGTCTTACATAAATGCATCATCATGCAAAAAAAGTAAAAAAAAAAAAAAAGTGATTTTTTTAAACAATTAAAAAAAGAGCGGGAATCAAATTTCATAGTCATTTAAATACTAAAAAACTATTCACAATTTCATTATTTTGCAAAATTTTGTAGGGGAGAGACTTGCAATAGAGACATACAGAGGAACATTGTGGAGGAGCAGAATGCTTTACAACCACAGTATTATTCAAAATATGAGAATTTGAAGGGTATGGTAATTCACTCTAAACCCTTTTCATAAAGTTTTTTTAATATTAAGAAGGTATTTAATATTTTCGTTATTTTGCCAAAATTTATAGGAAACAGATTTGGAAGAGAGACATATCAGGGAGCACTATGGAGCAGAAGGATACTTTGGAACAACAGAAATATTTAGAAAATTAGGATTTGAAGGGTATGGTGATTCACTCAAAACCCTACATTCAAAAAATAAAAGAAATAAAAAAAATCATACTTACCTTAAATCCTTATTTTTTTTGTTTACGTGAATGCAAAATTTCACCTTAGGGTTTAACTCCCTCTATCACTTCAGAATTAGGGCTTTTCATTTTAGGTATTTTAGATCTAATGGGTTTGTTTTTCTATATATAACTACTTGGCATGTGATGCAAAGGGACCACTTATTGCATCGGATCCCAAATGCAGTCGACCCTCTGCCTTTTCTTATTTTATTTTTTTAAACGGTTTCTGATTTGACTTTTTAAAAAAAAACGTTTTCCACTTTTCCGGTGCGCCTTTTAGACAGAAATGTACCGGTGCATTTCTGTATAAGGAACGCACCGATTAAGCTAGATTTAAAAAAAAAAATTAAAAATATGGTGCATACAAAAAAATATCGTCGATGTTCTCATCTAAACAACATAGAAAATGTTGTCACATAATTTTTTTTATTTTTCTTCTCATCGGTGTGTAATTTTTTTATTATTTTTTATGAATATTTAATTTATTTGCAATGTTTTTGTTTTCTACTGCAGTCGTTGTGATGTCTTCTATATATATCACATTGTTGTAATTCACAATATTTTAGAAAAGAAATTAAATTGTTCGATGTGTGTTGTTGTATGGAACGCACTAGTGTGTTTTATGTAATAAACAGACCAGTTCTTTATATATATAAAGAACACCGGTTACAACAATTTTTTTTCACTGAAAATTATGTGATTTATTTATAAAATATATTTAATAATTTATGTATTGAATTGTACAGGTTGTATATTGATAAAAATATGAGTGATAAGAGTTCAAATAATAAAAGTTATGGTTGACACAATGATGACACATCCATAAAAATAAAAAAAGTAGGTTCTTTGTAAATTCTATAAAAATTAATATGGTTGAATATGTAAGTTTAACTAATATGTATTGGTTAGTGTGTATCATGAAGGGACACAAAATGAGGAAGCTCGATAATATTATTTCTGATCTAAGTGCAAAAGAGTGTAAAATCTTGATGGAAAAATTGCAAAGGGATGAATCAAGTGAATGAAAAAATGCTATTCAATATGATTTGTTTTTTGAATTTTCATTAATAATATACTTAGGAATATTAGATGACATGTTTCAAACAATCTATTAATTCACATATGTTTAATTTTCTATAGGCACCAACAACGAGGGAACAAAATTTCATCATAACAAAACAAAATAATTAATATAGAATATGTAAATGATGATGAATTGGTCCTTAGCTAATCTAGAGTGGTGTTGGAGATTAATTAAAGGGGGAAAAACTTTTACAAAACAATGAGGGATATAGTGGAATGACTTATAGATGTACTTTCCACTTACAATATAGAAATCAATCCAATGATTCCAAGAACTAGGTTATATTTAAACTATAGGAAGCATTTCCAAAGCAATGGTCAATGAGACCCTGAGACGTGCAATAGAAAAAACATATGACAACAAAAAAGAATCATTCAAAAAGTAATATTCCTAAAAACACTTTTTTAGAATATATATATATATATATATATATATATATATTACAAAGTATTCATTTTGTTAATATATCAATTTTGTGATATTTAGTTTTCATATATCAATATAAAAATACATTATTGTCATGTTATTTTTCAGGAAAATTATGAAAATCTCAGAGGACCAACAAGATGATATCTGAAATATGCCAGTAGGAATGTCCAAAAAAGTGTACAAGGAGATGGTCAAAGAATTGGATATAATTACATCACTGGAGGAGCTATCTCAACAAAAACATGCTTCAAATGTATGTAATCATTGAATTTTTCTATTATGTACAAATAATTAATTATATATTAAATATTAATTTTCAAATATTCTCTTACACGAAAGAAAATAAAATGGAACTTATTCTGCACATAAAACTGGATGACAATGAAGAAAATGGTTGATATCAAAGTTTGTGAATAATTGTTATTTCCTTATAACAACTTAAGTTTTTTTTTTGTATATTTTAAGTTGTTTTACAATAGTCATCCTTGAATGTCTTCAAATGGGTGCTAACATACAAAGAAGAGCCATTAGAAAATTTGATTGACATTGGGTTAATTAAGGGTTGTGAGTATATGTTGGCATATCAAAAATTAATTGTCGAATTTGTAAATATAATCTATGTAGTTTTACTTCCATCATTTTATAATTAATGAAACAAAAATAATACTTTATATTAAATCTATGATTTATTATGGGGTATAAAACTTGTAGGAAACAAAGTATGGAACTAAGTGAACAGAAGAATTGTTGAAACAAGACATGAGATTCGATTTTTAACATATGTGTATGATTCATGAGTCACTTCTTGCTTTGGAGGTACGTCGTTTTTCAATTTACATTCATGTATATTATTTATTTCAATTTTCATTATTCTCACCAATGTAGATAGACTCATTACAATTTATTTTTATGTTTGTAGATGGAACTTCAATAATAAAAAAACAATCGAGACAATCAACCAAACATTCAACAAAATAACCCAAGGCATGGAAGTAGCTCGAGCACTAACAACAGTTCTAGTGAAGAATGATGACCAATATATTTGGATATCAATGTCAGCTGCAATTGTATTTTTTTAAAATAATTGTGCATGAAAATAAGACATTTTTTTTAATGTAATGGGCATAGTGTCCCAATTGAAAGACAAGGGATTACCAATAAGTGTCCCATTTTGTATGACAAATACCTTCTTATTCCTATAATAAAATATGTTTTACTTTATTCTATTGCGTTTTTCAATGTCTCTATGAAATGTTACATCACTGATTAAATACATGGATGACTAAATATTATAATGAAGAGATGAAAAATCTAATGATATAACAAATTAATCCAAACATCGTATCCAAATTCACTAATCAAAATATAAGATATATGTAAATTTTTTGATAAATAATGGAATTAAAAAATAACAATAATTGCACTATCACAAGTCGATGTTTCTCGGTGTATTTTAATTATTACTCTCATCGATGCGTTTAATATTAAAAATCGTTGGTGCGTTTCATATAAAATTCACACCGGTGCTTTTATGTAATCAATTAGCACTGGTTTCAATATTAATTTAATACCACAAAATTGTATTAAAAATTTGGCCATCGGTGCATTAATCTTATATGAAGCACCGATGCATATGTGTTATTAGTACGCATTGGCGCTATTGTGTTATTGATAAACATTGGGGCTTGTTTCTTAGGAAAACACATTGGTTCTTTTAATTTGTAATGCACCGAGAGGTTTTTCCCTATAACACACTGGTGCATACTATTTTATATAGCATTGTTTCCTTCTTATTAATAACGCACCAGTGCATTCTATGAAGAAAGAATCGATGCTTAATTATTTTTAACTCTCTCAGTGTGTTTTGTGGTTAAAGCCCCAATGTTTGTAAGACAAACACCCCACTGCTTAAATATGTTACTGCCCAGTGCTTAAATATTTTACTACATCGGTGATTTCATATTTTACTACCCCGATGCTTGACATTAAGTGAACCACACTCGTGTTGTAGGTGTATGTACACATCGGTGCTTGTGCCTTATACAAATGCACCGATTTGTAAACATTCGCTAACACCTTTGTCTGTCTAGAGTTTTTTAGTTATAATCAACTTTCGTTATTGTATCCACAAAAACATCTACTATCGATAACAAATGTTGTAGCGGATGTTTTTTTGCCAATTTTTGTCAATTTTGTAACACTAGAAACCTTCGCTATAACCTCCACTAAAAGGTATTTTCCTTGTAGTGTGGTTGGCATGTTGACGATGTTATTGGCACATTGATAGAGGCAATTTTTGAGGATCCTGACATATTCTTGGTACACTTTTTGGCACATATTCTTCACATATATATACTTCAGTGATGAGATCTTATTGTATGGTGTTAATGTGCATGGTTGGCACATGATAAACATGGTTGATGTTTTGTTCATGATTCATTTTTGACATATTTTTCCTTCATGATTGATGCATGAGATAATATGTATGATTGGCATACACTTGATGTATGGTATGGCACGAGTTTGGATGATTGATACATGGACATGTCCAAGGATCGTTCATAGGAAGATAATATTATTCTTGAGTAGGTTCAGTTGAGCAATGGCATTTAGAGCAGAATCAGATTGCAGTGGTAACATATTGTTCATCTTGTAGAGAAGGTAGGAGAAATTCACCAGATGCAGGACAAAGAGTTAGATGCTTGGAGAGAGAGAAAAAAGGAATGGTCACACCGGGAGCATGAGAAATATGCCTTCAAAATTGCATGAGAGTGATATCCCTTGTTGAAAAGGGGAGAGATTATTCAAAGAAAGCTCAAAGGCATCCAGACAGGGGGATCATCCCCAAGGAGAGAATTACCCTTTTCCATTGATGTCAAAGGGGGAGATATAGTCACATTGATATGATTGAGATGACTATTGATGAAGATCATTTCCATGTCTACATGTTTCCATCAATGATTGATGTTGACATCAATGTTGGTATTGCCATCAATGTTGGTATTGCCATCAATGCCAAAGGGGGAGATTGTTGCATTATGTTTTCATTGATGTCAAAGAGTTGATTTCAAGTATTTTCATTGTATCATTGATATATTGATTGTTGGATCATGCGGTCATAGATTTAATTGATGTATGAGGGTTAATGTCATGGGGTGTCATAGTGATGTGTTGTCATGGGTTAACATTCTAGATGGATTGATGTATAGATGGGTTGATGTAAAGGTTTATCATCATTTTATTATCATGGTTGATAGGAAGTGCCAAATATATGAACTCCAAAGTAGTCCCCTTATGGTGAAAAGCCTCATGGGAAGACACTTTGTGAAGTCTAAATGGTTAAGTGGTTGAGTCATCCTAGCAATGTGGTTAGGGAACCCAAGTTTGTTTAAGGAATAATGTTATGGAGATCAGTGAATTTGTTAGTGAGACTATTCTATATGGATAGTGATTGTCATTCCATTTCCAGTGATATGTGGAACGCCACATAACTCCTCACGGTTAGATAGTTATGGCCATATGAAGTTGGAGAACCCTCATGCATTGTCTAGAATCCCCTAGAAGTTCAAAGAAGTCAAACTATTATAGAAGATCCTAGAAGAAAGCTGACTTGTCAAAGTGGTTAATCATGGTTTAAGTGATTGCAACAAGAAAACAATTAAAAATAATTTAGTTTCAACTAGAAGTGGAGAATTTACTATTTGTAGAAAAGTGGGTTAGAAGTGGACAAGTGGTTAGAAGTTGGTTAGCTCCAAAAGAAGGAAGTTGGTTGAAGTTGGTTAAATGATAAACCCTAGAAGAAGATACTTGGATAAATATAAATAAGATAAAAAGGGTCTCTTATGAGAGAATCTCTTGAGTATATTGAAGATCTATGATGGTGAAAGATTTCTTGCAGGTACTCATGGTCACATCAGAAGTTACGTAAGTCTCATATTTTGATGGATAAAGTTTCAGAGGTTCATAAAACCCTAGTTTTCTAAATGTGTATGCGGGCTGTAGTGAGCCAGGGTGCATACATACACGGGCTACAGTGAGCCAGGGCACGTTCATATGCATGCTAAAGGAGAGAAGGGAACATAATATAGTTGGGAAAGACATGGAAGATTTGAGTAAGTGTTGGTGCCAAGTTCTTGAAGTCTGAAGCAAATTCTAGATCAACATTCTACAGGTTCAGGTCTGCTACAGAGGTTCTGGTATGGGTAGATATTGTCTTTATTTTCTTATGGTATGGTGAATGCTTGATGCATTCTTTGTATGGTTATATTGATGTCTGAATTTGGTAGATGATTGGTTGAGTAGTTTAGTTATGTTTTGATTAAGAGATATCCATGATCTATGATGGACTATGGTTGAGGAGCATGCATAGGTTGTTGGATAGTATTGGATATGATTATTTTTTCTCTATGGTACAGATTGGGCAGTGACAGGTAGTTTGCAGTAACAAGTCACAAGTGGATGTGACAAAGGCATAAATAATTTGAAGGGAAGAAGTTGTGAAGTTTAAGAAACCCTAGTTTTTGAAGGTGTATGCAGGTTGACAGTGGGTCATGGAAAGTACATACACATGTTGCAGTATCGGTAGGTCATGTACATACACGAGCTACAGTATAAACAAGTCGCATGCATGTTGAAATATTGGATTCTATATACAAGATGAGTCTTGTACTTGAGGATTGAATTCTTCTTCTCAATTGGTGTTGAGATTTGCAGGCTGAGTCTTGCATTGAGAGTTGGTGCTCTTTTGGATTTCTTGCTCTATTCAGTTGTTGTTGAAAACCCCCCAAGGATTGTAGTCTGTAATATAAAAGAAAATTATACATATATCTTGCATTCCTTGTTTTCCTTGTGGTGATGGTTTATTTCTTATGTTTTTTGTTGAGATATGTTTACATACAACTTGTTATACATGAAAGTAATGAATGTTGAGTAAATGGTGATTGCTAACTAAGGTGTTTTGTAAAGGAGTAAAAAAATCCCTACAATGATTCACCCCCCCTCTCAGTGTGGTCGGTGTGTCTAAAAGTTACAAGGGCATTCTTACATGTATGATTCTCCGACCGTGGATTTATGTGATGAACAACATATCACTGTAACTTTTAGATGCTAGAATACGTCTCTACCCTGGAAAAAAAAATTACCCAGAATTTCTACCAAGGAAAGTGCTATGATACTACTTGTTAGGTACTAGATCTATTATAATAGCATAAAACAGAAATACTACATAGAATAACAGTGGAACAAAACAATACATGAAACCATAACACCAAAATAATACCTTTATTGATAGGAAACAATGTTCACTTGCCTCTTCGAGGGGAAAACCTCCAACAGAGCAATGCTCTATTACAATAATTCTCAAGACAAAACTTATCATGCCCTTGACTCCTATATATACTAAATCTATCTACCACAAGAACAATTTAGAGGAATATCTTCTATAAGCGTAAGATTCTATTAGATCTTCTTGCATTTGACTTATTCTTCCTTATTACTAGGCCTTGTTAATATTGGTCTTTATTGAATGAAAAAAATATTTTTCTACTTACATGAGGGGTTAAGGAGGTTAGGTCCATAACAACTCCTAACCCCTTACATATTGTACCTCAAAACCTTAAACCTTGTAACCACTAAACAATACCCTAAACCCCAATTAAAATCTACATCTTATGTCTACTTCTTCTCTTCTTAACTTACTCTCAATTTGTTCATGTGTACATAGAATATATCCATAAAGAAAAAATAATATATTATTTTTCTTCTACATTTAACATATAAATGTATAAAAAAACAATCTACAATATAAATACATATAATGAATAATTTACCAAGGGATGATATTCATGTCTGCCTTCAAGGTGACCATACTCACTACAATGTCTTTTAGTTGTTTTTTTATTAAAAGTCTCCTTCTATTATAACCCCTACATTTTTTACAAGGGAAATAACATTTTCGATCACCCAAAGCCTCAACCAATGCACATCTCAAGTCTCGGCCTTGTCCTCCTAGAGGAATGTTATGTGAAATTTTTCCTTACCAAACTTTCAATGATGATTATCTTAAAAAATAAACATCATTAATTTAACTATTTGTAATGCAATTAACAAAATAAAATAAAAAATTGTATTCTAAAATAAAATATCCCTTATAACCTCTGCAAACCATCACTAGTATAGAAACAACGTCGAATTTTTTTATATTTAGAAATTTTTTAATTATGTATCGCACTTTTGTCAGACTTCCGACAGATGTTGACCAGAGAGACGTTGTTTAAAGAAAAAAAATAGAGACTTTGTCAAATGTCGGTACACATCATTAACCTGGTCAACCATCGAATATCCAACGATCTTTGACTTGGTTAACCATCAGATATCCGATGATATTCTATTTCATCGGATAGTCGACAAACATCGGGGATTTTTTCTTTAAATTACAAAAAATGCAAGTAAAATCCGATAGTTAGGCCGATTTTGTCCATTTTGTTGGAGTACGACATCAATTTTTCCACCCATATGTAGTAGTGAGAGTGACCTAAACATGATGCCATCATCCAAAAAATCCTCAAGGGAATTGTGGCTGCATTCCTCTACTAATATTAGTTGCTTCTCATCATGGAAACAACCCTTCAGTGCTTGCACATGCTTACAAGCACTTACAAAGTTCTCCAAACACCACCAAGGTCATTGACCCTCATGCACCACTCTCTGGCACATCTCCAAGAAGGGGTTCTTCAGATGCAATCTTAAAAACAACCATTGGAATGTGGATTCCCCTATCATCAAGCTATTGTCCATCTCATTGGTGATGCATACTTTATGTGCTTCTTTCTCTCCTTGTATGACTTCTACCTCTTGGATTGGAGAAGAAAACCACTCTTCATCTTCCACAATCTTCACTCTCCATATTCTTCTCTTTGTTGTGCAATTTTTGGGGTGAATATCTAGATGAAGTCGCCAACACTTTGCTTCCCAATGACCACTCAAATTGCAATGGTGACAAAATTTATTGGTGTTGCTACAAGGACTTATTGGCATACTCATCATTTCCACGTGCCTCTATGTATGTTGTCGAATTGGAGAAGCCTTATTTCCATTCAACTTATGAAAATAATTAGGCATATGAAACATGGCTTGCTTCTTCCAACAGGCTGCCTAAAGATGGCCTTTCCTTCCATAGTGTGAACATGTCACTATGTACCAACAAATGTATATGGTATGGCCTCTCTTCTTGTGACAGTGGCAAACAAGAAATTTATTTTTTGATGTGGACCTCCTAGTCTCCTGCTTTCTTTCGCTAATTGGTTTGTTTCTTTCTATGAGTGCATGTGTGGGTTAAGTTTGAAAACTCTCTTCATCGCTTCTCTCCTTCAATATACCATAAGTCTGAGGTGTTTGTGAGCTGACACCTTCAATCACTAGTGTTTCTCCTTCTTTTGATGAGAAATCCAACTTCTGCATGTCTTTTGACTTCATGAATATGGTCTTCATGGTGATGGAATTTTCACTTCTACCATCAAATCCTAAGTCTTCATGATTTTCCCTAGGTGTGACTACAATGGGGTTGAATATGCCTCATCTCCTCTTTCCTAGCTCTTGTCCATCATAGCCCATTTTATTTAGGATCTTATAGACAATGCCCCTGGTATGCTTCTCAAATTCACCAAGTTGATCTTGAGGTTTGGATATAGACGGTGAGCTTACCGAAATGGTCTCATACATGGTGTTGGTTGAGAAAGTGGCAATGGATGGTATCCTTTCTTTTTGTTTCCCTTGAACACTTGCTTTGAGATTCTCCAAGGCCTCCTCCTTCTCTACCAACTCATGTTGCAGCTGTGACAGCATCTGAGTGAGACTATCTTATTTCCAACTATCCAATTGGATGACCTTCTCCCCAAGGTGTGCAAGTTGTGTTATGTTCTTGTCCCAATCTATCATGATCGTTTCCAGGGTGTCCTAACATTCTTCAAACTTCTTCTTGAATAATGGTAACAATTTGGCAGAGCTCTCCATGTGCTTCTCCATCTCTTCCATCCTCTGGTAAAACATCTAAACATGTTCCTTCAATCTTCTGTTCTTTTCTCAAAGCTCGACATTGTTATCTCTTTAGTCTTCCAACTTATCTCTGGTTTCTTTACCCATGTTGCAATTTGTACTATTGTGTTCAAATTTTTCATAGTCATCACGGTTAAGGGTGCTACCTCATTTTGATACCATCTGATTCATAAACAAGGGAATTATATTCCACTCACTTTACCAGCATAGATACTATGAAAAATTAACTTCCAAGCTCTCCTCTCATGCTTGTACAAAGTTCTCTATCTCCAACAAGGTTTCCAAGCCTATACCTTTTTTTTGTGCAATATCTCTGTCTTTTGGAGGCTACTAGGCCTCTATCCTTTGCCCTATACAAGAAACTATCTTCCTATGTTCTTCTCTTGACTGCAAATCTTGTTGTTGCATGTGACCTACACACACCAAATAGATGGAAACATAATGGAAATCAAGTCAATAATAAACACTACTCGAGATTAATGGTTGGCTCTTTCTCCGTGTAACCAATGGAGTCTTTTGAGTTTTAGCTTGTGCATTTGATGCTATTAGGAGTGCAACAACCAATAGTAACCATTCACTACTCATTATTCTTATGAAAGATACACGAGATTCGTCTATTGGATACTCTTGGAAAAATCTAATGTCCTTATTGAAATGAGTAATGTAAGAACTCTTACTTGAAAGTTCAGAAATCCTTGTGCAATCTTTCTCGGAGATTCAATGTAGAATTCCATTGCACTAGTGAGTAATTCAATCACTGTGTATGCCCATGTACAGACGGTTTATGACCATATATATGAGAGAAGAACATCCCATAGGATTGTCCATTCACAAGGCAGGATAAATTTCACCTAGCAATGTCTAAAAATGTCCAAGCATAGAACAATTTGACCCAGACAATATTAAATCCATCGAACAATGTTTAGAATCTTCCAGGCATCAATAAATTTTCCCCAACAATGTTTAGAATCTACTGGGAATCAAGAAACTCACGCCAACATTGTTTAGAATTTCCCATGCATAAAGAAATTTGCCCCAACAATCTTAAATTCTCCCCAGGTAAAAGATTGAAGTGCTTAGGTAATTAATGGATGGTACAGGAAATGAGAAACATCACATAGAAAGAAATACACCCAATTGTGTGTGAGTGTTTGAGAGATGAGAGAATTCTCCAAAATGTAAACTTTTCTAAATAATTGCAACAATTATTTAACTACAACCATCAATTTTCAATTTCGAGATGAATCCAATAGTGGGAAATATAGAGTTGTTTTTGTTCTTAGAAAATGAATGGAAAGAAATTTCTAAGTGTTTCCAATAGGAATAGAGTAGCTAGATCTTCATTTCCTTTAGAGATTCAATTGTAGGCAACATTAAAACACACAGGAATCCACATCTTATCTCAACAGTGAAGCAAGCACCAAACTTATGCACAACACAATGAATTAACACGCAAATTCATCTTCACAAGCACAGGGAAATATTGAAGCTCATACAACAATTCAAACACACCATAAAAATATTTTACCTTGGAAACCTAAATGGGAAAACCAACTTCAAATGGGGGCTCAATATTTGATTTCGACAATCTATGGTACAAGCAACTCTTGACTCTCTATCATCTTCCTCCCTTGGCCAAAAATTATGTTGGGAGTGAAATTACATGAGGAAATAGGGAGAGATGGGGGTAAGGGAAGGCCAACAACCATGTCCCTTCACTTCCCATTCCTCAGTCTTCTCTCCTATTCAATTTTTGAAATTACATTTTATTCTCTATTTTCCTTTCACATTGTCATTTTGGTCTTATTAGACTTTAACATTTACATTGATTTACAAAGTTTGCTAACTATTATCAATTTCCGAATTTCTTTACAGGTACTGAGTTTTACAACCATTCCTAGGTTCGGATCCATTTAGAATCATATTAGGGACTAGTAAGATTCACCAAGGTTTCTACATTCTAAGACAAATTTCCATCCTTAAAAATATCCCTGATTAAAGAAATAATTAAAATCACATCCACCATAAACATTATCACATTAACAAGAGAACGTGTCTTCTTAATAGCAATCCTAACATATCAAATAAATTGGATTAAAGCAATAATTATAAGACATAAAAAATTGTTTACATGAACAAGGAGCAAAGGATAGAAATAAATTTCTTCTACATAATTAAGCTAGGGAAGACGTTGATCAGCTCTGGACTAGAGGGTGCAAAATATCCAAAATCCTTAATGGTATAATATGTTACAGCCTCAATAAGTTGAGCTCCCTCACCCTCAATAAGTTGAGCTCCCTCATCATTACAGTTAATTTGGAGACACCCATGTGTGATGTTTTTTATTCTTCCTGCAATCGGATAGAAGGGCACAAGCCCTTTTCTAAGAACATCTTTGAGAATGTACATTACAAACAATCATATCTATCAGTGCTAGTGGGACTATATATATACACGCAGGTAGCATATGTTTGTTAGAATAACTAATCTCCACCTTTCTAGTTGTCTACCAACTCACCAATTCAAGTCCATTTAGACTACAATTAGTCATTGAGTTCAGTTTCAGTTTATTGTAGTGTTAGGTAGAGATGCGTTGGATTCTCATTATATCATTGTAATCTATTTAATAGTTAGACAAGTATTGAAACCCCATGGTGTGTTTATCCTACATTTCGGTTCTTATTTTTGTTTGTTGGTTTCTCTGTCTCTTAACATTATCATGGTATGAAAGCAGGACTGGGCTTGACTTCTCATAGGAGAGCCCAAGAGCCTGAGAGTCTGAGGATGTAGTCCTACGTGTGTTTAGGCATATGAGAGATTTGATGTTGTATATGCTTAGTTTTGTAGGAGAGTAGATCCTCCACTAAGAAGAAGATTGGAGGCAGTTTATGTTTGCTTGTGAAGCCAAGCTCCTCAGTTGAGCATATATCTCTGCCACTTGGAAGAAGAATCTGACTTGTTTTGAGAGCCTCGAGGCAAAGGGTATTTCCTTCGATCGGGCATCCCATTAAATAATAAAGTGGACACAAAAGAAATTATTTAAATAATAAAGTGGATACAAAAGAAATTATTTAAATAATAAAGTTAATGGAGAAATTACTAAGTGGACAAGTGGTTAGAAGTGGGTTAGCCCTAAAATAAGGAAAGTGGGTTAAG
>ML778716.1:173548-192612 GCA_009831015.1 Picea engelmannii
ATTCGAAACCAATCCTTTTCCTTCATAGTTTTCACATATTCAATTTTTCCTTCACACTTAGCCAAATTTACCTTAACTTTTTGGTCGTTGGATCCCTCCACGAATACTTAAAACCTTGTATTTTTCTCCCTTGTTTGAACTTTTCTATCATCCCCATTGACAAATCGGGCCCAACTTCCAAATTGGTCCTAACTTCCAAATCAATCCTAACACCCACCCCTTGGTAGGGGCATAACTTAATTTCAATTCTTTGAATATAAACCAACCCAATTCGACCCCCACCCACAAGTGAATTTTGCTCAAGCTCCTCACTTCATTGCTTAGAAAATGTCCCCACAACCAAACCCCAACCCCAATCAACCTAAGAAGTTGTAGCAAGGCCAAAATAGGAGAAACTACAATTAAGGAATAACCACAACAAACAAAACCAAAACCCAAATCAAGGGGGAAATCATGGGAACTCCAACAATAACAAAAGCAATGATGAAAACCATCATGCCAAAAACCAAAATGGAAATCAAAATCGAAACGAAAGGAATCATCCAAACAATCCTTGATGACAGAACAATCACCCCTATGTGGTGTGTATTGACAACCACCACGCTTATGAGTTCCCACTAATTCCCCAATTGAGATGAATGTAAGCTCTCAATGAACCCTAAGCTACACCCACACCACCTCAACATTTTGTTGTAATTCATGACCATTTCCCTCCTAACCAAAAATTAGTCACCATGAATAACCACCCTTGCATGAACCCCTACCACTATGACATGCCCACTATCAAGTCATCCCAACTATATGATACTCCCCAACTGTTGATCTTTTCAAAAGAAAAATCACCCATTGACTTGACCACTAGGTTCCCAAGCAATGTAGCACCCCACTAGGTCCTAACCCTCGGGTGCTATTAATTACCATTACTCTTTCTAATTTATGTTCATATTATCGTACTACAATATGGAATTTATAACACTAGCTCTAATTTAGTAATTTAGGCCAAAAAAAATAAACTCTCTATTGTAGATGTCAAAAATAATCTACAACAAATAATCCTATAGAAATTAAACTATAGTTAGGAATATCAACTTGAAGCATTTAACTAAATTTCCTTAAATAAATAACTAATGATTTTTTAAATAGTTTATTCATCTAATTTAGAGTAGAAATTTATGGATTAGATACTAGAAAATACCTTTAACTATGATTGGAATAGCCCAAGTGTTGTGTAGTTCCCTTGAAGAATGTCCAAACACGATTTAATCCTTCCAACCAACTAAAAGCTTATCCGACTACCTAACTCCCAAAAACCTTTGGATTTCCTGACCCTTCATACCTAAAGCTCCAAGAACAACAACTATCAATCTAATATCCAATTCCTCAATAACTAGTGTAATAACCAGTCCAAAAGCTAAATGCAATAATTCAATTAATAGTTTAGTCTTCTTCACATGTTCAATAACTAGTTTTCCTCCAAAAATAATAACCCCTTATCTTCCTTTCTTTTCCCTCTTATCACTCCTCTAGAAAAGGGGCAACCAACCCTTATCTTAGGTAGGTGAAGCTAATAATAAACAAAATAAACTTTAATGCAGATTTGACTATGTACATGTTAACCAACTTTTCACTCAGGACTTATGATGCAGGAGCATCTCTCCACGTCAGCTAGCCAGCCACGTCGAGCGCGTGTGTTCAAGATGAAGAGAGGCACAGCCTCATTTGAAGTTTGAATTTAATGCAATTAAATGTCTAGGCGGGTGAGCCATAGAGACGTGCATTTGTGCAGGTGTAGATAAGATCGACCATTAATGTTTGTATGACTGAGATCTAGATCCAGATGCTGGACTAGACAACCATTTATTGTAATTGAATAGAGTAGGTAAACCTGGAGGGAAGTGCTCGATGAGCCCTCAGGTAAAAAGAGATTTGTCAAATGTCATTTTGAGTAAGTGGAGTTAGATGAAGTTGAGTCTGAGAAGAGCCAGAGAGAGCTCGAGAACACCTTTGTAAAATTTAGGCATTTGCCAATTTTAATTTAATACAGAAGCAGTTTTTCCTGCACATGTTTTGTGTTATATGGATGTCTGTGAGTGTTCTTTCATGTTGTGAATGTATGCTATTATCATGCTTTTGCAGGAATTTTTTATTTCTACGGTTGAAGGTCTTTGAGGCTTCACACCAGGAGGGTGTGACAGAACACTGCGAGTTCTGAGAGTCATGCACAGAGGTTGCACTTCTGAACTCTGCGGAGTCTGACAAAGACGTGCTAAGGCACGGGAGCTAGAATCATCAATTCGGAAGAAGAAGACTTTTGAGGTTGTTGAACACCTCAAAGGCTAGGCTGTGTATGAGAGACACAGTTGCAAACAGATTTCTACTGTGAATTTTGTAGAACTCTGCCAAGTGGGCATTGATCGTATACGCTGCAGTGCATTGGAAGAAGAACTCTGCTGAGAGTTGAAGAAGGAAGCAGAATCACTGAAGATTCTAAGAGCTCTGCCAGGTGGACATTGAGAAGGTGTATAAGTGCACAAGAGAAGACAGAACTGTTGAGCATTCTGTGGGGAAGGAGAAGAAACTCTACCAGGAGGGCATCGAGTCAGTGTGCAAGCAGGCACAGGAGAAAAAAAAGAGAGAACTCTTTGAGTTCTGGAGCTGGAGGAAGTATCCACTAAAGGATCTTCATTGGGTTGCTGAACACCCAGAAAGACTCAGCAAGAGGTTGTTGGACCAAAAGGAGCCAGGAAGGCAATTGTTCCCCATTTGTGGAAGAAGAAAGGGAAAATCCCTTAGGGGTCTGAGCGGTTGCAGAAGCTCGGAAGAGAAATCACCAGCGTGTGCATGAGAAGACTCTACAAGGAGAGCAGAAGTTGAAGAATCCTCCAAGGATTCAAAGACACAAGCTCAGGAGGGACAGTGTTTTTATACGCGCACAGCGAAGCTCAGAGTTGGAGGAGTTTGCAGAGGAGAAAAGAAGCAAAGGTCGAGGCCTTTGAGGAATTTGAATTTTCCTCCCAAGGCTGGGAAGAAAGCGCAGAAGCTCAGAAGGAGCAACAACAACCGTCGGATCGGCAGGAGAATGGGAGATCTGGACCGTTAGTTTATACGTCCAGGAGGAGCTCATGAGGAGCCTATAGAAGGAGGAGACCTCAGTCGTCAGATCTCACTTGGATACCCGTCAGTCGTTGGATCGGGTGAAGGCATGCAGAGTTTAACCTCTGGAGGTGCACACAGGAAGAACGCAAATGGATCGTTAGATCTTGATCCAGAGACCTGACAACTGTTATATTTGTCGTGAGTTACATGGTGGTTAAACCATCGGGATTTCATCCATCGTGATATCGGGAGTCACGAGGACAAGAAAGTCGAGACCTTCCAAGTCTCGAAACGTCGGGAAGATCAGAGCCGTCCATTTGCAGATACACATGGCGGAGATCGAGGCATCGAAAGTCGGGAAGTCAGCATTCCCGTGAACATGAGATCGATAATTTCCATGGGGAATTACCCGCAACACATATGACCAGTCCGTTTGGGGAGACAGGTGTCAGAAATCCATCGAAGGATCGGGATATTGGCTATCGGGAAATCGGAGTCCCTGCGGTCGAAGGAAACGGGACATCACAAGTCTCAAAATCCTGGAGGAATCGGGACCGTCCATCTGGAAGGACGCGTGGCAGCGATCAACGTCATCGGGAAAAGTCCCAACAAGGAAGCCATCCATCAGTGTTTGGTTCATCGGGATATCGTAGATCCCGGTGACAAGTTGTTTGTACACTTTGGAATCGCGAAACACGATGCCCCGATGAGTGGGAGCCAGCTGTCAGCACAACAGAGGAGGAGGACAGTGCCATTGTGAGGGGCCAACTGTCATCAAACCGGAGAGTCGGGATTCGAGGAATCGGGAATCCCGTGAGCAAATTCTCTTTGATATTTGAAACCCCATAGCCCCGACGGGAGACAAGACTGCGGTCACGGGGACAGGGTCGTATGGGCCAGGGGCCTAGCCAGGAGGGCTAGTGCGTAACGAGCGCGTCGGGAATCGGAGGATCGTGGATCCAAAGGGCAAGTGCATTTTGGCATAGAAAAGCCCGAAATCCCGATAGGAGCCTATGACTGTGGTCATATGAAGGCAGGTCATGTGGACCAACAGCACAGTTAGGAGGGGCTGAGGAAAAGGGGCGCATCGGAAATTTTTCCTATCAGTGATCGGGGATTCAAGAGGACAGTGACTCTCGACATCAAGAGGGACGAAACCCCGATAACCTGAAATTAAGATTAGGCGAAGAACATGGTCATATGAAAAAGGCCGTGTAGGTGGATGAAGGACCTATGGATCGGGTATTTTCACAGGGATTCTGAGAGAGTCCAAGGAGCCGCTTTGGCTCAGCTGTGAAAAGGGATTTTTGATCGATCCTGAGAGCGGGTGAGTGGAGGTCACTAACTCGCCTGCGTTAATTGGTATCAGAGCCAGAACTCTGTTTGTATACTTCAGGCAGAGAGGAGAAGGCAGGTGAAAGAAGACAGAGAACTGGGGGACTCTATAAGGATTGTTTGCAGGTAGGAAACAATCGAGAAGCCAGTCAAAGAGACTGTAGGAAGATGAAGCTAGTAGAACTCTTAGTGCGGAGTGACAGCAGTAGGTTTGCTAGGAGGGCAAATAGAGACATCAAGATGGCTACTGAAGGCCGTAGGTATGCTGGAAGAAGAACCTCAGAGCTATGGAGCCAAGAGCACACGGATGAAGAGCTCGCATATATAAAGAGAGAAATAGCGAGGCTCGAATTGAAGCTGCGGCAGGATAAGAAGATGGTTCAAGTATGTGAACCAGAGACTGGGGAAAGTCTCAACGATTTTAAAATTTAAATGAGATTAGCTGAAGATCTCAAGCACTGCCAGGAGGGCAGTAGAAGGTTTCCAAATTTCCAGGAGGGCAATGAATTGAGATCACTGCGGGATCTCATGGACTGTCAGGAAGACAGCGAGGGAATTTCACATTACCAGTTGGGCAATGATAAGAGGTCATTGCGAGATCTCGAAGACTGCCAGGAGGGCAGCAGAAGCATCTCAGATTGCCAGGTGGGCAGAGATGAGAATGTGGGACTAGCTAAAAGTCTCATGGACTCGAAGGTGAGTTCGATTCAGCAAGGAGTGCTGATGAAGATGGGATCGGTTGATTTCATACTCTGCCAGGAAGGCAACAGAGACATCCCATATTGCCAGGTGGGCAGGGATGAACAGGTGAATTTGGATCAGCCCAAGGAGATGACCAAGCAGATGAGACTGTCTGAGGGTCTCATAAATTCAGAAATAGAGTTGGGTCAGCATGTGCAGCTGACAGAGGAGGAGGAGCTGAGAGATATTCTGATGATTAGGGGAATTGGAGTATTCCCACCATGTGCCCAGGAGGAGGAAGAAATTTGTATTGCAGATGGTGCAACAGCAGAACAGTGACAGCTGACGATGACTGTCAGGAAAGAAGAAGAATTGGAGCATACTTTGGAAACTACCCAAGCTGAAGAAGAAGAGGAGCATTCTGAGGAATGTCTCAATATATTCAACCAAGAAGCTGAAGAAGATGTAGCACTGAAGCTGATAGCAGAAGAAGGAAAGGAGAATGATCATTCTGAGGAATGGCTCAACGACTTCAACCAAGAAGCTGAGGAAGCTGTAGTGTTGAAGTTGAAAGCCAAAGGAGCAGACGAAGAAGATGATGAGCATTCTGAGGAATGGCTCAATATTTTCAGCCAGGAAGCTGAAAAGACTGCAACAGTGGAGGTTGCAGAAGCAGAGAAAGAAGGGGCAGACAACATTTGGTTTGCTGATCTATATGAACAGATTGATGCCCTGGAGAGAAGGGTGAAAGTGCAAGGCGTGCACATCCAACAGGTGAAGTTGGAAACTGATGAAGGAGGCATGGGAGATCATGGTGATCTACCCATGTGCCGAAAATTTTTGCAGCTGAGGAGACTGCAAAAACAGAACCATCCATTAGAGCAGTTGGATGCAGTGATCAAGGAGATCATAAGGCTGATGTTGGGATCAGCAGAGACTGCCAGTAAGGAGCATCTGAGGAGAACAGAAGCAGCAACAGTAGTGCAACAAAAGCAACAACATCAGCAGGATGGAGCAGATAGGAAGCTCCAGAGGTTTGTTTGGGATCCAGGAGGATTTCCAATAGCTGAGATGGGAAGCTCATGAGCAGGAGCTCATGATTTTGTAGCTGAGGAGTTTGATGCAGGAGCATCTCTCCACGTCATCTAGCCAGCCACGTCGAGCGCGTGTGTTCAAGCTGAAGAGAGGCGCAACCTCATTTGAAGTTTGAATTTAATGTAATTAAATGTCTAGGCGGGTGAGCCATAGAGTCGTGCCTTTGTGCAGGTGTAGATAAGATCATCCATTAATGTTTGTATGACTGAGATCTAGATCCAGATGCTGGACTAGACAACCATTTATTGTAATTGAATAGAGTAGGTAGACCTGGAGGGAAGCGCTCGATGAGCCCTCAGGTAAAAAGAGATTTGTCAGATCTCATTTTGAGTAAGTGGAGTTAGATGAAGTTGAGTCTGAGAAGAGCCAGAGAGAGCTCGAGAACACCTTTGTAAAATTCAAGCATTTGCCAATTTTAATTTAATACAGAAACAGTTTTTCCTGCACATGTTCTGTGTTATATGGATGTCTGTGAGTGTTCTTTCGTGTTGTGAATGTATGTTGTTATCATGCATTTTGCAGGAATTTTTTATTTCCAGGGTTGAAGGTTTTTGAGGCTTCACACCAGGAGGGTGTGACAGAACACTGCGGGTTCTGAGAGCCGTGCACAGAGGTTGCACTTCTGAACTCTGCAGAGTTAGACAAAGACGTGCTGAGGCACGGGAGCTGGAATCATCAATTCGGAAGAATAAGACTTTTGAGGTTGTTGAACACCTCAGAGGTTAGGCTGTGTATGAGAGACACTGTTGCAGATAGAATTCTACTGTGAATTCTGTAGAACTCTGCCAAGTGGGCATTGAGCGTATGCGCTGCAGTGCATTGGAAGAAGAACTCTGCTGAGAGTTGAAGAAGGAAGCATAATCACTAAAGATTTTGAGAGCTCTGCCAGGTGGACATTGAGCAGGTGTATAAGCGCACAAGAGAAGACAGAACCGTTGAGTGTTCTGTGGGGAAGGAGAAGAAACTCTGCCAGGAGGGCATCGAGTCAGTGTGCAAGAAGGCACAGGAGAAGAAAAAGAGAGAACTCTTTGAATTCTGGAGCTAGAGGAAGTATCCACTGAAGGATCTTCACTGAGTTGTTGAACACCCATAAAGACTCAGCAAGAGGTTGTTGGAGCAAAAGGAGCCAGGAAGGCAATTGTTTCCCATCTGTGGGAGAAGAAAGGCAAAATCCCTTAGGGGTCTGAGCGGTTGCAGAAGCTCGGAAGAGAAATCACCAGCGTGTGCATGAGAAGACTCTACAAGGAGTGCAGAAGTTGAAGAATCCTCCAAGGATTCAAAGACACAAGCTCAAGAGGGACAACGTTTTTATATGCGTGCAGCGAAGCTCAGAGTTGGAGGAGTTCGTAGAGGAGAAAAGAAGCAAAGGTTGAGGCCTTTGAGAAATTTGAAGTTTTCTCCCAAGGCTGGGAAGAAAGCGCAGAAGCTCAGAAGGGGAAACAACAGCCGTCGGATCGGCAGGAGAATGGGAGATCTGGACCGTTGGTTTATACGTCCAGGAGGAGGTCAGGAGGAGCCTACACAAGGAGGAGACCGTTAGCCATCGGATCTCACTTGGATACTCGTCAGTCGTTGGATCGGGTGAAGGCATGCAGAGTTTAACCTCTGGAGGTTCGCATAGGAAGAACGCAAATGGATCGTTAGATCTTGATCCAGAGACCCGACAACCGTTAGATCTGTCATGAGTTACACGGTGGTTAAACCATCGGGATTTCATCCATTGTGATATCGGGAGTCACGAGGACAAGAAATTAGAGACCTTCCAAGTCTCGAAACGCCGGGAAGATCAGAGCCATCCATTTGCAGATACACATGGCGGAGATCAAGGCATCGGAAGTCAGGAATTCGACATTCCCGTGAACATGAGATCGGGAATTTCCATGGGGAATTACCCGGAACACATGTGAGTAGTCTATTTGGGGAGACAGGTGTCAGAAATCCATCGAAGGATTGGGATATTGGCTATCAAGAAATCGAAGTCCCTGCAGTCGAAGGAAACGGGACATCACAAGTCTCGAAATCCCGGAGGAATTGGGATCGTCCATCTGGAAGGACGCGTGGCAGCGATCAGCATCATCAGGAAAAGTCCCGACAAGGAAGCCATCCATCGGTGTTTGGTTCATCGGGATATTGGAGATCCCGGTGACAAGTTGTTTGTACACTTTGGAATCGCGAAACGCGATGCCCCGATGAGTGGGAGCAAGCTGTCAGCACAACAGAGGAGGAGGACAGTGCCATCGTGAGGGGCCAGCTGTCAGCAAACTAGAGAGTTGGGATTCGAGGAATCGGGAATCTCGTGATAAAATGTTATTTGATATTTGAAACCCTGTAGTCTCGACGAGAGACAAGACTGCGGCAATGGGGACAGGGTTGTATGGGCCAGGGGCCTAGCCAGGAGGGCTAGTGCGTAACGAGCGCGTCAGGAATCAGAGGATCGTGGATCCAAAGGGAAAGTGCATTTTGGCATAGAAAAGCCCGAAATCCTGATAGGAGCCTATGACTATGGTCATATGAAGGCAGGTCATGTGGACCAGCAGCACAGCTAGGAGGGGCCGAGGAAAAGGGGTGCATCGGAAATTTTTCCCATCGGTGATCGGGGATTCGAGAGGACAGTGACTCTCGACATTAAGAGGGACGAAACCCCGATAACCTGAAATTAAGATCAGGGGAAGAACAAGGTCATATGTAGAAGGCCATGTAGGTGGATGAAGGACCTGTGGATCGGGTATTTTCACAGGGATTCTGAGAGAGTCGAAGGAGCCGCTTCAGCTCAGCTGTGAAAGGGGATTTTTGATCGATCCTGAGAGCGGGTGAGTGGAGGTGACTAACTCGCCTGTGTTAAGTGGTATCAGAGACAGAACTCTATTTGTACACTTCAAGCAGAGAGGAGAAGGCAGGTGAAAGAACACAGAGCATTGGGGGACTCTGTAAGGATTGTTTGCAGGTAGGCAATAATCGAGAAGGCGGTTAGAGAGACTGTAGGAAGATGAAGCTAGTAGAACTCTTAGTGCGGAGTAACAACAACAAATTTGCTAGGAGGGAAAACAGAGACAGTAAGATGGCTATTGAAGGTCGTAGGTATGCTGGAAGAAGAACCTCGGAGCTATGGAGCCAAGAGGACATGGATGAAGAGATCGCATATATAAAGAGAGAAATAGTGAGGCTCGAATTGAAGCTGCAGCAGGATAAGAAGATGGTTCAGGTATGTGAACCAGATACTGGGGAAAGTCTCAACGATTTTAAATTGAAATGAGATCAGCTGAAGATCTCAAGCACTGCCAGGAGGGCAGTAGAAGGTTTCCAAATTGCCAGGAGGGCAATGAATTGAGATCATTGCGGGATCTCACGGACTGTCAGGAAGACAGCGAGGGAATTTCACATTGCCAACTGGGCAATGATAAGAGGTCGTTGCGGGATCTCGAAGACTTCCAGGAGGGCAACGGAAGCATCTCAGATTGCCAGGTGGGCAGAGATGAGAATGTGG
The DNA here is from genome assembly GCA_009831015.1 of Picea engelmannii. Taxonomy (NCBI): domain Eukaryota; kingdom Viridiplantae; phylum Streptophyta; class Pinopsida; order Pinales; family Pinaceae; genus Picea; species Picea engelmannii. The sequence goes on from ML778716.1 coordinate 183,240, forward strand.
GACTAGCTGAAAGTCTCATGGACTCGGAGGTTAGTTCGATTCAGCAAGGAGTACTGATGAAGATGGGATCGGTTGATCTCATAGTCTGCCAGGAAGGCAACAGAGACATCCCATATTGCCAGGTGGGCAGGGATGAGCAGGTGAATTTGGATCAGCGTGAGGAGATGACCAAGTAGATGAGACTGTCTAAGGGTCTCATAAATTTAGAAATAGAGTTGGATCAGCATGTGCAGCTGACAGAGGAGGAGGAGCTGAGAGATATTCTGATGATTGGGGGAATTGGAGTATTCCTACCATGTGCCCAGGAGGAGGCAGAAATTTGTGTTGTAGATGGTGCAACAGCAGAACAGTCACAGCTGACGATGACTGTCAGGAAAGAAGAAGAATTGGAGTAGAATTTGGAAACTGCCCAAGCAGAAGAAGAAGAGGAGCATTCTGAGGAATGTCTCAACATATTCAGCCAAGAAGCTGAAGAAGCTATAGCACTGAAGCTGACAGCAGAAGAAGGAAAGGAGAATGAGCATTCTGAGGAATGGCTCAATGACTTCAGCTAAGAAGCTGAGGAAGCTGTAGCGTTGAAGCTGACAGCCGAAGGAGCAGACGAAGAAGATGATGAGCATTCTAAGGAATGGCTCAATATTTTCAGCCAGGAAGCTGAAAAGACTGCAACAGTGGAGGTTGCAAAAGCAGAGGAAGAAGGGGCAGACAACATTTGCTTTGCTGATCTGTATGAACAGATTGAAGCCCTAGAGAGAAGGGTGAAAGTGCAGGGCGTGCACATCCAACAGGTGAAGTTGGAAACTGATGAAGGAGGCATGGGAGATCATGGTGATCTGCCCATGTGCCGAAAATTTTTGCAACTGAGGAGACTGCAGAAACAGAACCAGCCATTGGAGCAGCTGAATGCAGTGATCGAGGAGATCAGAAGGCTGATGTTGGGATTAGTAGAGACTGCCAGCAGGGAGCATCTGAGCAGAAGAGAAGAAGCAACAGCAGCAGGATGGAGCAGATGGGAAGCTCCAGATGTTTGTTTGGGATCCAGGAGGATTTCCAACAGCTGATATGGGAAGCTCATGAGCAGGAGCTCATGATTTTGTAGCTGAGGAGTTTGATGCAGGAGCATCTCTCCACGTCAGCCATCCAGCCACGTTGAGCGCGTGTGTTCAAGCTGAAGAGAGGCACAACCTCATTTGAAGTTTGAATTTAATGTAATTAAATGTCTAGGCGGGTGAGCCATAGAGTCGTGCCTTTGTGCAGGTGTAGATAAGATCGGCCATTAATGTTTGTATGATTGAGATCTAGATCCAGATGTTGGACTAGACAACCATTTATTGTAATTGAATAGAGTAGGTAGACCTGGAGGGAAGTGCTCGATGAGCCCTCAGGTAAAAAGAGATTTGTCAGATCTCATTTTGAGTAAGTGGAGTTAGATGAAGTTGAGTGTGAGAAGAGCCAGAGAGAGCTCGAGAACACCTTTGTAAAATTCAGGCATTTGCCAATTTTAATTTAATACAGAAGTAGTTTTTCCTACACATGTTCTGTGTTATATGGATGTCTGTGAGTGTTCTTTCGTGTTGTGAATGTATGCTGTTATCATGCATTTTGCAGGAATTTTTGATTTCCAGGGTTGAAGGTCTTTGAGGCTTCACACCAGGAGGGTGTGATATAACACTGCGGGTTCTGAGAGCCGTGCATAGAGGTTGCACTTCTGAACTCTGTAGAGTCAGACAAAGACATGTTGAGGCACGGAAGCTGGAATCATCAATTCGGAAGAAGAAGACTTTTGAGGTTGTTGAACACCTCAGAGGCTAGGCTGCGCATGAGAGACACAGTTGCAAACAGAATTCTACTGTGAATTATGTAGAACTCTGCCAAGTGGGCATTGAGCGTATGCGCTGCGGTGCATTGGAAGAAGAACTTTGCTGAGAGTTGAAGAAGGAAGCAGAATCACTGAATATTCTGAGAGCTCTGCCAGGTGGACATTGAGTAGGTTTATAAGCACACAAGAGAAGACAGAACCGTTGAGCGTTCTGTGGGGAAGGAGAAGAAACTCTACCAGGAGGGCATCGAGTCAGTGTGCAAGCAGGCACAGGAGAAAAAAAAGAGAGAACTCTTTGAGTTCTGGAGCTGGAGGAAGTATCCACTGAAGGATCTTCACTGGGTTGCTGAACACCCAGAAAGACTCAGCAAGAGGTTGTTGGAGCAAAAGGAGTCAGGAAGGCAATTGTTCCCCATCTGTGGGAGAAGAAAGGCAAAATCCCTTAGGGGTCTGAGTGGTTGTAGAAGCTCGGAAGAGAAATCACCAGCGTGTGCATGAGAAGACTCTACAAGGAGTGTAGAAGTTGAAGAATCCTCCAAGGATTCAAAGACACAAGCTCATGAGGGACAACGTTTTTATACGCGTGCAGCGAAGCTCAGAGTTGGAGGAGTTAGCAGAGGAGAAAAGAAGCAAAGGTCGAGGCCTTTGAGGAATTTGAAGTTTTCTCCCAAGGCTGGGAAGAAAGCGTAGAAGCTCAGAAGGGGCAACAACAGCTGTCGGATCAACAGGAGAACAGGAGATCTGGACCGTTGGTTTATACGTCCAGGAGGAGGTCAGGAGGAGCCTACAGAAGGAGGAGACCGTCAGCCATTGGATCTCACTTGGATACCCGTCAGGCGTTGGATCGGGTGAAGGCGCGCAGAGTTTAACCTCTGGAGGTGCGCATAAGAAGAACGGAACTGGACCGTTAGATCTTGATCCAGATACCCGACAACTGTTAGATCTGTCGTGAGTTACACAGTGGTTAAACCATCGGGATTTCATCCATCGTGATATCGGGAGTCACGAGGACAAGAAAGTCGAGACCTTCCAAGTCTCGAAACGCCGGGAAGATCAGAGCTATCCGTTTGCAGATACACATGGCGGAGATCGAGGCATCGGAAGTCGGGAAGTCGGCATTCCCGTGAACATGAGATCGGGAATTTCCATGGGGAATTACCCGGAACACATATGAGCAGTCCGTTTGGGGAGACAGGTGTCATAAATCCATTGAAGGATCGGGATATTGGCTATCGGGAAATCGGAGTCCCTGCGGTCGAAGGAAACGGGACATCACAAGTCTCGAAATCCTGGAGGAATCGGGGCCGTCCATTTGGAAGGATGCGTGGCAACGATCAGCGTCATCGGGAAAAGTCCCGACAAGGAAGCCATCCATCGGTGTTTGGTTCATCAGGATATCGGAGATTCCGGTGACAAGTTGTTTGTACACTTTGGAATCGTGAAACGCGATGCCCCGATGAGTGGGAGCTAGTTGTCAGCACAACAGAGGAGGAGGACAGTGCAATCGTGAGGGGCCAGCTGTCAGCAAACGGGAGAGTTGGGATTCGAGGAATCGGGAATCCCGTGAGAAAATGCTCTTTGATATTTGAAACCCTGTAGCCCCGACGGGAGACAAGACTGCGGTCACAGGGACAGGCTTGTATGGGCCAAGGGCCTAGCTAGGAGGGCTAGTGCGTAACGAGCGCGTCGAGAATCGGAGGATCGTGGATCCAAAGGGCAAGTGCATTTTGGCATAGCAAAGCCCAAAATCCCGATAGGAGCCTATGACTGTGGTCATATGAAGGCAGGTCATGTGGACCAGCAACACAGCTAGGAGGGGCTGAGGAAAAGGGGCGCATCAGAAATTTGTCCCATCGGGGATTGGGGATTCGAGAGGACAGTGACTCTCGACATCAAGAGGGATGAAACCCTGATAACCTGAAATTAAGATCAGGGGAAGAACGCGGTCATATGCAGAAGGCCGTGTAGGTGGATGAAGGACCTGTGGATTGAGTATTTTCACAGGGATTCTGAGAGAGTCCAAGGAGCTGCTTCGGCTCAGCTGTGAAAGGGGATTTTTTATCGATCCTGAGAGCGGGTGAGTGGAGGTCACTAACTCGCCTGCATCAACTTATATGACTTATATGACAAATTAATTTATAATTGTTTATTATTTCACACAATTTAATCAATTTTTTTCTTTCTTTACTTTGTTTTATAAAAAAAATATCGTTTTATAGTTTGTTATGTTGTTTTTCATTTTTCATTATAATAATAAATTTTAAATTAAATTAATATTATTTAAAAAAAAAAAAATCATAGTGTAGTTTAAATGTTTTACATATTGTTTTTTTTGGGATATTTTCTATTTAATTTTGTTCAAAATTTAGTAAGAAATTGTTGGATCTCCATATTTGAATAACTAAGTTTATATAATTTGAGTGTCGCTGAATTCATTTATACATTCATAAATGCAATTTAAACAAATAAGAAATTCAACTATATAGTATCAAAATTGCAACTAAAGTTACATGGTTGGTATTGTTGCTAGTCAATGTCTTCCATATATGGCAAAACAATATAAAGGTGACTCATTTAGATTGAATGGAAGAAACAAGAAGTAGAGCAATTGAAATTTGATACTTTGAAAGTTAAAGCAGAACATTAAAACGGTGTGCTAACAACCCTTTTTTTCAGTGTGCTAACGGTCCGTGACAACCCTTCTTTTCTTTTTTTCCAAGGTCCGTGACAATATTTCCGCCAAAATAAAATTATTTAAATATGAAACTAAAAGGTATAAGTATAATAAACTAAATATTGCAAAATGTTTCAAAGTTTAGAATAAAACTATAATAAAGTAACTCTCTTCCATGTATGACCAAAGACTATTACATTGAATGTGAATGAGAAGTCGTACAGCAATTGAAGTTTGATAAGAAGGCTGAGAAGTCGTAATGAGAACTCATTTACATTGAAGTCGTAATACCAACTTCGATCACTGTCGGTGCCAACCAACTTCGAGAACTCAATTTCGATCACTGTCGGTGCCAACCAAAGACTATTAGAATAATAAAGTACAGCAATTGAAATTTGATAAGAAGGCTAACCAAATTTTCTTTCCTGGGAAATGCAATGCAAGTTCCCGGGAAGACTCCAAAGTCAATGGAGAGAACCAAGTGTTACTTATATGGATATTGATCCTTCACGTGAACTCCGAGAGAAATTGAAATAATTCCATTCCTTTCCTTCCTTGGGTTGATACGAAGGTATATTGCAGGATCCCAAGAAAGAAGAGGCTCACAAAATTTCTGCTGTTAAATCATTTGATACGAAGGTATATTGCGATCTTGTCTTGGTGTTTTATTATTGCGAGAATGCTGAAATTTAGGATTCGAGGCTGCCATATGATGCTGATTGGAATGCTCTTTCTTCTGGCAGCTGCCCGGATTACTGTTTTCGCCGCAAAGGGGAGCCGCGTCCCGTCCTGCTGCGAGGAAGGAACATGTCCCTATGTCTGTGGGTCCTCTACAGTAGAGGAAGAGGAGGCCGTGGATCCAGTTAATGATGAGAAGGAAGAAAGAGTAGCTCCTAGAGCCCACAGTCCTCCACCCCCGTCATGATTGATTATGGATATATTGGTTAGGGTGGAAGGTTCCCAGGCCCTTATGGATAGTACTAGATAGATTAGATTGTTCCCAGGCCCTTATGGATAGTACTAGATAGATTAGATTGTTCTCTTTAAGTTCCTATGATATCTTATTGGCGTTGGTTAAACATTCTATTTTTTTTTGATATTTTTGAGGTTTAAATTGTATTTCTAAATATATAAATAAATTTAGTCTGTTGAAAAATCCACGAAGGATTATTGTGACAGAAAAATTATTATGACAATGTCTGTGGATTCTCTCGAGTAGAGGAAGAGGAGGGCGTGTATCCAGTTAATGGTGAGAAGGAAGAAAGAGTGGCTCCTACAGCCCACAGGCCCTGATCTCGGACATATTTGATTATGGATATATTGGTTAGGGTGGAAGGTTCCTCGGGCCCTCGTGATCGTGGATAATACTCGATAGATTTTCTATGATATCTTATTTTGTTTTGTAAAGCAACTCTCCATCCCCTTTTGTTTCGGTTCGACAGCGGTTATGCCCTCTCGGATTCTCATTTACTAATATCATATTTTGTATGAACACCTTTTATTGTCAACTATTTATTATCTATTCAGCATTTATTATATTTGCATTGGAAATGAATTTTCCATTTGTTTTGGATGGAGGACCGTTGATTTCATGACATGTGGTTCTTGGAAGTTGACGCTGAGTCTATGGAGCTAAGCTCCCCTTGTTTACTGGTGATTCTTATTTTCTTTTTTCTTAATTCAAAGTATATGAGATTTATTGGATACAGCAGTTTTTTTTTATGAGTTCAAGTAAAACATTATTATTTTATTAATAATGCTGTAGGAGTTAAAGATTAGTATTGTGGTAAATATTTTGAAATTGTAATATAATTTGGGTATATGTAAAACTCTTTTCATCTTCAACCCTCTTAGTATCATAAAGATGACATATCATTTAGCTCATATTAATATTTAGTAGAGGCAAAATGTGTTGTTTAAGTGACATAAATCTACATGAAATCACAATTTTCAGTTGTTTAAATTGCATTTTTGAATACAAAAATGGATTTAGTGTGCTGAAAAATAGTGGAGCACTCAAATTATACAGAATTAACCACTCAAATCTGCATATCCAACAATTTATCGCCTAATTTCAGGAAAAATTAAATAAAAAATATCCCCGAAAAATGACCAAAATGTAGAACAATTAGACTACAGTGAGGCGATGTTGTCTAACTCTTCTACATTCATTTTCGCCTTTTTGGCTACGTTGTCTAACTGTTCTACATTTTCGCCTTTTTTCCCGTAATCTGACGACATAAATCTACATGAAATCACAATTACCCTAAAGCACTAGGATTATATATAATTAACCACTCAAATATGTTGATCCAACAATTTCTCACCTACTTTCAAACAAAATTAAATAGAAAAATCCAAAAATAACAAAACTTAAAGCCACAAAATAGATATCGTCAAATAATCTCTTATTTTTAAATTTACATATGTGATATATATATGCCCTTTTTCACCCATACCATTATGTTGTAATAAAAAATCCAAAATGTTTGAACATCACTCATATTTTGTTTGAATTTTAATGTTTTATTATAATTAGTCATTGTATTTTGCACGTTGTATGTTTTTTCATTGATTTACTCGTTTTTTAGGACAAGGAACGTGAAAATATGCTTTGTGCAATAATAATAGAGTTAAAATATATGATACAATAATAGAGTTAAAATATATTATACGAACTAAAAATGTTGGTGTATTTAGTAGAGTTCCCCTCTGTATCTAAACACAGGCTCCCTCAGCTTCTTGGTTCAGGTTTGACAACAACCCGTGACCTTCCCCCTTCTCTCTGTGCGAAAACTCAAAGTGTCGGTGTTAGCTCCCTTTTGGATAAGCCCTCACTTGATATGACTTGGGGCTATGACCATGTGATTGTGGGCGCGGTCATAAGCGGTTTGGAGTTAAACCACTTTTGGGCCCGCAATGCTCCTACGAGCTCCACGCGTCCCCTTGGTGAAACCACGGTCCAAATTGCGGCCTGCCTTCGATACCTTAACCTCCTCACAACTTCTATCATCACAATGACACGGGATCGCCGATCTAACGATCTTTATGATAACGTCCAAATCAACGTTCTTATCTACGGACTAGATCAACTCCCCTTGAATCAACGACCAAAGTCCTCTTCGCAATTACGGACTCTGGGAGTTTGAAATCTCAAACTCAGCTCTCTTTCGTACTCCAACCTTCCGGAATTAGCAATCTATGAACACATGTCCCGTAAATCAACGACCCTACCTTCACCTGGGTGTTTGACCTTTCAAGCTAGATCAACAGTCCAATGGCCCCTTCTCAATCGACGATCGAGATTTCCTCCAGGGCTCCAGACTTATGATATTTCAAATCTCAAACCTATTTCTTTCGATGCCTTTTTATCCAGAGTCTAAGATCTCTTGACATGTGTCCTCTTGATCCAATGATTGAGGATTACTTCAGGGATTTACCCAGAGTTAACAGATTTGCGCCACGTCTTCCTAAATCCAGCAGTATAGATCTTATTTTGGGACTTTGGGTCTTTACGCTCCGACGATTTCAATTATCAAATTGAAACTTCACTTCATCTTTTCTCCGAAGTACGAGATGTGTTGACAAGTGTCTCCTCCCATATCAACGAATCAAGGCTCTTTGGGTGTTCACACTCCACGTGTTTCAAGTTTCAACTTCCACCTTCCTCCAGATCTTCTGAGCTGCTGACACGTAACCTCCTAGCTTCAATGGTCTTGATATGCTCCGGTTCTCCAGCTCTCCACGCTCTGGGAGTTTCAAGTCTCAAACTTGACTCCTTGTGTGCCCGTGATATATGACGGCTCACGCTTGATCAATCGGACGACTGAGACTCCAGTTCGGCGTTCCGACACTCCGGACTTCGGGAATCTTAAGTTTCAAGCCACTCTCCCTCCTGAGCTTACAACAACCAATGACTGTAATTCCTCCTAGCGATCCAATGCTTAGTCTTCACCTCGAGTGATTTGACGGCTCAGATCTATCTCACTGATCGGATGGTCGAGATTCTATTCTGGGTCTCCGGACTTCGGAAATATCAAGTTTCAACCCCGATAGATTCTCTCCTCGTTACGCGAAGTACTAAGGTTCGAGCACTTTCTTCTGATCCGACGATTGTCGATCTTCTTCCCTATGATCCAACAATCACGGTCGTTCTTCCTCCTGAGCTTCTAATATCTCTCTGCCTTGGAAGATTTATCCGCTTTAAAAGGTTCCAAACCTTTGTTCTCCTGAAGAACCCGCCTCTGGGATCTCGTCAACACTCGTGAAAAGTGTTATCTCTTCTGATCTTATATCCTTAAAAGGATTTCGATCTCCCATGCACACCTTGCATTCTCGGGATTTCAAATAACTCAGTTCAAAGGATTTTCTTGAAAAGAAAATGCTTCTCGCCCACCTGGCATTCTTTTGCACTCGTTTTTCAAAGCTTGTTGGCTTCTTGACGTTGTGCACACCTTGCACCTAGTCTGAGTTTCTATGATTATCTCTGAACTTCTCTGAGTAAATCCGAGACTCAGTCGATGCACTCCTTATGTTCGAGATACACACCTTTCATACAAGTATCAGAAGAGAAATGATTGAAACTCAACCAACTTCGTCACGAACTCATACAATTAATCTCTCGAACACTCATACATGAAACGAACTATAATAAATCATACACACAGAATAATATTCATTCAATCACACATGAAATGAACACAGTCCAAGGATTTGGGACAATTTATGTTTGTTCTATGTTAATGTTTAGCCATTATTATAGTTCTTTGCAATTCAATAGATAATAGCAACATAAGAACAAGATCACTGAGAAATACACATCCACAAGAGACACAACATTTATCCTGGGAAACCCTCTAGGGGAAGAAAACCCAGCAAAA
>ML778716.1:192662-223879 GCA_009831015.1 Picea engelmannii
GTCAAACATTATTATTTTATTAATAATGTTGTAGGAGTTAAAGGTTAGTATTGTGGCAAATATTTTGAAATTGTAATCTAATTTAGGTATATGCAAAACTCTTTTCATCTTTAACCCTCTTAGTATCATAAAGATGACATATCATTCAGCTCATATTAATATTTAGTAGAGGCAAAATGTGTTGTCTAAGTGACATAAATCTACATGAAATCACAATTTTCAGTTGCTTAAATTGCATTTTTGAATACAAAAATGGATTCAGTGTGCTGAAAAATAGTGGAGCACTCAAATTTTATAGAATTAACCACTCAAATCTGCATATCCAACAATTTATCGCCTAAGGAAAAATTAAACAAAAAATATCCCCGAAAAAGGACCAAAATGTAGAACAATTAGATTACAGTGAGGCGACGTTGTCTAACTCTTCTACATTCATTTTCTCTTTTTGGCTACGTTGTCTAACTGTTCTACATTTTCTACATAAATCTACATGAAATCACAATTACCATGAAGCACTCATATTATATATAATTAACCACTCAAATACACTGATCCAACAACTTTTCACCTACTTTTAAACAAAATTAAATAGAAAAATCCAAAAATAACAAAACTTAAAGCGACAAATTAGATATCCTCAAATAATCTCTTATTTTTAAATTTACATATGTGATATGTATGCCCTTTTTCACCCATACCATTATGTTGTAATAAAAAATCCAAAATGTTTGAACATCACTCATATTTTGTTTGTCTTTTAATGTTTTATTATAATTAGTCATTGTATTTTGCGCGTTGTATGTTTTTTCATTGATTTACTCTTTTTTTTAGGACAAGGAACGTGAAAATATGCTTTGTGCAATAATAATAGAGTTAAAATATATGATACGAACTAAAAATGTTGGTGTATTTAGTAGAGTTAGTTGTGGTGTTCGGTCTTTAGTGAGTTAAGGAAGTTGTACATTTAATAAAGTTAAAAAATCAAATAAATTTTAATTAGTGTGTTTGAAATTTATAAGTATATTATTATTATCTTCAATGTATTAAATATATTTAGACACTTTGTTGTGTAATATTAGTTTTTGTTTAAAAATTTATAAAAAATGTATTAGTGCACATCCATCAAAGATGCATCGTATTGTTTTGTATATAAATCACACATTGGTGTGTTTTGTATAAATCATACTGAATTAGGTTTAAACATTTGGTTATAAAATATAGGTTTTTATTTTAAAAAATTAGAAACTAATCAGTGCATTTTATTGACAAGCCATATAATGATTTCCTAATAAATGACACATCAGTTAACAATATATATTTTTAAAATCTAACGGTTCATCAAAAACACTTAAACACATTGGTGTGAAGTTTTCACAGTGAACCTAGCTAGTAGAAAAGTCACACAAACTTGCGACGGAAAGAACAGAGGAGAGAAAACGAATGAATTGTATTAACTGAATGAGTAAATGGTAATAATACACATGATATACTCTACATGGCTAAGTGAATGAGCCATAGTAGTGATATAGAGAGATCTAAACCAATAGATGGGACCAAAACCCAAACTAAGCATGGGACCAAAACCAAAACTAAGCATGTATCCAGAGGTGGACTTGTGATCTGTGTTATCACCAACCCACTCAAAATTGGTGAATCCCATGAGATCTAATGCACAACTTGTTGCATAGTGGATCCCATAACACATGGTGCCCTAAACATATCCGAGGATGAACTTGGCAGCCTTCTAGTGTAGCTCATGCGACTCCTGCATGTACCTAGAAACTACCCCTACTACATATGAGAGATCCGACCAAGTGTGGGTGAGATATAGAAGGATCCCCACAAACTGTCGATATAAGGTGTTGTCCACCACTACTGTATCGCTGCCATCCTCAAGATTTTCCCCATACAAAAAGGGTGTGGCCATCAACTTGTAGTCGATCATGTGGAATCTAACCAAGAGATCTCGAACATACTTAGTCTGAGATAGATTTATTCCTACAACATCTTGATTGATCTCGAGACCAAGGAAATAGTGTAGTAGACCCATGTCCATCATAGAGAACTTTTTGTGTAGAATGTCTTTGATCGCAACAATTGTTGAGGCAAAACTTCCTCTCATCAGGAGGTCATCAACATAAAGAACTAGGATCAACAAGGAGTCTAAGGTTCTGATATGTAAATTGTCATGGATATTCCACTGGAATAGTTTGTCACAACAGATCTGATAAAAAAAACTGAAATCTACACTATGAAGGTTAAATTCCTTTAGATTCCAGAATATTTAGTTATTGATTTTCTGCTTATGCATGTAATAGATAAAATGAAAAAAATAGAGAACAACAAATTACAATCACACACCATCCACAAGATAACAAAAATATTTTCTCTAGGAAACCATTTCATGCAGCCCCCCCTACTCCCCCGTAGGGTTGCACGACTGCCCAGTCTTGGATCTTCCGATTCTCGAGTCGAAAGACTCTCTGGAACCTTAAAGGTTCCCCTCTGTATCTAAACACAGGCCCCCTCGGCTTCTTGGTGCAGGTTTGACAACAACCTACGACCTTCCCCCTTCTCTCTATGCGAAAACTCAGAGTGTCGACATTAGCTCCCTTTTGGATAAGCCCTCACTTGATATGAATTGGGGCTATGACCACGTGATTGTGGGTGTGGTCATAAGCGGTTTGGAGTTAAACCACTTTTGGGTTCGCAATGCTCCTACGACCTCCACGCGTCCCCTTGGCAAAACCACGATCCAAGTTGCGGCCCGCCTTCAATACCTTAACCTCCTCGCAACTTCTATCCTCGCAATGACATAGGATCATCGATCTAACGATCTTTACGATAACATCCAAATCAACGTTCAGATCTGCACCCTTCTTATCTATGGACTAGATCAACTCTCCTTGAATCAACAACCAAGGTCCTCTTCACAATTCCAGACTCTAGGAGTTTGAAATCTCAAACTCAGCTCTCTTTCGTACTCCAACCTTCCGAAATTAGCAATCTATGGACACATGTCCCGTAAATCAACGACCCTGCCTTCACCTGGGTGTTTGACCTTTCAAGCTAGATCAACGGTCCAATGGCCCCTTCTCGATCGACGGTTAAGATTTCCTCCAGGGCTCCAAACCTCTGAGATTTCAAATCTCAAACCTCTTTTTTTCGATGCCTTTTTACCCAGAGTCTAAGATCTCTTGACGTGTGTCCTCTTGATCCAATGATCGAGGATTACTTTAGGGATTTACCCGGAGTTGACAGATTTGCGCCACGTCTTCCTAAATCCAACGGTCTAGATCTTATTCCGGGACTTCGGGTCTTCGTGCTCCGACGATTTCAATTCTCAAACTGAAACCTCACTTCAGCTTTTCTCCAGAGTACGAGATCTGTTGACAAGTGTCTCCTCCCAGATAAACAAATCACAACTCTTTGGGTGTTTGCACTCCGCGTATTTCAAGTTTCAACTTCCACCTTCCTCTAGATCTTTCGAGTTGCTGACACGTAACCTCCTAGCTTCAACGGTCCTGATATGCTCCGGTTCTCCAGCGCTCCACTCTCTGTGAGTTTCAAGTGTCAAATTTGACTCCTTGTGCACCCCTGATATTTGACGGCTCACGCTTGATCAATTGGACGACTGAGACTCCAGTTCGGCATTCCGACACTCCGGACTTCGGGAATCTCAAGTTTCAAGCTGCTTTCCCTCCTGAGCTTACAACAACCAACGTCTTTGATTTCTCCTGGCGATCCGACGCTTAGTCTTCGCCTCTGGTGATTTGACGGTTCAGATCTATCTCACTGATCGGATGGTCGAGATTCTATTCTGGGTCTCCAGACTCCGAAAATATCAAGTTTCAACCTCGATAGATTCTCTCCTCAGTACGTGAAGTACTAACGTTCAAGCACTTCATTCTGATCTGATGACTGTCGATCTTCTTTCCTGTGATCCAACGATCATGGTCGTTCTTCCTCCTGAGATTTTGATATCTCTCCTCCTTGGAAGATTTATCTGCTTTAAAAGGTTCCAAACCTTTGTTCTCCTGACGAACCCGCCTCTAGGATCTCGTCAACACTCGTGAAAAGTGTTATCTCTTCTGATATTATATCCTTAAAAGGATTTCGATCTCCCATGAACACCTTGCATTCTTGGGATTTTGAATAACTCAGTTCGAAGGATTTTCTTGAAAAGAAAATGCTTCTCTCCCACTTGGCGTTCTTCTGCACTTGTTCTTCGAAGCTTGTTGGCTTCTTGACATTGTGCACACCTTACACCTAGTCTGAGTTTCTATGATTCTCTCTTCACTTCTCTGATTCAATCCGAGACTCAGTTGATGCACTCCTTGCATTCGAGATCCACACCTTGCATACAAGTATTAGAAGAGAAATGATTGAAACTCAACCAACTTCGTCACAAACTCATACAGTTAATCTCTCGAACACTCATACATGAAACGAACTGTAATAAATCATACACATAGAATAATATTCATTCAATCACACATGAAATGAACACAGTCCAAGGATTTGGAACAATTTATGTCTATTCTATTCATTCATGAAAAACAAACTACATAGTGTTTATGCTACTCTACTCTACTCTACTGATCTCTTTATTCTGTCTTTTTGTTCCTCTCTATTACAATGCAATATTGAAAAACTATCTAAGGACCACTCCACGAGCTCTCTCGTCCTGTTATGAAATCTATCATTTCAAATTCAAAGCTATTACCTACTCTGTCCTATTACAATAACTACTAGTTATTACCAGATAGAGTCGGCACTCCATATATGCATTTCTTACAGTCCTTCTAGACTTTACAAACAAGTTACATTTTAAAATGTTGTATTCAAAAATATCTCAACAACCGATTAAATTCTGAGTTAAATGCTTGATTTGAAACTCTGCCATTGCTGAAATGTCATTCTTCTGCCTCCACGCATGCACTATTGACTTTGAAGGCAATGCTCCTGCATCATACTCCTTTGGTTAAAAATTTTCATGGACTCCTGTCCATGAGCTCCTGCAATGTCTTTCTATGCTTCAAAATATCAGGTTATGTGACCCAACTTGCATCTTCCATTGGATGATATTTCCACTTCACTAAATATTCATGATATGTCTTCCTCTTGGTTTTCTTTCCATCCCTTTGTTCAATGATTTTCTCCATCTGAGGTTTTTCTGCTGTGGGAAATTGCTCTTCCCACCGAATTTATTTCTGATCATCTGATTCTCCTGCTTCATCTCTCCTGTAAGGATACATGTCTGCAACATTGAATATCAATGATATCCCAACATTTTCTGGTAACTCAATCTCATAAGAATTGGCTGCGAATTTTCTGAGAATCCTGCATGGTCCTATCTTTTTCATCTTCAATTTGTTGTATGTTCTCCTTGGGAATCTCTCTTTTCTCAAATGAGCTAAAAATTCACCTCCAACTTCGAATTGAACTTCTCTCCTCTTTTGATCAACTCTGCTCTTGTATTTCTGACTGTTGTGTTGTAGCTGCTCTCTGACTCTACCATGGAGTTTCTGCATTTCTGATGCAAAATCCTCTGCTCCAACACTTTTGAAATCATCTTGATTCAAATCTCTCAACTCTGTAATCCCTCTTGGCTGTATACCATACACAATTTCAAATGGGATTTTTCTTGTGCTCCCGTTCACTTAATTGTTGAATGCAAATTCTTCTTGTGCCAGAATCTGATACCATTGTCGACCTTACTCAGTGACTAAACTTCTTAATAAGTTTTTGAGACTCATGTTTAGTACTTTAGTCTGTCCATCTATCTGAGGGTGATATGTTGAACTAAAGGATAAATTCGTCCCCAGCCTCTTCCATAGAGTCCTCCAAAAGTGTCCTACAAATTTGGTGTCCCTGTCTGAAACTATGCTCCTCAACAATCCATGTAGTCTTACTACTTCTCTGAAAAACAAATTGGCGATGTGTGTGGCATCGCTTGTCTTCTGACATGGTATGAAATGTGTCATTTTTGAGAATCTATCCACCACAACAAATATGGAATCGCTCACTTTTTGAGTTCTGGGCAATCCCAAAACAAAATCCATACTAATTGCATCCCACGGCCTCTCTGGAATTGGTAATGGCTGATACAAACCAGTGTTTTGTTGTCTTCCTTTTGCATACTAACAAATTCTGCATTTGTTCACAAGCTTTTTCACTTCTACTCTCATGCTCGAACAATAATACGAATTGCTCAGCTGTGCAAATGTATTATCGTGACCAAAGTGTCCAGCTAAACCTCTGTTGTGTTTCTCTTTCAATAGGTTGTCTCTCATTGAGCATTTCAGAATGCATAATTGGCTCCCTTTGAACAATAATTCATCCTGGATCAAATATTCAGTCCATGGGCTTCCGTCTCCCAACAAAGGATTCTTGCATGCCTCGTAAGCTTCTTTGAAATCTGCATCTTCTTTATACATCTCCTTGAGGTGTTTGAACCCCAAGGTCTCCACCTGGAATTTCTATACAATCAAACTCCTTCTGCTGAAAGCATCTGCAACTTTGTTAGCAGTTCCAACAATGTGTTTAATAACAAAAGTAAAATTCTGCATAAATTGTACCCATTTTGCATGTTTTTGATTCAACTTTTCTTGCCTAGTAATAAACTGCAAATCATGATTATCACTGTACAAGACAAATTCTTTAGGAATTAGATAATGTCTCCATTTTTTCAAAGCTTGAATCACTGCATAAAATTCCTTGTCATACGTGGAATACTTTTTCTTGGCATCATTCAGTTTCTCACTTAAATAAGAAACTGGCCTATTGTCTTGACTCAAGACTTCTCCAATAGCTAATCCACTTGCATCACATGTCACCTAAAATGTTTTTCCAAAACCTGGTAAGACCAAAATTGGCTGCTCTGTGATTTTCTCCTTCAACACTTTGAAACTTTTTTCAGCTTCCTCTGTCCAACTGAAGGACTTGTGTTTCGTCTTCACAGTGTCTAACATGGGTGCGCATATGCCACTAAAATTTCTGATGAATTTCCTATAAAAAATCGCTAATCCATGAAAACTTCTTACCTCAAATATATTGCTCGACGACGACCATTCTTTGATCGCTCTCACTTTTCTGGGTCCATCTTCAATTCATTTGAAAAGATTACGAAACCCAAATATATGATCTCCTTCTTCATAAAAGAACTCTTCTTCAGATTTATCAACAATTTCTCTTGCTGCAACCTTTCCATCATTGATGTCAAATGTCTTAAGTGTTCTTCCTTTGTCTTATTGAAGATTAGTATGTCATCCAGATATACTATGAAAAATTGTCCTATGAAGTCTTTCAACACTTCATTCATTAACCTCATAAATGTGCTTGGTGCATTTGTCAACCCAAATGGCATGACCAGCCATTCAAACAATCCTTCATTTGTCTTGAATGTTGTTTTCCATTCATCTCCCTCTCTCATTCGTATTTGATGATATCCACTCTTCAAGTCTATCTTGGAAAAATAGCTCACCCCACTCAAACAGTCCATCAAATCATCCATCCTTGGTAAAGGGAATCTATATCTAATGGTTATCTTGTTGATGGCTTGGGAGTCTGTACACATCCTCCATCCTCCATCTTTCTTTGGGCTTAACATAGTCGGTACTGCACATGGGCTTAGGCTTTCCCTGACTAAACCTTTATCTAACAACTCTCGGACTTGATTTTTGACTTCCTCATTCTCTCTAGGTGTCAACCTATAAGATTCTTTGTTTGGTAAACTAGCTCCTGTAATAAGGTCAACATGATGGCTTATACCTCTGATGGGTGGCAATGAGTGTGGTAACTCATCCACGACTATATCAACAAAGTTTTCTAATAGTTCTTGGATTTCTATAGGCAAGTCTTCTACAGAAGTATTCATAAGGATAACTCTAGGCTTCCTCACTACAACAAATTGCATTTCTTTCTCCTTCTTGACTTCATTTAAGAGCTCCTTCCCACTCATGAGAAGTATGCTTGAACTAGCTTCTGTATTTTTCTCTTTGTCTTCTATGGGCAACAACATATGTGTCCTACCATTCTTTTCTAGGGTATATGTATTCTTCCTTCCATCATGAATAACCTTTTGGTCATACTTCCACAGCCTCCCCAATAAAATATGATAAACATCCATATGAATTACATCACACAATATTTCATCTTTGTAACCTCCTATTTTAAATTCAACTTGGCATTGTTGACTTACCATGACTTGATGTCCTTTCTGCAACCACGATACCTAGTATGGTTTTGGATATGCAATTGTATTCAATTCCATCTTCTCCACCATCTCTATGGATACTAGATTGTCAGTGCTCTCACTGTCTATGATCACCTTGCAAACTCTGTCTTTCGACTTGCAAGTAGTTCTGAACAGGCTTGTTCGTTGAACTGGTTCCTCTAGTTCCTTTTCTAGTTTAAGAAGAATTTTCCTCATCATGAAGTTCCTTCCTCCTTCTACTTCTTCTTCTTCCACATGTTTCTATGCTTCAACAATGTGTGCTTCTCTTCCTTCTCTTTTCCTGTCGGGACATTCTTAAGATTTATGTCCTTCTTTTCCGCAGGTATAACATTTAACTACGCCTCCTCTGGCTCTTCCTCTTCATCTACCTATGGAAAAAGAACTTCTTCCACCATGTTGTCCTTATTTAGAACTTCCACCCTTCTCATGGTGACTATGTTGTTTGTCAGCTTCATGCTTCAACTTCTGGAACTTCTCTTTGATGGTTCACTTGCCTCTGTTTGAATTTCCTCCTCTGCTTCACTGGATTTGCTTCCTGGCCAATTTTTCCTCAGCTTTCAAGGTTGCTTAATAAGAATCCTTGACTTTACTAACAAACATCATGTTGATCTCCTCTTGGATTTCATATCTCATCCCATTGATGTATCTAGCTTTCTTCTCATATTCATTCTCCTTCTGTCCAGCCCTGATTTTCAATCGGTAAAATTATTCAGTGTACTCCTTCATTGATAAACCCCTTTGTTTCAGGTTCTGCAATATTCTATAAATATTGATTTGGTAATCCTTCGGGTTAAATTTGTCTTTCATCTTAGCTACCATCCTATCCCTATTTTTAATTTTCTGATTATCATTTCTCCTGCGTTCGGCTTGCAGTTCATCCCACCATAATGTTGCATGACCTTTAAGTCTTGTCACTGCATGCTTCACCATCTTGTCTTCTTTGATATCTTCGTAATCAAAGTATTTGTCCATAGCACATACCCAATCCAACAATTCTTCAACTTCCAAATTGCCTTCGTACATAGATACCTATGTTCTTGCTCTGGATCCTATCTTTGAAACAACTTTTATCAAGTGATCTTGTGCAACATCCTCTGCTACATTTTCTTCACCCTCTTCTTCTTCTTCGCTCTTAGCTTCATTGAAATCACTAGCATTTGGTTCTCTCCTCTGTGATGTTTCCATGACGTCCAATCTCATCCAGATTCTCCTCATCTTCCATTTCTGCATTCGCTCTGCACCTTCTGGGTGGCATGATTTCACTGCGTCACCTATAAATGGAAATCAAATTTCTTTGATACCACAAATGATACCAACTTTCCTCCTTTCTCCTCTTGTCTGATGTCTACAAACAAACTTAAAATTAGCTCTGATACCACCTGATGTAGCCCCCCCTACTCCCCAGTAGGGTTGTGCGACCTCCCAATCTTGGATCCTCTGAATCTCGAGTCGAAAGACTCTTTGGAACGTTAAAGGTTCCCCTCTGTATCTAAACACGGGCCCCCTCAACTTCTTGGTGTAGGTCTGACAACAACCAACGAACTTCCCTCTTCTCTCTGTGTGAAAACTCAGAGTGTCGGTGTTAGCTCCCTTTCGGATAAGACCTCACTTGATATGACCTGGGGCTATGACCACATGATTGTGGGTGCGGTCATAAGCAGTTTGGAGTTAAACCACTTTTGGGCCCGCAATGCTCCTATGACCTCCATGCGTCCCCTTGGTGAAACCACGGTCCAAATTGTGGCCCGCCTTCGATACCTTAACCTCCTCACAAATTTTATCCCCGCAATGACACAGGATCATCGATCTAACGATCTTGACGATAATGTCCAAATTGACATTTAGATATGCACCCTTCTTATCTACCGACCAGATCAACTAAACTTGAATCAACGACCAAGGTCCTCTTTGCAATTCCGGATTTCGGGAGTTTGAAATCTCAAACTCAGCTCTCTTATGTACTCCAACCTTCTGGAATTAGCAATCTATGGATGCCTGTCCCATAAATCAATGACGCTTCCTTCACTTGGGTGTTTTACCTTTCAAGCTATATCAATGGTCCAATGGCCCCTTCTCGATCGACGGTCGAGATTTCCTTCGGGGCTCCAAACTTCTGAGATTTCAAATCTCAAACCTCTTTATTTCGATGCCTTTTTACCCGGAGTCTAAGATCTCTTGACATGTGTCCTCCTGATCCAACGACCAAGGATTACTTTGGGGATTTACCTGGAGTTAACATATTTGCGCCACGTCTTCCTGAATCCAATGGTCCAAATCTTATTCCGGGACTTCGGGTCTTCATGCTCTGATGATTTAAATTATCAAACTGAAACCTCACTTCAGATTTTCTCTAGAGTACGAGATCTGTTGACAAGTGTCTCCTCCCATATCAACGACTCATGACTCTTCGGGTTTTCTCACTCCACGTGTTTCAAGTTTTAACTTCCGCCTTCCTTCAGATCTTCCGAGCTGCTAACACGTAACCTCCTGGCTTCAACGGTCCTGATATGCTCCGGTTCTTCGGCTCTCTGTGCTCCAAGAGTTTCAAGTCTCAAACTTGAATCCTTGTGCACCCGTGATATCTGATGGCTCATGCTTGATCAATCAGATGACTGAGACTCCACTTCGGCATTCCGACACTTCGGACTTCGGGAATCTCAAGTTTCAAGCTGCTCTCCCTCCTGATCTTACATCAACCAACGACTATGATTCCTCTTGGCAATCCAACGCTTAGTCTTCACCTCCATTGATCTGACGGCTCAGATCTATCTCACTGATCAGATGGTCGGGATTCTATTCTAGTTCTCCAGACTCCATAAATATCAAGTTTCAACCCCGATAGCTTCTCTCCTCGATACGCGAAGTACTAAGGTTTGAGCACTTCCTTCTGATCCAATGACTACCAATCTTCTTCCCTATGATCCAGCGCTCATGATCATTCTTCCTTCTTAGCTTATAATATCTCTGTGCCTTGGAATATTTATCCTCTTTCAAAGGTTCCAAACCTTTGTTCTCCTGACAAACACGCCTCTGGGATCTCGTTAACACTCTTGAAAACTTTTATCTCTTTTGAGCTTCTATCCTTAAAAGGATTTCGATCTCCCACACACACCTTCCATTGTCGAGATTTCGAATAACTCAGTTCGAAGGGTTTTGTTGAAAAGAAAATGCTTCTCACCCACCTGGAATTCTTCTGTGCTAGTTCTTCGAAGCTTGTTGGATTCTTGATGTTGTGCACACCTTGCACCTGGTCTGAGTTTCTCTGATTTTCTGTAAAATTCTCTGAGTCAATCCGAGACTCAATCGATGCACTCCTTGTGTTCGAGATGCACACCTTGCATACAAGTATCAAAAGAAAAATGATTGAAACTCAACCAACTTCATCACGAACTCATACAGTTAATCTCTCGAACACTCATACATGAAACGAACTGTAATAAGTCATACACACAGAATAATATTTATTCAATCACACATGAAATGAACAAAGTTCAAGGATTTGGGAAATTTTTTGTTTGTTCTATTCATTCATGAAAAACAAAATACATAGTGTTTATGCTACTCTACTCTTCTCTACTGATCTCTCTATTATGTCTATCTTCTCCTCTCTGTTACAATGCAATACTGAAAAAATATCTAAGGACCGCTCCACGAGCTCTCTCATCCTGTTATGAAATCTATCATTTCAAATTCAAATCTATTACCTACTCTGTCCTATTACAATAACTACTAGTTATTGCCAGATAGAGTCGACACTCCATATATTCATTTCTTATAGTCCTTCTAGACTTTACAAACAAGTTACATTTTAAAATGTTGTATTCAAAAATATCTCAACAACTGATTAAATTCTGAGTTAAATGCTTGATTTGAAACTCTATCATTGCTGAGATGTCATTATTCTGCCTCCACGCGTGCGTTGTTGACTTTGAAGGCGATGCTCCTGCATCACCATTATAGGAGAAAACCCAGATAGAAGTTTAGGCTTCTTTTCTCTCTTTTCTCTAGTATGGAAATAATGCAAGTACAGAGGAGAAGGCACTCTCTACGGAGCTAACTGAGACCTGTGGCCTATTAGGTTGCTACAGAACATTAACCCCCTCTGTTATGATCTCTAATTTCTCGCTCTCCATTTTTCTTCTATGCTATGGAACAACATACAATAACATAGAATGGAACCCCTTCTCCCCCTAGTGACCCCAGTATTTAACATAGCCTGAGAGCCATCTAGGGGTAGGTTTTTTCCTTCCTCAACCCTCAATTCTAGTAGGGTTTTGAAGCTTCTCGAATACTATTAAAATTCCTCATGTGGATAGCCCATATGCATGAGTAATGGGGGCTGACTTGGAATACTCTCATACCTTGGTGGTCAACATGGTAGGTTAACTTGCGAGATGAATAATTTTTGCATACGAACTTTGATTGATGCATTGTATACATCATTGGAAAGGTGTTACAATGTAGAATATTGTCAACGGGGTGTGCAAGTTTTTAACACCAGAACCCAAAAAGCATTGTTTAATGCCTCAAAATGGATCTGAAAGGTTCCACACCCCAATTTTCCAAACTAGGAACTGCCACTAAAATGACCCTACAAGTTGATTCCTCCAATGTTTTCCACTCTGAAAGCATTGATATAGATGAAAAATAATATGATGATTCAATCCAGATCATACCTCACCATTTAGGGAGGCTTTTGTTCCCCAAAATATTTATTGAATGAGGAGAGGAAAATTTTCCTCTACCTTAGCCCTGGAGTACCACTTTTCTTTTCCTGGAAGTTTTCATGTCAATCCAATCTTCCAAAGGTCATGCTACCCTGTTATACACCATTTTGTCCCACTTTGCTAAGTGTCGTAAGTGTCGCACTTCACTTTGCTTAGTGTCGCAAGTTTCATAAATGCCATGGACCATTCTACTAAGTGTCGTTCCTTATTTTTTTTTCTTTTCCCAAGTGTCTCCACCTCAAAACCATGCAAGAATGATCCATTACATCCCCTTGAGCAACAAGAAGAGGAAATTTCTTGCAAAATTGACCTTTTTTCACTCAGTCCAGGCTTGTTTGACCATGGATGCCCCCTTTCCTATGTTGGGGGAGAATCCATATCCTATTTTAGTGTTAATGGAGCATCCTGAACTCCTCGTGCACCACTCTGGGGGAGTGTCCATGCAGATTTGATCAAAATCCATGAATCTAGGGGCATTTTCAAGGACTTTCTATATGGTTCTGGGTTTGTTTTCTTGTTTTAATCAAGATATGATTCGAGCCTTCTTCCATCCTATATTGGAGCAGGTATAACCATAAAGATACCTCAAATACCAACCTAATCCACCTTATCCTCAAATACACTCCTAGTTTATCCTAGTGGTTATCCCTTTCTACATCTATATAACCAAGTCATTTCAGAGAGAGAGGGGGATGGAAAAGAAGGAATACATCAAACCTATGATATTGTTAAGGAGAGCCAAACATTTGTGAAGAAGCTAAGTTGGATTCATGTTCAAGGGATGAAGAAAGAAGCTTGGATGATTGCAACATCATCAGGTTGTAAACTTCTTGATTTTTATTAATATAAGAACTTGTCTTATTTCTCTTAGGCTATCTTATTCACTGCTTATTTATCTAATTACTTTTTATAAGTATGAGTGGGTAGGGTTTCTGTTAGCAACATTTATTGTCAGGAGGCGCAAGAGTATTCAGGATTGCAAATGGTGCGAGGAGCGCTGAGCATAGCTCACAGCAGAAATCTATTTTGGGCTTAAATCAAGCGAGTGGGCACTTCATTCTTTTGTGATAAAAGTTATGAGGGCCATTAATAGCAAGCAGTTCAAGCGCAGTAGTTTTTTCTCGAACTCGGGGTTCGTAAGTTCGGGGGGCGGACTATGTCTTTTAATTGCATGAGATTGCGAGTTGCGAAAAGGCGCCCAGAGGGGGTCAACCTTCGCTGACCATCACGTCTCGGGACTTCGCGAAGGGAGAATGCCAAAGTTTGATACTCCAACTCGCAAGGTCACGAGTTGCGAGAAGCGCTAACACTTAAGCCCTAGTCGACGGTTACGTGTGGAGGGCACCGACAATAAAAAGAGCCTGCAGTATTGCCGAGATGATCAAGACCGTCCATCAAAGAGGGACACGTGGTGCACGATTAGGCTCCTCGCCTCCTCGCCCCTCGCAACTTTGAAGATCGAAGACTAGCTCCTCCTAGCCACGAGACGCGAAGTGCCGAGGGCATCTAGGACTCGGGCCCACCATCTTGCCAAGAAGATCTCATCCATCCATCTGAAGCAGACACATGGCATGCGATTAGGCCCCTCGCCTCCTCACCCCTTGTGAATTTGAAGCATAAAGACTAGCTCCTCCCAGTCATGAGACATGAAGTGCTGAGGGCATCCGAGACTCAGGCCCACCATCTTGTCGAGAAGATCTCAGTCATCCATCTGAAGCAGACACGTGGTGCATGATTAGGCCCCTCGCCTCCTCTCCCCTCGTGAATTTGAGGCATAAAGACTAGCTCCTCCAAGCCATGAGACACGAAGTGCCGGGGGCATCCGAGACTCGGGCCCACCATCTTGTCGAGAAGATCTCAGCTATCCATCTAAAGTGGACACCTGGCACGCGATTAGGCTCTTCGCCTCCTCGCCCCTCGCAAATTTGAAGATCCAGGACCAGCCTCCTCCTAGCCATGAGACATGAAGTGCCGAGGGCATCCGAGAATAGGCACATGGTCACTTGGAGAAAGAGAGAAGTTGTGTAAAGAAGGCCGAAGCGTTGAGTTCAGTTACAGAGAGGATCGTCACAGTCTCCAAGCGCCATCGGATCTGATCTCCATATTGTTTCTCTCCTGAAGTAAATGATGACAAGAGCGGGTGGTTGAGACTTCCTCCCATTCATTAAGTGAGGGAATGGAGGTTCTGGCAAGCTGTCTACCCGAGGAGGTCCTGTATGTCGATTTTCTCAAAGGCACCATGCTAAAGTCTTCAAATCAACAGAGAGGTCTGCGCACGCTAGCTCAACACTTAATGGCTCATCTACTCTCCTTACAAGAGCCATGCTTAGTTAAGATGGCCCTTAAAAGAAAACATGATTGGAATGCTCTTTCTTCTGGCAGCTGCCCGGATTACTGCTCTATCCCTTGGCCAGAGCCCCGTACATTCCTGCTGCCCGAATGCTTGTCGCTATGTCTGTGGGTTCTCTACAGTAGAGGAAGAGGAGGCCGTGGATCCAGTTAATGATGAGAAGGAAGAAAGAGTGGCTCCTAGAGCCCACAGTCCCCCACCCCCGTCATGATTGATTATGGATATATTGGTTAGGGTGGAAGGTTCCCAGGCCCTTATGGATAATACTAGATAGATTATTCTCTGATATCTTATTGGCGTTGGCTAAACGTTCTATTTTTTGATATTTTTGGTTGGAATCCTGCGATTTGATTGGAAACCTTTGGCAGAGATTAAACTGCTATACAACTCTTGTTTTGTAAAACAACTCTCCATCCCTTTGTTTTGGTTCGACTGCTGTTGATTCTCATTTATTAATGCGGTTGTCACTACTACTTTCGTTTATTAATATCATATTATTGTATTTGTGAACTTCTTTTATTACCACCTATTAATTTTATTGCATCCTTCTTCAGTATTTAATCCATTTTGCATCGATTTCCTATGGTATGTTTTATTGTAATTGAACTTTTCATTTGTTTTAGTCGGAGTACCCTTGATTTCTTGAGATGTGACATTTGGAAGTTGAATCTGACCCTAAGCAGAGATTGTAAACTCCCATGTGACGAACACTATGACACAAACCATTGTTATTTTATTGTTTTCTTAATGTTCTTCCTTTGATTATAGGATATATCCATGCCTAGGAGTTAAAGTCAAGTCACGCAATATTATTAGTCCTTGCCAAAGGTTTGAGACTATAGCAATAATTTTTGGATTGATTGGGTTTTTGTTTTTGGGTTGACCAAAAATTGAGATTATAGCAAAATTTTTTGGATTGATTGTGTTTTTATTTTTGGTGGGCATTTATATAGTAACAAGTCTCTTCAATAATTTATACAAAATTACTAATATTGGTTATTTTTGGAAGATTTTGGTCTATTCAATCATTTACACAAAATTAATGATAACTAGTTTTTAAGAAGATTTCGGTTTGGTATTGGCTTTAACAATACATTTTAGTAACAAGTCTATTAAGTCATTTATAGAGAATTAATGATAATGAGTAGTTTTAAAAGATTTTGGTTTGGTTTTGGTTTTAGGGTTACATTTTAATTGTGCAGATTCTAGAAAATTAATGATAATTGGTAGTTTTAAAAGATTTTGATTTGGTTTTGATTTTAAGATACATTATATTTTTGTGTGTGATAATAAATGTAAATATTAATTATATCAACTAAACTCTGGATATATTCATATACAATTTGTGAATATCAATGACTCTAAGTTCTCTTATTTGTATGAACAAGATAGGTCTTGCAACTTTTCAGTGTAAAAAAAAATATATAATACAGACTTTTAGTTTCATTCTTTTCTTGCTTTATGTAGTAGCAAGTTTGTTCAATAATTTATACAAAATTATTGTGGGTATTTTTGAAAGATTTTGGTCTATTTAGTATTCTATACAAAATTACTAGTAACATGTTTTTCAAGGAGATTTTGGTTTTGTTTTGGTTATAAAAATACATTTTAGTGTTGGATGTGAGAGTGGTATACATGTGCGGAAGAAATGTTTATTGGAAAAAGGCTCCCCACATAAAATATTAAAATTGAAATTATGACCATTCATCAACACTATTTTTTAACTTAAACATATGCATAAAATCATTTTTTTCACTTTATATACTCATTTTTTTTATAATAAACATTATTACTTAAAACAATTTCAACTAAGTATGGAGACTTAGTGGTGGGATCTTAGCAAATCAACCTTCCATAAATTACTCAATTATCATGGAGTAGCAAAACTATGGGAGGATGAGTGATATGAATTATTCACACAAGGGTTCAAAATAGATCAACTTAAACATATGCATAAAAGCATTTTGTTTACTTTATATACATATTTTTTATTTTAAACATTGTTACTTAAATAAAATTCAACCAAGTATGGAGAGCTAGTGGTCATAAATCTTAGCAAATCAACTTATCATAAATGACTCAATTATCATGCAAATAACCTGTTTTTAAGAATATTTCGGCTTGGTTTTCGCTTTAAGAGTGCATTTTAGTGTGTGGAGTGGGTAGATATCATTATAGAATAGGATATACATAATGTGAAAAATGTTTAAGTAAAATACCAAAATCAAAATTATGACCATTAATCAACAATATTTTTTAAGTTAAACATATGCATAAAAGCATTTTGTTCAATTTATATACTTATTTGTTAATATATGTATATACTTAAAATAATAAAATAATTGAGATATCTAAAAAGTTAAAAGAGTTTGGTGTTAATGTTTGTTGATTAACAAAATAAAAAAAAATTATGTAATTGTTTTATGTGTGTAAAATAAATATTAATATTTAAAAAATATATATATTAATTTGTTTTTTAAAGTAAGAAAAATTTGCATATTTTTTCATATGAATATAATTTTTACTAATATCATCTTAAAATATTAACATATAATTATATTAATAATAACATTTTCCGTAAGACACTCTCATCCGAGACTAATGTACTGAAGTGTACTCTAACTTTCCCAATGGATTTCAGGGTGAACTCACTATTACTTTAAGTTCTCTTATTTCTATGAACACGATAGATAGGTCTTGCAACTTTCTAGTGTAAGAAATGGTATATCATGATATGGACTTTTAGTTTCATCCATACAAAATTATTGATACTAGGTATTTTTGGAAGATTTTGGTCTATTCAATAATCTATACAGAATTAATGATAACGAGTTTTTAAAAATATTTTGGTTTGGTTTTGGTTTTAATAGTATATTTTAGTGTTGGTTGTGTGCAAGGGATACATCTATGTGGAGTGCATAGGTGCATAAGATATATATGTGCATATGTGTAATATTTCAGATATAAAAAGTATGCAGAACATAAATAAATAGCTAGAAATGGCAAATGAACAACAATATAACTAGAACAACACCACAATAATACCAAAATGATAACAAAATAACACCAGAAATAACACTTTGATTACCGAGAGCAATGTTCACTTGCCTCTTCAAGGGGGCAACCTCCAGCAGAGCAGAGCTCTATTACAATAATATCCAAGACAAAAGTTCTCGTACCCTCGACTCCTATTTAAACTAAATATGTCTATCAAAAGAACCATCTAGAGGAAGATCCTTCTAGAAGAGGAAGCTTCTATTAGGTCTTCTTACATTGGACTTATTCTTCCTTATTGCTAGGCCTTATTAATATTGACCTTTATTACATGGAAATATATTATTCTACCTACATGAGGGGTTAGGTTCCTAACATGTCCTCCCCCTTAAAAACAACCTTGTCCTCAAGGCTTGAGATGGGGAAATTACTGCAGAATGATAGCTGGTTCCCAAGTGGCATCTGTTGGAGTTGTATCTTTCCAATGGACTAGCACTTCCTTGATGGTTCACTGATGCATTCGACGCTCACACTGGTCCAAAAATGCTTGTGGTTGTAGCCAAATGGATCCTTCTTCGTCCAACTTGGGAAGGTTGGTTTGAGTTTGGCACTTAGTTCCAATCACCTTCTTTAAGAAGGAAACATGAAAAACAGGATGGAGCTTAGAATGACTGGGCAAAGCTAACTAATAGGCCACATGTCCCACGCGCTTGAGAATGGTATAAGGACCATAAACTTTGGGCACCAGCTTCTGACGATGATCATCCTTGAGGGAAGTTTGCAGTCGAACAAACACTTGATCCCCTTCTGCAAATTGACGTTCAGAGCAAACTTGATCTGATTATTGTTTCATGTGATTCTGGGCCATGACCAAATTCTCTTTGAGGGTATGGAGAATAGTTTCTCGAACTATAAGAATTTGGTCAACCGCCTGGACCTTCGAGACACCTGTCAAATATGAGAGGATTGAAGGTGGATTTTATCCATATATTGCTTCAAAAGGAGTCATGCATGTAGCTGTATGGTACAAAGTGTTGTACCACCATTTAGATAGTGGTAACAATTGAGCCCACTGATTCTACCTTTCCGATGCAAAACACCTCAAATATGTTTCAAAACATTTGTTGACAACTTCAGTTTGACCTTCAGTCTGGGGATGATAAGTTGTGTTGAGATGCAATTGGGTGCCTTGTAGCTTGAACAATTCTAGCCAAAATTTGCTGGTGAAAGTTGGGTCGCGATAAAAAACAATAGAATGTGGCATGCCATGAAGATTGAAGACATGATCCATGAAAAGTTGAACCATGGTAGATGTTTTAAATGGGTGTTAAAGAGCACATAAATGAGCATACTTGGAAAGACAATCAACTACCACCATGATGACTGATTTATTGCCCGATTTAGGTAAGCCAAAAATAAAATCCATAGAGATATCCCACCAAATAGCAGGTGGAATAGGAAGAGGTTGTAGTGTGCCAGGAGATTTGACAATTTCACCCTTGTTGCGTTGACACACATCACATTCAGCCACAAAATTACGAATGTCATGTTTCATACCTTCCCAGAAAAAAGAACGTTTGACCCAGTCATAGGTTTTGGTAAACCTGGAGTGCCCAGCTGTGGGTGTAGGATGAAGCTCAGAAAGTACCGTGGATTTAAGTTTTGATTGTTTACTTAAATACAAATGACCTTTGTATCGAAGCTCATCATTGAGCCAAGAGTACCCTGGGGAAACTAGAGAATTGGACTACAATTATTGTATCAAATGCGAACTTTTGGGATCGTGTAGCCATTCCTAGCAAACAACTTGGAGCCAATCCGGTACAATGAAAGAGATATAAAAAAGAAACCCTTCATCTTCATATTTTCTCGAAAGTGCATCAAAAACCACATTGTCTTTGCCTTTTTTGTAAATGATCTCACAATCATATCCAAAAAGCTTAGTCACCCATTTTTTTTGCTCAGGGGAGGAAAGGGGTTGTTCCAGAAAATACTTGAGGCTTTGATGATTTGTCTTAATTTGGAAGCGTTTCCCCAATATATAAGGTCGCCAAAGATCCGCGACATGCATAATAGCCAACATTTCATTTTCATAGATTGATTTGCCCAAATTTATCTCGGACAGTTGTTTGTTGGTAAAGGCCAAAGGCCGACCCTCTTGCATAAGGACAACACCAATTCGTTCCCCAGAAGCATCACATTCCAGGACAAAGGTCTTTGTGAAATCAGGAAGGGCTAGGACTAGAGTGGTGCACATAGCCATCCTCAAGGTTTGAAAATCCTGAGTAGCTGCTGAAGTCCAAGTAAAAGAATTCTTTTTAAGGAGTGCAGTGAGAGGTGCTGCAATCTTTCCATAATTCTTAACAAACTTGCGATAATAACCTGTTAAACCCAGAAATCCCCGCAAGATTTTGAGATTCTTTGGGTGAGGCCAATCTTGCATAGCTTCAATCTTTTTAGAATCCACCCTGACGTTGTCCTTGCCAACAATATGACCCAAGTACTCTACTTACGAGGCGCCAAAAGCACATTTAGATTGTTTGAGGAAAATTTGGTGCTGAGAGAGTAGATGGACTAGATCCACATGAGCAAGGTGGTCTGTCCAGGTTTTGTTGTAGATGAGGATATCATCAAAGAAAACTAACACAAAATGACGGAGAAAAGGATGGAAGACATGATTCATGAGGCTTTGGAAAGTGGATGGAGCATTACACAAGCCAAAGGGCATGACCAAAAACTCATAGTGACCCTCATGAGTTCTAAAGGCAGTATTAGGAATGTCTGCCTCTTTCATATGGATCTAGTGGTAGCCCGAATGAATATCAAGTTTAGTAAAGAACTAGTCGTCACTCAATTCATCCAAGACGTCATCAATGACAAGAATGGGAAATTTGTCTTTAATGGTGAGTTTGTTGAGGGCACGGAAGTCAGGACACATGTGCCAAGAACCTTATTTCTTAAGGACCATGACCACAGAAGAAGAGTAGGGGCTCGTACTAGGGCAGATAACACCTGCGTTGAGCAGTTCTTGAACCATTTTCTCAATTTATTTTTTTTGGGAAAAGGGGTGACAATAGGGACGGCTATTGGGAGGAAGGCTTCTTGGGACAAGGGGAATGGAATGATCATGAACACCACAGGAAGGAGGGAGTCCCTGGGGAGTGGAAAAAACCATTTAATGTTTATAGAGGAATGATTGGAGGTCCTGCGACACAAAGGGTGTCTTAGTGTCTTGGATGGCATGGAGTTGGTAAATAATGCCAGAATGACCTTTTTTGAGCAGATTTTCCATGCGATGGGAGCTAATGATCTCCGGGGAACCGGTGGTGATGCCTTGGAACTTATATTGTTGGCCCTCCTGGTCAAATTGCATGGTTAAGTCCTTAAAATCCATGAGAATGGGACCCAAAGTCCTTAGTCATTATGCACCCAACACAATGTCACAACCGCCCATGTCAATAGCAAACATATGAGAATTCAAATGGTAATCACCAATTTGGAGACACCCATTTTCACATTGCGCTCCACATTTCATGGACCCACCATTGGCAATCATGATTTGGAAATTATTGACTGCATGGATATAGCAATTAGTTTCTTGGGCAATGCGACGATGAATAAAATTATGGGTGCTTCCACTATCAACAAGAATGATGACCTTCCTATGCTTGATGTAACCAATTAGCTTGAGGGTTTGGGGAGCAGAGAAGCCAGTGAGAGCATTTAGGGAAATGACCGGTTCTACTTCAGGAGGGTCTGAGGGAGGGGTTATGTTTGTGGGTTCAGGTGACATAGACACAAGGGGAGCCTCAAAATCCTCTTCTAAAAGATCCTCTGAGATGGCCATAAAAATATTTTGTTCCTTACACTTGTGTCCTGGAAATATTTGTCATCACAATTATAACAAAGGCCTTTGAGTTGGCGTTCAACCATTTTAGCCCTGGTCAATTTCTGGATCTTGAGTGGAGTAGAAGGATGAGTGGGAGTTATTGGTTTAGTGCGAGGAATAAAGAAGGGTTTGCAGTTTTGAGAAGAGACAATCTGTTGTGCTTCCTTAGCTCTTTTAGTAGCATCCACCCAACTCTGAGGCCGAGCCATGAGGACATGAGCACGAATCTCATCCTTGAGGCCACTGATAAAACATTCTCAGAAAAAAGCATCAGACATGCCCTCTGTACGAAAATCCATTCGCTCAAAAGAAACTATAAAGTCTTCCATTGTGCCAGATTGTTTCAACTTTGTCAAACGACCTAAATGGTTGGTGTCAGTGTCAAAGCATTCATAAAGCTCTGCAACAAAGTGTGTCCCAGCCACATACCCTTGGTGGGAATTTTTTTATCTATTTCCACCATTGCCAACATTCTTGATTTAGATGGAGAACACCATACCGTAGTTTGGCCAACTCATCTGTAATTCCATACAAAGATAAATAATGTTCCATTTGAGTTACCCATCTAGTGGCATTCGATCCATCAAATTTGGTCACATCCACATGCGGAAGGCGTAGGTCACGCTGAAAGTGATGGGGCTGAAAATTTTGGGAATGAGAGGAAGTTTCACCTTTGGTATACAAAGGTGAGTTGGATAAGGGAAGATCTACAAGGATATGCAACTTAGCACAGATCATTGTAGCGACAGATTCAAGATGGGTAGTAATGTCTTGTTTAAGCTCTTGTTTGAGTTCCTCGATTGAGGTAGCGACTGAAGCCACGATGGAGGAATGCATTTTTTAATTGATGGAGAGAATATTGGCATTGATTTGTCGCACTTCTTGTTGGGTTTCTGTGAAATTAGAGTGCAAGGTATTGAAGTGAGCTTCAAAGTCTTGGATACAGGTATGGGCCATGATGACTAGGGAACACGAAAAGGGGTGGGTAGGACCACACTGAAAATGGGCTATGGGTGAATTGTATCAAAACGATCAGGGTGATGAGGTGAATCCAATGGGGTAAAGCCCAAATAAGGGTGTTGGAAGGAGGTTGGGTCCACAAAAGAAAAAACAAATGTTGAAAAATGATAGGTATGACTGCAATCAGGGCGAAGAGAGAAAACCAACGGAATAGGTATCAAATATTATTATTATTATTATTTTTATTCCTGCAGAGTTATACTCTGATCTGAAGAATACAACAATGATGAAATATCCAAATGCTTAACAGGAAGAAATGTGTAGTAATTTCGCAACTCGAATGCAGGAGACATAGTTGCACTGCAATAGATCTTATTTGTTATGTTTTTGTTTTCGTTCCAAGGGTTAGGTATTCAAGGGTTATACAGACAAGGGTTTTCCCTATGCTATATCTCTCTGATATACGTGTGGGATCCAACAGTAGTGCTCGACCCAATATCTTAGGGCACCAATTAAGGAGGCTAGACCGTACCCTTAGCCGTACTACCCGACTACCCAGGTACTAGAGAGTATATTCTCGAGTGTTGTTCTCAGTGGCACTATAGCAATCAAGCGGCTGAACGGTTTATCTACAGAGGGCTTCAGGAGATCTAGGTCGATCCATATACAGGTGTTGTCTAATGCACAACCATTTGAAGGGGTACCAACATGGGTTACAAGGGTGGCCAACAGATGTGCGCTTAAGTAACACTTGTATTTCCTATGTGTATGAATCCCTAATCGCAGGTGTATGTGCGTAACGACATATCTCTGTAGCTTAAAGATGCCAGAATACGTCTCTACCCTGAAAAAAATTAACCCACAATTTTCTGTCGAGGAAGGTGCTCTGATACCACTTGTAATATTCCAGATATAAAAAGTATGCAGAACATAAATAAATAACTAGAAATGGCAGATGAACAACAATATAACCAAAACAACACCACGATAATACCAAAATGATAACAAAATAACACCAGAAATAGCACTTTGATTACCGAGAGCAATGTTCACTTGCCTCTTCGAGGGGGAAACCTCCAGCAGGGCAGAGCTCTATTACAATAATATCCAAGACAAAAGTTCTCATACCCTCGACTCCTATTTATACTAAATATGTCTATCAAAAGAACCATCTAGAGGAAGATCCTTCTAGAAGCAGAATCTTCTATTAGGTCTTCTTACATTGGACGTATTCTTCCCTATTGCTAGGCCTTATTAATATTAACCTTTATTACATGGAAATATATTATTCTACCTACATGAGGGGTTAGGTCCCTAACAATATGGTCATAGCAAAATGCTCCGCATAATATGAAAAATGGTTAAGTAAAATATTAAAATTAAAAATGTGACTATTAATCAACAATATTTTTTAAGTTAAACATATACATAAAAACATTTTGTTCACTTTGTATATCTATTTTTTATAATAAACATTGTTGTACTTAAAATAAATTAAAGTAAGTATGGAGAGTTAATGGTGGAAACCTAACAAATCAACGTGTCATACATGACTTGGTTATCATGACAATTACATCGCTTGTCAGAGGTCGTGCTATGGAACTATTGGAAGTGTGAAGTTGTGGAAGTGCAAGAGGATGAGTGATATAAATTCTTCACACAAGGGTTCAAAATAGACCAACTTAAACATATGCATAAAAGCATTTTGTTTACTTTATACACTTATTTTTATAATAAACATTGTTACTTAAAATAAATTCAAGTAAGTATGGAAAGTTAGTGGTGGAATATTAGCAAATCAACATGTCATAAATGACTTAGTTATCACCCAATTTACATCGCTTGTCAAAATAATGATAACCATTTTTAAGAAGAATTTGGTTTGGTTTTGGCTTTAAGAGTACATTTTAGTGTTGACTATGTGGAGAATATACCTATGTGGAGTGCAGAGGTTCGGAAGATATATATATGTGCAGAGTGCTTATATATGTTCATAGCAAAAGGCTCTGCACAACGTGAAAAATAGCTACATAAAATATTAAAATTAAAATTATGACCATTAATCAACAATATTTTTTAAGTTAAACATATGCATAAACCGCAATACTAAAGAAAATAATATGATTCCCTTAAGGGACTGGAATTCATACCTTAAAATTCCTTACAAGTTCCCTAGTGCCATGGACACCATTCCTATTGTCCCTACAAAGGATGAAGTTTTTTCTTTAGATGAGATAGAGTTCGGGGTTAAGCAGTTTGCAAATGGGAAAGCTAAGGACATTGAAGGCTACCAAGATGAAATTTTTAAAATCAGAGGGCCTATCCTTATCCCTCACATACACAAGCTCTTCAATTTAGTAGTCAAACAGGGCTTCCCTAAACCCCGGATGAAAAGCCTCATTGTTCCTATTTTTAAAAATGGGGATAGAAACATTCCCTCTAATTATAGGACCATTATGATTAACTTGACTTTAGCCATGCTTTATGGAATTATTTTGGAAAAGAAAATTAGCCTTTGGCTAGAAAGTCACGGTAAAAGAGCTAAAGGCCAGGCTAAGTTTAGGAGATATCATTCAACTGTGGACCATCTTGTTACCTTTAGGATCATTGTAGATGAGCTATGCAATACTAAAACCAATATTTTTTGTTGTTTTGTTGACTTTAGAAAAGCCTTTGACATGGTTCCTAGGAAAAACCTTTGGAATAGGTTGGAAGAGATAAAAGTGCCTCTCGAGTTGAGGGTTACTACAATAAGGATGCATGAGAACGCTATTGCTAATTTTAAAAACATTGAGGGCTGGTTGAAAGAGATTAACTAAAATATTGGAGTCAAATGATATTGTCCCTTGTCCCCTACCCTTTTTGGCATATACATTGACAAGTTAGAAGATTGTTTGGAAAAAGATGGTTGTGTTGGCCCTACTCTCACTGGTATAGTCATGAATCTTCTTCTTTGTGATGGTGATATCATTCTTACAGCAAGGAGTCCCCATGATCTTGAAAATCAACTAAGAATCCTCAAGTATTCTTGCTCCAATATGGGTATGACTGTTAATACTGATAAGACTAAGTTTGTGATTATTAAATCCAATAAGATCACTTATGATACCTTCACATAGAATTGATAAAAGGATTATTAGGGGATGGAAAAATTATTATGGGATTGAAAAAAATTGTAAATCAGTCAATTTTTGGATTTGGGATAAGAAGAAACCCCTCTTTGAGACTCTTGTTACACATGTTATTCTTTATGGATGTGAAGTCTGGGGATGTAGTATCTCTCGTGAATCTTGGAGAAAGATAGAACAAATACACAAGAATTTTATAACCTATAATCACAAAATTAAAGGAAATACACCCTATCCCATCCTCCTCTTAGAAGCAAGCCTCTCCCCCATTGAAAGCACGGCTATGACTAGATACCTAATGTATAAGAACAAGTTCAACAACATGGAAGACAAGAGGCTTCCTAAAATTGCTTCAAAATCAATTCATAACCACCATCAACTCAAGCGAGAATGGCATAAGGATGCTCGGTCTTGGCTAAACTATTGGGGAATCATGGAAGACACCATTTTGTATAATAAAGATACTATTACAAATATCATCAAATCAAAATTTAAGGAGAACATGTGGTCTGATAAAGAGTTAGAGGAAAAAATAAAATTAAGGTATTATAAGGATGTAATCAACCCTAATCTAGAAGATCAAAATTATCTATCTGTTTTGACAAGTGTAAAGAAAAAAATAAATATTTCTAAGATAAGAACAAATTCTCACGAGCTCCATAGTGAAATTGGGTGTTGGTCAATTCCTAAAACGCCATGGGATAAAAGAGTGTGTCACCTTTGTGACACTAATAAGGTTGAAGATGAAAATAACTTTCTCTTAGATTGTATAGCCTATACTCAGATTAGATCTCATTTTCAAAATATTTGTCTCACTACCAACCTTCCTAGCCTCTTAACTCAACAAAACTATGGTGATGTTGGAAAACTTCTCTTAATGTTTTCCGAGCACAGAAACAAAATTCTAAAGAATCACAAGTAATAACTTACCCGCTTAAGGTCCAATAGACCAATTTGGTCTTAGTGGACGTAAATCATCATCATCATCATCATCATCATCATCATCATATACTTATTTTTTAATACATATATATATATATATATGTAAAAGCATTCAAATATTTAAAATGTTAAAAGAATTTGGTATTAATGTTTACTAATCATAAACAAAAGAAAGTTGTTTTATGTAACTATTTAATGTCTAAAATAAATTTATTTTAATTTATTTATATTAATTTAATTTATTATTAATTAATTAATGTTAATATTAATTATTATACATTTGTTATATTAATTTATTTCTTAAGCACTAAAAAATTGCATATTTATGCATATGAATATAATTTTTATTAATATAATCTTAAAATCTTAACATATAATTTTCCACTAAGACACTCTCATCCGGGACTCTTGTATTGGTGTGTACTCCAAGGGTGAATTGACTATTGCTTTAATTTCTCTTATTTGTATGAACAAGATAGACAAGTCTTGCAACTTTTTAGTGTAAAAAATGGTATATGATGTGGACTTATAGCTTTATCATTTCTTTGTTTCCTTTATGCGCTAGCAAGTTTGTTCAGTAATTTATACAAAATTACTAATAGTGAGTATTTTTGGAAGATTTAGGTCTATTCAATAATCCATACAAAATTAATGATAACGAGTTTTTTGAAAAAAAATTGGTTTGGTTTTGGCTTTAACATTACATTTTAGTGCTAGTTTTGTGGGGCATATACGTGTGAGAAGTGTCGAGGTGGGGAAGATAAAAATAACTAAGTAAAATATTAAAATTAAAATTATGACCATTAACTAACAATATTTTTTAAGTTAAACATATGCATAAAAACATTTTGTTAACTTTATATACTTATTTTTTATAACTATCACAACCATATTATAAAAAGTGGTAACTGATAGAGTCATTTTCCACCCTCCAAAAACTAATGATTGATCGGACATATATCAACCATTGACCAATTTATAATGGTGTTGCACTAGTAATTAAATTTATTAATCTTTAAATATATTAATTGAACTTTTAAATTTGTTAAAAAATATCAAATTTATATAAATATTAAAGTTTATTACATTTAAACTTTTTAAAATTTATTAAATTTTATTAAACAAAGGAATAGTTAATTTGGTTTAAGTTATATTTATAAATTAAAAAATAAAAACAAATATTTTTTTTTACTTTTGATTAGTTTTTTATTTTAATTTTAAGGTCACCATTTTACATATCATTTATATCTTTTTACAAAGAAATAGCACAATTTGCATTGGCACAACCCTAACCCTAAAGTCAAAACAATGACAACCCTAACCCTAATGAATTAAACATTAAGTTTACCTAAACTAACCTTAACATTTCAAATGAAAACCACTGAGCACCATAATTTAATACCAGGTAGAACCATAGGGCTTAATACCAGAGACCCGACCCCTCTTATGATCCCAAAAGCTAATATATTAAATCAAAATGATTGCATATAGCATTGTATTGAGAATTTATAAGAGGAGTCATTTATTAAAAGACATTCTTGGCCAGAAATACGTAGTGTGGGTTGCCTCAGCCACTTGAGAATTCACATTTAAACAACTTTCCTATCTATTCACATTTAAACAACTTTCCTATCTATTCACATTTCTCAAGATTCCCATAAAGGCAATAACCAAACCTAAGTTAAAAAAGTGTGCAATTAATGGGAATAGACATTCCTAATTGGGAGTTATTTATTCTGTTTGTTTGCAGTCATTATTATGGTCATCGATAGTTGCTGCAATTTTAACATAAATAATAACATATTTGAAACAACTGTACATTTTACTATCCAAGGAAGCCACTCTTGCAAAGCAATGGTGCTCCACATAATATAATGAAGAGAAATTTGTATATATATATATTGACAAAATGTTTCCATGTGCATGTTCTCAAGAGAATATAGTGTTTTTCATAGATGTAGAGTGAGAAAGACACATAAACAATTATTTTAGCCATGCATTATGAAAACACAATGATAGATATGAAAAATGACAAAGGCTCATAAACAATTATCTTGTGCATATTTTTTGCAAGCACCAATGTTGCTCCCATGTCCTAATCAATGTTGCTCTCTTATATTGATCAATGCAACTCTCCTCTCCCGATGGATTGGTATAGTTGTGCAATAACATGGACATATGAGTTCAATAGTATTTTATTGATCGTCTAAATATTCCAACCAATCTTATCCCTTCTTTTCCCACTTATCTCCTCCATGTCAACTCATCAAAATCACTCCCACTCTTATTTTGTTGCCACTCCTATGTGTGGCAAGGTGAAACGTTATTTCTTCAATTATTTATTCTTGGTTATTTCTTCAATTATTTATTCATGGTTCTTACAAGAGGTTGTATACTAAATTTTGTATTCCTCGTACAGTCGTACTTATGAGAGGTTATTTATTTGTGTCCACTCCTTAGCATTCCTCGAGACGTGGTAAAAAGTAACTAGAGGCCATGTAGTGAAGGATTTATTGAAGCCTATAAATTGGTACAAATTAAAAAATAAATGTAAAAAGGTTGTGTTGTTGTTGTTATATAGATAGGAGGATAGACTAGTAATATTTTGGTGTTTTATATTTTTTTATGTTTAATCATGTCTCAATATTCTAACACTTCACACAAAAATATTACTGTACAAGACTAACAACCTGCTTATTCAAGCATTTACATCTCTAACAAAATTCCCACAAACCCACTATGGCTACCTTCAAGATCCAACACTCTCCATCCTCTCATTTTCCCTAAAAACTGGTTGTAAAAAAATCCTACACTACCCATTTGAATTTCCCTTTTACCCATGCATTTTGACTCTCTCAATTCCCAAGGTTGATTGTACTTTGTCCCTGTGATCTCATAACTATGGGATGTGACATTTCACACCAACCCTCTTACATGTGTTTAATGATTGGAGCTTTGATACACCCAAAAGGAAACTAGAAGGTTTATTCACAATAATAATTTAAGAAAATGGGTTGGGATTAATACCATGGATGATTTTAGGGGCTAAATTTCGCTCGTGGGCTAATTTTCCATGGTTTTTCCAAAAACGTGATTCGCTATTTTAAAAATGATTCGCCCAAATTCTATAAGATAAAATTATTTTACCCTAAAAATCGCCAAAATTTTATAAAAACTATATAAAATCCTTAGAAATTTGAATATTATTACAAAAATATCGCCAAACATTTATAGTTGGAATATGAAGGATTAGTAAGATTCGCCAAGGTTTCTACATTTTAAAATAAATTTCCATCCTTAAAATCATCCCTAATTAATACACATGAATAATTCCCCCTTGGACCCCTTGGACCCCTCCTCTCTTGTGGAAACTTATCCCCCATTACTCTATCCATGTCCATCTGCAACTGTCATTACATTTTATTTTATTAATACAATATACAATGTTTACATATTACATAGTTAGGCCCACGACCATAGATTGTATTTGCATTATACATCACTAAAATATGGATTAAAAATGGGGATGTTACACTAGTGATTAACTTCTATGAGATGAAGATAGACAAAAGTAGAAAATGACCTTTGGATGATAATAGAGATAATCCACCCCTTGAATCACAATTCTCCTCCTCTTCCTCATCCCACTGATGATAATCATGATCGCATTATTATTCTCTAAATATTATCATTCTCCCCCAACACCAGATGATAATAAATATGTTGACATGTCCTTATTCCCTGGCATCCCCGTGGGTTCGATCCCTGAACCTCCTCAAAAAACATAAACTGAGAAAAACAACTGAACCTAGTATATCTTCTTATCCAAATTAAGAGCTTTCCCCACATAAACATCCAATGATTGAGTCATGCTCCATGTCGATCTAGTCGTCGACTTCTCCTTTTTACCCTCACATTTAGATTATTTTCATCCCTCTTTCCAAATAGTTGTTAGTTGTAAATATAAATGACAACCCACATGTTTGTG
>ML778716.1:233872-245421 GCA_009831015.1 Picea engelmannii
GTCTGGAAATTTTTGCACCATTATTTCATCACTGCAGTATTCTTCAAATTGATGTTGGGGCAACGCTTCCAAATTAATACAGACCATCAAAGCCTCAAGTATTTTCTGGAACAACTCATTTCCTCCCTGGAGCAACAAAAATGGGTGACTACGCTCTTTGGATGCGATTATGAGACCATTTACAAGAAAGGTAAAGACAATGTGGTTGCATATGCACTTTCCTGAAAATATGAAGATGACGGACCCCTTTTTTCTTTTTCCTTCATTGTACCAGATTGGCTCCAAGTCGTTCGCCAGGAATGGCTACAAGATCCCAAAATTTCAGATCTGATCCAACAATTGTAGTCCAATGCTCCAGCTTCCCAAGGGTACTCTTGGCTCCATGATGAGCTTCGATACAAAGGTCGTTTGTATTTAAGTAAACAATCAAAACTTAAATCCACGGTAATTTCTGAGCTTCATGCTACACCCACAGCGGGGCACTCTGGGTTCACCAAAACCTATGATAGGGTTA
The DNA here is from genome assembly GCA_009831015.1 of Picea engelmannii. NCBI lineage: Eukaryota > Viridiplantae > Streptophyta > Pinopsida > Pinales > Pinaceae > Picea > Picea engelmannii. The sequence continues at coordinate 234,387 of ML778716.1, forward strand.
AACTTTCTTTTTTGGGGGATGGTATGAAACAATACATTCGTAATTTTGTTGTTGAATGTGATATGTGTCAACGCAACAAGGGAAAAATAGTCAAATCTCCGAGCACACTACAACCACTTCCGATTCCACCTGCTATTTGGAGGGATATCTCTATGGATTTTACTATAGGCTTACCCAAATCAGGAAATAAATCAGTCATCATGGTGGTTGTTGATCGCCTTTCCAAGTATTCTCATTTCTACGCTCTTCAACACCCATTTATAGAATCCACAGTGGCCCAACGTTTCATGGATCAGGTCTTCAAGCTCCATGGCATGCCGCATTCTATTGTTTCTAATCACGACCCAACTTTCACTAGCAATTTTTGGCAAGAACGGTTCAAGCTACAAGGCACCCAATTGCATCTCAGCATAGCTTATCATCCCCAGACTAATGGACAAATGAAAGTTTTCAACAAGTGTTTGGAAAAATATTTGAGGTGTTTTGCCTCAGAAAAGAAAAATCAGTGGGCTCAATGGTTACCCCTAGCTGAATGGTGGTACAACACTTCATACCATATAGCTACAAGCATGACTCCTTTTGAAGTGGTATATGGACAAAAGCCACCTTCAGTTCTCTAATACATATCGGATGTCTCGAAGGTCCAGGCGGTCGACCAAACACTTACTGTTTGAGAGGCTATTCTCCGTACCCTCAAAGAGAATTTGTTCATGGAACAGAATCGCATGAAGAAAAAAGAAAATCAAGGTCGCTTTGAACGTCAATTTGCAGAAGGGGATCAGGTGTTTCTTCGACTGCAACCTTACAAGAAAAATTCCCTCCAGGCCAAGCATTTTCAGAAGCTAGCACTCAAATTTTATGGTCCTTATGTTGTTCTCAAGCATGTGGGACAGGTGGCCTATCAGTTAGCTTTCCCTAGTCATTTGAAGCTACATCCTATTTGTTAGCATTAGGAGTCACTCTCGGATTGTGGCAGGAGTAAGCTCGATACCCATCAGTTTTTAATGTCACAGGTGAATAAATTGGCGGTGGTCAATGGATAAAACTCAACACCAGAATGATGTTACAACACTGAACCAGAAAACAAACATACAGGGAAGTGAGGGTTACATTAAATTCAATCAGTGGATTGAGTTTAAAAGGCGAGAAGAGGGAAGACTTAGTGAGAAAAATGAACAAGACTGATATGGGCATCAAGCCTTCCAGCACCTTGAGGAAGAAACAACAAGACACTAAAATTGTGCCTATGTGACACAGTTACAACAATGTAGTGATAACTTGACTGGTTCCTCCAATTCCAAGCATCGCAATGCTACTATAACAGCTTGACTGGATCCTCCAATTCCAAGCTATTTCAGAGTGAGAGGGAAAATATTACATAGGAAAACTGATTAAAACTGGTCCAAATGTTTCAGTGATCAACCATACATCATCCTACAACATCACAACCCTCGACTGGATGCTCCAATTCTGAGTGTCTTAACACAGATTTTACAGAGATGGAAAGAAGCTGAATTCTATTAACTAAAAGTCTCAAATCAATTACATAACTAGGCATAGCTCTGGTGTGACAACATATTACAAAATGGGAGCTCTGCTCAACCATCGAACCCTAAAAAAATACAAAAACTGAGTATATACACTCAGAGCAATTCACCTCCTTGGCAGCAGGAGGGTAGTTGAGCCATTAAATTCCAAATTAACATGTGCAGGCTCTTCTGTGATGGCTCTTGCAAGGGGACCTGCACACAAGGGTACCACGGGTAGACCGTCTGCAAGAACCCCCATGCCTTACGTTTAAGGAGTGAGGCGAGGTTTCAACCACCTCCTCCCACCTTCATTTACTTCTTGCAGGGATCAGGATCGAGGCCGAGTCGGTTCGACACATAGAGAACGCAGCGACCCCTTTTATGACTTAAACTAGAGCTTTTATCCCTTTGTGCAGCTCTTTCTATCACCTCAAGTGACCACAGGCCGTGACCGTGTGCCTATCTTCAAAGTCTCTTTTGACACTTCTCCTTTCAGGAAATCCCACCACACTAGCCTCCAGGATCCCTGATGACTAAAACTATGAAACGAACCTCCATATCGGCAGCTAGATCTGGCTTCAAAATCGACGACCACAATCTATTTTTCATTGAATAACCTTGGCCTCGTGCCCCTCATCTGCTTTGGCTCCATTCCATAAGACCCTGGGGATGTGACCGTGCGTCTATTGCTTGGACGACTCAGATCGATCCTTGATCGACGGTCCTGATTGTTTCAAGATTCTCGCATCGAGGATTCACGATGCACCTCCTTTCCTTTTCCCTGGTGCCAATGGCCCATCTGGATCAATGGCTGAGCCTGCCCTGAATCCAACAACCAAAATCTTTCCTCAAAGGCCCCAAGTCGCCAGCCCTACCTTACATATGACCCAGGGGCCATGACCATGGGCCTAAACCCCCAAGGCATCTCGGGGTTTCTTCTATCAGGAATTATCATTTCTCTGCTTTCAAAGTCCCCGACACTAGATCCGCGAAAGACTCAAAGGTTTCCACCTGTCCCCAGGGATCAACAGACCAGCTCTTCTTTCATCAAACGACCACGATCGCTCGCCCCCCAATGAGTGCATAACTCTAATTGGCCCCCACTTTTCAGCCCCACTTGATGTGATCGGGCACTAGGACCGTGGGCCCAAACCAAAGGCGCTTTCGACATTTCTTCTTTCATGGATTCTAGTCTCCCTGCCTTCAAATTTCCCAGTGCCAAAACTGCGATAGTGCTTAGTCACGCGCCAGGTATCTCTGGGATGGACAACTTCGATTAATATTTAAACGTGGGGCCCCTTCTGGCCTGGACCCTCCGCCGCGTGTCCTCCAAGATTGGACGGTCGTGATCCCTTTCATCGAACGAACACCATTTTTTCAGCGCTTGGGGATTGACATTCCCGAAAGGCCCCACCCTGGCTCAGATATGCGTCGTGTGTCATCCAGGATGGACGACTAAGATCTTTAGTCGATCAACAGTCCTGATCCTTTTAGGACTTCTTGCACCGGGGATTTATGATGCACCTCATCCCTACTCTTTAGGCCTCGCATTTCCATACGTCCCTAGGCTATGACCATGGGCCAAGCTCCCGGGGCTTTTCATTTTGGTGCGTAAGGCTGTGGGTGCTCTTGTAACAAAAACCCCGAAAAGTCGACTCCCAGAATCACACGATCGAATGCCACCTGTCCCTACGGGATCGGACGACCACGATAATTTTGTGACTTTGGCCATAAGGGATGAGCCCATGCACTAAACTTCGTGCAACTCTGAGGCTCTGTCTTACCTGATGACCGTCGATCTGCCCCGTCGATGGATCCTCACCGTTGAATACTTGATCGCCCGTTTTCTATCATTTTAAGCCTGAAACAAGATATTTTTGAGAGTTATGCTTTGCGCTCATGGCTGCGGCCTTGGATAAACTATATTTGATGGGTTTTTAAGTCCCATTTTCTTGCATTTTACACCAAGGGCCCGAATCTAGAGAGAAACTCCCCATTACAAGAATTTGTGCTAACATTAGGCTCCATGGGGGATAGATTTGTCCCTATGATGCTCTATGATCTCCTTTGTAGTTCCAGTCACCTTCTGTTGGGCTATGGAGTTGAGCTCAAAACACCCTGCTGAAAATACATGCCAATAAGTGAAATAAAACAAAACTAAACACAAATGCTCCAAGGAGCTTATTTATGTACAGTCCTAAACTAATTTATTTTTTTACATGGGGCTAGGTGAAAGCAAACTTCCACCATAGCCAATCAAGTAACTTCGTGAATGGAAGCTCCTTCATTCTGTCGATGATCACCAACAGATGGTGTAACCATGACAGCAGAATGGTTACACTCTTCAACTCCTCCTCATAGGTTGAAGTTGATATGAAATAGGGCGACTCCAAGTTGTGAAGGAAATACAACTCCATGTATTCCTTCACAGGCTCATAGGACTAGTGGAAAACTCCAGAATATTGGTGACAGGTAGCCTCCTCTACTACAAAGTTGTTCACGCGATGCTGAATATCTCTGGTAGGCCTAGAGGGGTGAAAGGCTGGTGTAGGCTGACTGATCTTAGGCAGTGGTTGCTCGTTAAAAAGTTTTGAGCAGGAAACAAACTGTTTCTCTTCTGGTTCTTCTTCTTGTCTCTCCCAGGGATCATATTCATAATTGTCATAAACAGGACCTATGGGGAACATCTTCTCTTCAAACTGTTGCTCAGTGGTTTCTGTAGGCCCAGGATAGTTGATTTCTCCATGACAATTTTCTTTAACAAACAGAGGATAAGGCTCTACAGTATGCTCTTGGAAATCCTACATATGCAGCTTAGAATTTGATTTGTAGCTGTCATACACAGGGTGGTTGCTCCTCTGGTCAGCAAACTGCGATGTGGGGCTTTGCTGCTACTCATTTGAATAATCATCGAAGCTTGGAACAACATGCATGTCGGGAGAAGAAATCAAGGCGTCTATGGCTATGAAATCTTCATTATCATCTTCAGTAGGGATGCCAAGAACATCTGCTTCAAGGGCTAGAAAATCCTCTACATTTCGTTCAGATTCCAACCTTTCTAGCTGGGCAGAGTGAGATTTTACCATCTCCATCAAGTCACTTAGAACCTCATCTTCCTCCATAGGGTCCTCATCCATACATCTTACCTCATGATTGCATCCTTCATAAGACACAACCATGTCTTTCTCACTGTCCTCACATTCCTCACAACAATTATGACATATAACCTCAGAGGAATAAAACTTTTGACAACGCCTATTAAAGGCTGCATGAAATTTTGCCAAGGAGGAGATGCTGGCAGGGGGTAAGGAGAAATACCACTCATGAGCATCTCTTTCCAATGAGAACATGAATATTTTCAATAATACATCTTCATGATGTATTTTCCACTAATGCATGAGTTCATGAAGTTCATGGAGATGCCGAGAAGGGTTGTCCTCTTTACGCTCTCTAAATATGGGCAAATAATAGCCCCATTCATTTGGAGTAGGGACAACATTGGGTAAACCAGGAACAACCAAGAAATCAAAAGGAGAAAACCTTCTAGCCAAGATTCTTTCCATTTCGAACTAGTGGAGTCACCGATTGATCCTTGAATCATGGAGTCGTCAGGTGAATGATGCACAACTTTGAATGTGTCTGGTCTTTGTTCACCATCAAAGGCCAGATCTTAACGTTGTGTCCTCCCAGGAAACAACTCAAGCTAAGAAAGAAACTGTTGAAACCTTCTTGAGAAAGCTCCTCTGGGTCAACTTTCAGGTGTGCTAAAGTAGCCACAGCCAAAACAGTGAAGTGGAAACATTGGAGTCGCCACAGTATAGTCGCCAAGTGCATAGTATAAATCTTCAAGGGCTCTGATGCCTGATGCATATTCAGAATCAGAGGCTCAATGTCGTTCAAGCCCAGGGAAAATTTTCAACTTTGTCCCCGGCAACGGTACCAGAAATGTTAGCACCAGGAGTCACTCCGGGATTGCGGTAGGAGTAAGCCTGATACCCATCAATTTTTAATGTCACAGGTGAATAAATTGGGGGTGGTCAATGGACAAAACTCAGCACCAGAATGATGTTACAACACTGAACCAGACAAGAAATGTAAAGGGAAGTGAGGGAAAAATTAACTTCAGTCGGTGGATTGAGTTTAAAAGGCGAGCAAAGGGAAGACTTAGTGAGAAAAATGAACAAGACTGCTATGGGCATCCGACCTTCCAGCATCTTGGGGAAGAAACAACAAGACACTGAAAATGTGCCTATGTGACATAGTTACAACAGTGCAGTGATAACTCGACTGGATCCTCCAATTCCAAGCATTGCAATGCTACTATAACAACTTGAATGGATCCTCCAATTTGAAGCTATTTCAATGTGAGAGGGAAAAGATAACATAGGAAAACCGATTAAAACTAGTGAAAATGTTGCAGTGATCAACCATACATCATCCTACAACATCACAACCCTCAACTGAATCCTCCAATTCTGAGTGTCTTAACACAGAGTTTATAGAGATGGAAAGAAGCTGACTTCTATTAACTGGAAGTCTCAAATCAATTACATAACTAGGCATAGCTCTGGTGTGACAACATATTACAAAATGGGAGCTCTGCTCAGACATCAACCCCTACAAAAATACAAAAATTGAGTATATATACTTAGAGCAATTCTCCTCCTTGGCAGCAGGAGGGTAGCTAAGCCATTAAATTCCAAAATAGCGTGTGCAGGCTCTTCTATCAAGGAGGCTCAGATCATCATGGATCTTGCAGGGGACCTGCACATAGAGGTACCATGGGCAGACTGTCTGCCAGAACCCCCATGCCTTATGTTTAAGGATTGAGGCAAGGTTTCAACCACCTCCTCCCACCTTCATTTACTTCTTCCAGGGATCAGGATCGAGGCCGAGTCGGTTCAACACCTGGAGAACGCGGCGACCTCTTCTGTGACTAAAACCAGAGCTTTTGGCCCTTTGCACATCTCTTTCTATCACCCCTAGTGACCATAGGCCATGACCCTGTGCCTATCTTCAAAGGAGCTTTCGACACTTCTCCTTTCGGTAAATCCCACCACACTAGCCTCTAGGATCCCCGGTGACTAAAACTGTGAAACAACCCTCCATATTGATAGTTGGATCTGGCTTCAAAATCAATGGCCATGATCTATTTGTCATTGAACAACCTTGGCACTGCGCCCCTCATCTTATTACTGTTTTCACCGGAACCCCTGACTGTAGTCATTTTTACATGCATGTACATAACCCCGCCCCGTCCTGTTGTAAGGAAGGAACATGTACCTATGTCTGTAGGTCCTCTACAGTAGAGGAAGAAGAGGTCGTGGATCCAGTTAATGATGAGAAGGAAGAAAGAGTGGCTCCTAGAGCCCACAGGCCCTGATCTCCGACATATTTGATTATGGATATATTGGTTAGGGTGGAAGGTTCCCAGGCCCTGCTAATGGACTATAACAATGAGTTTACTATTGTATTTTAAATTTGTGTGTGAAGTGTAATGTTTAACTTAAGAAAACAAATATATCTATATATATATATATATATATATAATACAAATATTTTTTTCTCATTTCTAATTGGTTAATATATTTCAAGTGTTATTGTTGTCTTCACTTATTTCAATATCTGAAATTAACTACATAATCAATAAAATTGGTTATACGTACCTTTTATATAAAAAATTAAGAAAAAATGTAAAAATATCATGTGTTATCTCATTATTACTATCCATTTATTTCATTATTATTGCATTTCAATAAACTTGGTTATAAGTACCTAGTACCTTTTATATCAAAAGTTAAGAAAAAATGTAAAAATGCCATGTGTTCTCTAGTTAATGTTTTTTTACAAGAAAGTGGAAAATATATTAATATAGCAGTGGTATGACTACTGTGAATAGATCTACAATATTCAGGCATGCAGTATGTGCATAAATTCCAAATTTACATATATAGGGGACATGAGACAAAGCCTAGGATTGCCTAGTATGTCTTAGATTACAAAATTTGACTCCTATGGAGTTAAAAACCTGCAAATGGTGAGTCTTTATAGTAACCAAAACTAGGCAAGAGCCAAGAGAGGAGAGGAGCATAGTTACACCTGCTACTCCGAGTTCGAGGGTCTTTCATTCACCGAAACCTTCACCCCTGCATCTTGTTGGAGGGTCGTCCTGAGGGCTTGAATCTCCAGCTTTTCCATCCTGGACTCTAAATCCGCAATTCTTGCATTAACCTCCTGCATCATTTGAGTGAGGGCCTCCACAACTTCTTCCCTGAGTTGCATTAGGTCTTCTTCGAGCATCTCAAACCTACTGCCACCTTCCCCATCCAGCCAGAGAAGGAACCTTCTGTGTGTGCTTAGCTTCTGCTTCAGCTTGCGAATTTCCTATTCCAGCGGAGGAGGGGGAATAGGAGGAGCAACAGACTCAGATCTGGAAGCCATTCGGTGGGTTGGTGGAAGAAACGACAACGTATGGGAGGCAAGGGACCAAGCAAGAGGAGCCAAGCAAGATAGACAATAACCCAAGGAAGATAAGGCTGGGTTGCAAGCTTCTGGCATCCTGAATTTAACTGCATGTCGAGCATGTGATGCCATGATTCAGAGGGACCTCGAGCGAGTGCCTTGCAGGAGAGAGATGGCCTCGGTATTGGTCTGCTTGAGAGGCGTGATGGAAGCCTCATGCAAGAGCGTGTGGAGTGACGTGCCCTAGGGGAGAAGTACCAACACGCAAGGGAGACATCAGGAACTGAAGTGGTGCCACGAATCGGGACAAGGGGAGGAGTGTCGACTGGCTGCCTCCTGGCACAGGCCCATATGCAAGTCGCCCACCTTAGTTCGTTAAGGAATTGGGGCAAAGGACAGGGTCCCATTGAGTGAGAGGAGCCCCTTGCTCAGGGGAATGGTGTCTTTGGTTCCCTGATCCGCTTCTTCATTTAAATGCCGGAGTACATGGAAAAAATCAATTTTTCGGTAGGAGTTAGCGAGCCGCTGGATTTTCTTGAGAAGTTGTTGAAGTTTCATTTGATTTGGTAATGAGTTAGTGACCAAGGCTTGGATTAGGAGTCGAGAGTCTCCTATCACCGAGATTTCATTGATGCCTAGCTCCTGAGCTTGGTTGAGGCCTTACCAAAGACTCAGAGCTTCTGCCATGTTGTTGGTGTCTTCCCCTAATCCCCAGGAACAAACCAGTTCTAGAATTTTGTTGGGGCCAAAGATAACCCCTCTTATAAATTGAAGGACATGGGGGTGGGCTTTGATCCACTTATGTGTGCACGGGTCATGATATCATTTAATATAATATCTCTGGTGCAACCACACGTTCGACCACTACCTCAAGGTGCCCCCATGGCTTCAGGTTAGGCCCTCACGGGAATTGAACCTTGCCCAACCGTGAAAAACTCCTCGCTTTCCACCATTGGATCCAACCCCTTTGGGCCATGTGTTCTCTCATTATTACTATCCATTTATTTCATTATTATTGCATTTATGATTTTCCAGATTTTAAAGATTTCTCTTATCATTAATAAAAAGTGTACTCCTACTAGATTAATACAAAATGATATACATATAATTAGGTATGGTGACATACGTGTAATTTCTTTTTAATAGTAATTTTGAATTTCTTTTTAAATGCAAATAAATTAGTAAAAATATAGTTAAAGATTTGATTTTTTTTTTAATAAAGACAAATAATAAATTGACAATTGTTAGAATACTCTAACTAGTTCAATGATCTCATCTAGTACACTCTATTTCTAAATTTACTTGGAAGAGACTAAGCTACCATACAACCTTTGTTATAATTAGTCATTATATTTTAAGTGTTGTATGATTTTTCATTGATTTACATCTTTTACTATTTTATTATAAATAGTCATTGTATTTTGGGCGTTGTATGGTTTTTCGTTGATTTACTCTTTTTTTAAGGACAAGGAACGTGAAAATATATTTTGTGCAATAATAATAGAGTTAAAATATACCCTTTTTTCACAGTGAATCTAACTAGTAGAAAAGTCACACAAACTTGCGACGGAAAGAAGAGAGGAGAGAAAAAAAATGAATTGTATTAATTGAATGAGTAAATGGTAATAATACACATGATATACTCTACATGGCTAAGTGAATGAGCCATAGTAGTGATCTAGAGAGATCTAAACACTCAGTGACATAAACCAAAGTAATCTACCACCTAGTCCTAGTTAACTGGTTCATGAAATCATCAATTAACCGAGTCACACATGTGTAAGTGAGAGAAACACGTGCAATCAAAAGATATGCACCCTCTTCTCCACATGCATGAAATATGTGCACTCCCGGTGAGGAAACCGAGGTGAACTTTCAACTACTAGAGATAAAATTGAGGTTTCCATGCATGAGTGACCTCCACTAGTCTAAATGAGGTGTAACTAACTTTGAACTGAAGAGGAAAGATGCCTTATTTTTCATGCGACGCCCTAATTTGTAGGGGGGTATTCTTATCTATGGAAGCGCCCTCAACATTGGACTATCAACATTAGGAAAATAATTTCCTAGGTGAGTGTGCAATATCTCCAACACCCCCTTGAACACTACTAGGGTGTACATGATGAATGGGTCTCAAAAACCAAGGCGATGTTAGGTACCCATTGTACAATGCATCTAAAAATGGAACATTGAAAAAATAAAAGAAAGAGGGAAAACCTCATGGGAAGAAAACCCCCTCAAAGTACAATGTAGAAAAAAATAAAGAAGGAAAGACAACTGCTAAGAAGTTGTGTCCTTCACTCCAAGATGATGGCGCCATAAGTGGAACTTCTGCTCAATAAATGTCTTGGTGAATATGTTTGCAGTTTGTTCAGTGAATGGAGAATACTACAAACCAATGATCCTATCATGTACTAGCTCTCTGATGTAATGCATATGGATCTCGATGTATTTGTTCCACTGTTGCTGCATTGGGTCTCTACAAAACTTGAGAGTACTTTGATTGTCACACCAAATGATATTTTGATGATGAAACCAAATGCCAAGTTCAATTAGGAATTTTTGAACCCAAAGTGCATGAATAGTAACACTGACTGCTCCTTTATACTCAACCTCTACCTATGATAGAGCAATAGCTGACTTGTTTTTACTCGACCAATAGATGGGACCGGAACCCAAACTAAGCGCGTATCCATAAGTAGACTTGTGATCTGTGCTATCACCAACCCAATCAGAATTGGTGAATCCCATGAGATCCAATGCACAACTTGTTGCATAGTGGATCCCATAACATGTGGTGCCCTAAACATATATGAGGATGCACTTGACAAACTTCCAGTGTAGCTCATGTGACTCCTTCATGTACCTAGAAACTGCCCCTACTACATAGGAGAGATCTGGCCAAGTGTGGGTGAGATATAGAAGGATCCCCACAAACTATCGATACAAGGTGTTGTCCACCACTAGTGTATCCCTGTCATCCTCAAGATGTGCCCCAGACAAAAAGGGTGTGGCCATCGACTTGTAGTCGATCATGTGGAATC
>ML778716.1:247882-261504 GCA_009831015.1 Picea engelmannii
ATGTTAGAAATCAGGTGCATATACCTTCTCTCCTTCTCTCTTAACCCTCCCACAAGAAAATATAATAGTTAGTTAGGAGGATGTTAGTGTCCATTTGTTATAGGTTGCCTCACTTGTAGGAAACCCAAGTGAGGGGAACTCAAGCTGTCCATAGGGGGAGAAATCTCACCACACTAAATCGGTGACCATACTGGGGAGAACCATCTGGTTCTTCTTATGTTTCTAGCCCTCTTAATCCTTTGAATTTATATACACTTTGCTTCTTTTTCTTTGGCACCCTTATCCTCATTAAATCCCTGACGTTTTCAAAGAAAATTTTTCAGATTTGAGCCTTCAGGACCTCTGAAGAGCATCCATTACCCCTTGCACGCCCCCTGTATAACTAACACAGAGCATCCTGGATGATTTTTTCTAGGCCATTAGGGAGCGTCCATCACCCCTTGGACACCCTATGTTCCACTCTGGGGGAGTGTCCTCTTGTAGCAAACTAGTTTCTGAGCCATGTTTTCTACTTTTTCTCATATTTTTCTCAGGTTTCTTTGTGACTGTTGGAGGTTCTTTTTTGAGTCTCTGTGATCAGCTCCAGATGGTTGGATGAGCTTGATCATCTCTTTTATTAATAGTTTTTGGTTTCTTTCTTTCTCATCCTCTTTTCAACTTGCTTGTGTGTTTAAACTTGCCTAATATTTTAGCTCAGAGGCTCCTAGTTTGTCTCTGACTGTGCTTGCTTGAGAACTTGACATTATCACTCCTTTTCATTTCCTTATTTTGAGTTTTCACTGGTTGATTGGTTGTGAGCCCTTTCATCTTCATCAAAACATCTCTCTTTTCTGGACAATTAGGACTCTCTCGTTTACCATAACCTTGTTTCTTGATGCTCCTGTTTTGACTATTTTCATGAGTGTTTGTCTTATTTCTCCTTTGTATTTTTGAGTCCTTGATTGAATAGGTTATCTCACACTTGTTTTCTTTTAGTTCTCATATTTTTTAGTGCACTTTGTTTGACTAATTTTTTTCTTCGTATTTCTTTGTGTCGAACATAGATCTCTTTCATTTCTCCTGAAAGTTAAGAAGCGAAAAAGTCTGCATATCTCCTTGCATACATTATCAAACAATGATTTTTTTGCATTCCTTAGGAATTTGTTTTGATATATGTTTGGAAAAAGAGCTAGTTTTGTATGTGCATTTTGGTTTTCAAAAACATTGCTTGGAATTTTGGCATCATCTTGATCCCTGAAATTGAAAGTTGCATAGTTTTGAGTTCTTGCTTGTGTTAAGAAGAATATAACTCTTCTCCTTCCCATACATAGAGTTCATTGAAAAGAACAAACTGAATCTCATTCTTTTGCATTCTATTAGAGTTGAGTCTCTCTCACATCATCAGTTTCATCTCCATGAACCCTTTGAGTAAAAATCCATTAAAATCAATCACGCACTAATAAAATCAACTAGAACATTTTTGGTTTTATCACACCAACAATAGCATAGAATTAAGGTCTTTGGACTAGGTAAAGTGAGTAAATCGTCCAAGACTACTAAACAGAGTGTAGAACACTAGTGAGTGTACAAATCCAACTTTCATATAGGCACATCCGGGAACCCCCTCTCACACAAGGGCTAAACACGATGTCACGTGCAAAAGAGAAGAGGAGATTACCCCTCCAAAGCTTGACCAATCGTAGTGAACAGAGCGTATATTGGGGGTTTTTCTTGAGAAACCACTGGTTTCATTTGGTCTCAGTGCTTCGTGAATCCCGAATCCATCCAGGTTCCTCAAGAGTCTTACCGGTCCAATTGTCTTCAGTTCTCTTGAAGATATTCAGACTTTGATATCATGCCCATACATTCGGTCCCAACTATCGACTGCACCCACATGGAGGCTCATTGTGAGTTGGTAACCTTAGTTGCCTTTCCTAGGTATATACAGAGGTGATTGTGAGGGAATTCCCACGGTACTTGGCAAAAACGTCATATCACACTCTTAGTACCCTTGGAGGTTGATCCTGCGAAAGTGAGGGTTGCTTGCGCTGAGAAGGGATGTTACGTGGATCTTGGGGTAACTGATTCTCATTTCTTCGTTGGAATATTGAAATCCCATATTCGAAATATCCTTGAGCTTACTATTTCTTGGTTGATTTATTTTAGTTTTATTAGGAGTGTGCCTCTTTGACTTTTGTAGTCAGACATAGCATCAGAGTTTTCATAGTATACAAGATATGGAAACTGATAATCAAGAACCACAACCCAACGTTTCCTATGAAGGAATGATCGAAGATCAAACTTCTGAGACCGGGAGCATAGCTCCTGGAAGTGGCCATCACATTTAAGTATCGGTCACAAGATTTGTAGAAAGCATTTCATCTTATACGAATCCTCTTTTTATTGATACACTTGGTCCACCACTCACTGATCCCCCATCCACGAGATTTTTTGATGCCTATTCTTCTTACTATTTACCACTAGGTTCCACCACTACACAATCTTTTGGCGTGAACCCATTATATTTCGGTTTTCCTAAAGGACTTGGGAATTTATCTTTTTACACAAATCCTGTAGTTGGTATTGTCGATGCTTCTTCTTTACCAGAAACATCGGTGACCCAGGTAACCTTGACTCTACCACTTGCGTGTATACCTTCCATTTCACATGGGTCAGGTAATATCCTTTCTTCACTATTTTCACACATGCACCCACCAAGTGCCTTACTTGGTTGTTCCATCAACCATATGGATAATATTCAAGTCATTTACACAACCGCGGTTCCACAAGCTACTCAGACTCCATCTCAACCATCGCAGATCAGTACACCCTACATTAGAGGTCAATCTTCAATGGGAGGCCAACCTTCAGCTGGGGGTAAACCTTCATCTGTAGGGAAACATTATACTAGGGGGAAAAATACATGGTTACAACATCAAATAGCTTGGTGGAAAGCCACTCCTACTATTCCTTCTATCCTTACCACCACTGGCCTGTATCTCGGACATCAATTTCTACGAATTGCTAACCCTTTGTGGGGTCACCCTAATCCGAGGGGTATTCTTCCACAAGGAACTTTTACCTTTCAATTCATAAACCCCATGATTCTGATGCAATAGTCCCTTCAACCACAATACATGGGGGGACCATCAGGTCAATCACAATATATAGAAGGTCCATCTATTCAGTCACAGTATATGGGTGGATCTCTATGACAACCACCTTACGTAGGTGGAAAATCAAGACAACCCCCTTTCATGGGTGGAAAACCCGAGAAACGGAGGACCATATAGCTTTTCCATCTTGTTGTAACCTAGATATGGTCCTACTAGTGTTCCCATGCCATATGATTACCTCCAGTATTCACAAGCTAACCTAAAACTTCCATTCTTGGCTACATTAGATCAACTAGATCTATCATGTTTGACCAAGGATCCCATCCAACATGCTCCATTTTGGCCTACCATCCCTACCAAATTGTCGTTCGATATCCTGAAATTCAATAGAAAACCTGGGGAAGATCCTAACAATCATGTTATGACTTTCCATTTATGGTGTTCTTCCAACTCTTTGATGGATGATTCCATACGTCTTAGACTTTTTTAAATAACACTTACAGGGGCAACAGTGAAATGATATATTGAGTTACCACGTAACTCCTTTGTCAACTATAAATTTCTTGCCATGGTTTTTCTGATGCATTTTCATTTTCCTATAAATTATGAGACCGATACCAAGCTTTTGACCTCACTCCAACAATCCTCTTCCACCCACATATCTGATCATATTCATGAGTTGAGATGGCATAGATGGTTGATTAAAGCTCCCATTCCAGACCAACTCCTTGCGGATTGGTTCACAAAGTTGCTCTTGCCTCCAATCGCCCATGATGTTGCTATGGGAAATGTTATTACTAAGGAATAGGATATTATCTGTGCGTAGTATTTGGAATTAGTATATTCCCAGTCTGACACACTTTACGATCTGATCCCTAATGCTCCTTGTAAGTCAAACGATCCAACAAAACCTTCTCTGGAACCAAGTTTCGTTTCGAACACCAAAACTAATTCCACTCCTGCTCAATATTCAAAGGGGAATGTGGTCCAATCCACTTCATCTCAACAACTAGGAGGTAAGAATAAAAATAAGGGTAAATACAAGAAATATTTGAATGAGCAGGATAACCCAAACACCATTGATACTCCGCTGAATAAGAATTATAACTTTCCTTGCAAGATCTGTGAGGAAGACCACTACACAAAATATTGTCCTCATTGTGAGGCAGTTTCTAAATTTCTAAAGGGTTCCTCCCAACCATTTCAATAGAAAATTTTGGTTGCACAAAATCATGCCCCTCCGCAAGGGGGCAACGCAGGTCATCCCCATCATGGAGATGATTCCAAAAATTCCTATGATGTGTACATGTTTATGGCAGTTAATGTAACGACTAGAGAGAATACGTATGCCACTCCTCCAGGTGATCATACTAAGAGAAAGGTTGTGATCAACCCGCCACATCCACTCCTCTTCCATATTCCAATCCTCTTCAGATTGAGAAGTCAATCTCTGACATAGTGTTACACCCGCTGAAGAGCGTAATTCAGAAAGTGACATTTAATCCAAATGCCCGCACTACCCAAAACTACAACATTGTTGAATATTTATTGTAGGCACCTTGTGCTATGTAATCCCTCGAAGTTCTACAAAAATGTCCAAGACAATGTAGAACCATGTTGTCCACCATTGGAGCTATGTATCCAGAGGAGTCAAATATGATCACATTTAATACATATTACTTTAAGGAGAGGCTCTCCCACCACTTAGCATTCCAAATTCAAATTTTGGTTGGTGGAAAGAACATCCGTTGCACTATTTTGGATGAGGGAGCCTCCACCCGCGTCATGTCTTTTCCTTGTTGGAGAGCCGTATGTTCTCCTAAAATTACCTCGTATCTAAACACGTTGAAAGTGTTTTATGGATGTGGTTTTGAACCTCACAGACTCTTGCCATCTTTCATTGTGACATTGAATGGTAAGATTGTTTCAGTCGATATCAAGGTAGTTGATGCACCCTTGAATTACAATTTGTTATTTGGTCATACTTGGTTCTATGTGATGACTGTCGTCACATATATAGTGTTTCGTCTCTTGCGATTTCCTCATCAAGGATAAATTATCATTGTTGACCAAATGGACTATATAAATCTAGATCTCCACAATGTTATGACGAATGATGCCCCTTTTCTAGGGAAGTCTAGTCTTGAAAGTGTCAGAGTAGGTCTCCTTAAGGATTCCTCACTCATGGGAGTTTTTCCTTTACATGATCCTATCATCTCGCAGTGGCCATGTTAAATATGATTTCGACTTAGGTGCGAAAACCCCTACAAACATTTGATCCTTTGGTAGTACCTGGTCTTGGCGAGTATAGTTCATCATCTCTGTCAAGCTCATTAAAAAATGAACTAGATCCCCTTCCATTCAAATCAAGTCTCACTCTGGATCACATACTTGAACCTTCCTTTCCTCTGTCTCATGAAAATGTTCCCATTAGTAAACATATGCATAAACGAGGAAAGAAAAGAAGTCATGGAGGAAACGATGCTTGGGGGGAAGGTCTCCATCCTCTGGGCATCATAAGAAAACCTACTAGCTTCTATCATGCAAGTTGGGGGAAAAACACCTCTAGAGAAACATGTTGTTGGGAGTGATTCTCGCTTGGGGGTCGTTCCCATCATAATGTAGTATTATTTTCTAGAACAAGCTTAGTCTTTGTTCTTTCTCGTGCTCGTAAATACATGAGAATAAGTTACCGAGATTAGTATTTGTTCTTTCTTATGCTCGTTAATACATGAGAATAGGTTATCGAGTATACTTTTATCTCTTTTTTGGACTCGTAAAAGTTATACAAAAAAGGAAATCTTTGGAGTCACCTTTAATCTCTTTTCAAACTCTCTAAACATGAAAATATTTCTGAGTGATCTTGTTTTCTTTCACGCTTGTTAAGGTGAATTAGAATGGACATCTATTGATTGGTTTTTTATCTCTTTTTCAGTCTCATTAGACTATTTATGAAAAATGAATACTCTAGTCAAGCATGATTATAAGAGTTCTCCTAGGTATTGTTTTATACTTTTTCGGACCATGGAGACTAATTTCACGAAAAATTTCATCTGGAGTATTCTTTGTAAATATTTTTAGACTCTCAAAATATGAAAATACCATTGAGTTTTCTTTCCTTGGACTTGTAAAATATAGAAAAGGAACCCATATTTCTTCAGGTTCTTTAAAAATGTGAAGATGGGGCTCATTCTAAGGATGAGCTATACCAAGCATTTCTTATCCTTCTCGAGCTCGCTAAAAAAAAAAAGAGGTACTCTCCTATCTGGATGGGGAAAGTTTTTGAGAAGTCGGTCAATTATTTCATTTATGGCAGCTTTGTGTCTCCCTTGGACATGGAACTTGTTTGAATCCGATGTGTCATCATACTCTTTTGACTCCTTTAGAAGAGAACCCTTGGTTATCTTCACATTCCATGCGTCGTCATACTCTTTCGAATCCTTCAAAGAGACCCATTGGTTGTTGTCACATCATCATACTTGGTCTTCATGGTTTGCTGAGTCAATGTTGTCAGGTCATTCATTGTGCTACACAATGTTCAAGGGAAACCAAACTCTTCATTTTCACCTCTGTGTCAGTTCACCATCATTTGATCCATCACTATTCATCACTATCCTTATTCGTTTTGTGTCGATGATGGTGGATACATCATGGCTCTCCTTTGACGAGTCTATTTTCGTTGACATCGAAACATTATCTAAGAATTAGACTTAGAAACCAATCAATACCTTAGAGCCTACATGGCTCAATGGAAAGTTTCCTCACTTTTGATAATGGGTCTACATTATTCACCTCTGATCAAAATATTCCACTGAGTGTTCGAATTTAGATCATCTATTCACATTCGATGGAATGTACTCAGAGTACCTTGGGAGTCATTTTCATCATTGGTGATTTCCCTCGCACTTGTTAATGGTATACATTATTGACCAGTAATCAAGTGTATTCTACCATGTTCGACGTTGAGACCTCTATTCACATGGTTAGATTCGTACTATCCGGGATCGAGATTGAAGACCCTGGGGGACTATCCAATAAACACTCATTTTTTTTATCTTCCTTCGCCAGCCTACGATGGAGATTATGAAGTTTTGATGTATGTTGTGACATAGATCCACGTTGTATTGGTATGTGTCTATGTTATGGCATGTTGTAGCTCCACTATGTACAATCTCATGGCTACACTTCGATCGATTCATGGAGATATGGATCCACATTGTATGTTTGGTGGCCATATCCTTAGTCAATACCTTCATGGATCTGCAATGTATTGGTCGACGACCATGCTTTGAGCTATATTATCCTAAGTATGGGTATGCCTACCTTGAGAATGATATATGTATATTGATTGATGCTTTTTTTTTTTTTGACAGGTCTTCTGAATTCAATCCCTTGATTCCAAATTATTACGAAGTGTTTCGGCCATCATTTTTCTCCTCTCATCTCACACTTTGGGGGGCATATGTTATACACCATTTTGTCTCGCTTTGCTAAGTGTCGTAAGTTTCTCACTTCACTTTTATAAGCGGCGTAAGTGTTGCACTTCACTCTTCTCAGTGTCGCAAGTGTCTGTAATATACCAGATATAAAAAGTATGCAGAACATAAATAAAATGATAGAAATGGAAGAATAACAACAATATAACCAGAACAATCACCACAATAACATGTAAATGATATAAGAATAACACAGAAATAGCACTTTAAATATGAGAGAAATGTTCATGGGCCTCTTTGAGGGGGCAACCTCCAGTCGAGCAGAGCTCTATTACAATAATATCCAAGCTAGGGTTCTCATACCCTCGACTCCTATTTATACTAAATATGTCTATCAAAAGAAGCATCTAGAGGAAGATCCTTCTAGAAGCAGAAGCTTCTATTAGGTCTTATTACATTCGAATTATTCTATTTTATTTCAAGGCCTTATTAATATTGACCTTTATTACATCCGAATATATTGTTCTACCTATGTGCGGGTTAGGACCCTAACATGTCCTCCCCCTTAAAAACAACCTTGTCGTCAAGGCTTGAGATGTGGAAATTGTTGCAGAATGGTAGCTGGTTCCCAAGTGGCATCTACTGGAGTTGTATCTTTCCACTAGACTAGCACTTCCTTGATGGTCCTCTGACGTAGGTGATGCTCATGCTGGTCCAAAAGTGCTTGTGGTTGTATCCAAATGGATCCTTCTTCAGCTAACTCGGGAAGGTTGGTTTGAATTTGGCACTTAGTTCCAATCACCTTCTTTAAGCATGAAACGTGAAAAACGGGATGTAGCTTCGAATGACTACGTAAAGCTAACTGATAGGCCACCTGTCCCTCACGCTTGAGAACGGTATAAGGACCATAAAATTTGGGCGCTAGCTTCTGACAATGCTCGGCCTTGAGGGGATTTTTCTCGTAACGTTGTAGTCGAAGAAACACTTGATCCCCTTCTGCAAATTTTAAGGATGGAAATTTATTTTGAAATGTAGAAACCTTGGTGAATATTACTAGTCCTTTATATGTCAACTATACATGTTTGGCAATATTTTTGTTAAAATATTCAAATTTCTAAGGATTTTATATAGTTTTTATAAATTTTTGGCGATTTTAAAGGTAAAATAATTTTGTCCTATAGAATTTGGGAGATTAATTTTTAGAATGGTGAATCTTTTTTTGAGAAAAACCATGGAAAATTAGCCCATGGGAGAAATTTAGCCCCTAAAATTTTCCTTGAAATTAATTAACTTAATTGTTGATCATTAAATCAATTCAAGGTGTAAGCTTAGAGGTTCCAACACTGTATGTTGAGGGACTAGGACTAGCATGACTACCTAATCTATGAAAAGAACATGAAACAATACTAGAAAATCACAAGAAACTTATTCATTGGGAAACACAATAAGAAAGTTCCCTAATGGCATAGGCTATAGTTGTTCACTCAAGCAATTCCATGAGTGTCATGTAATATCATTCCCACCTTCAAGTGAAATTGTTCTTATGATTGGAAATGCAAACAAGGAAATCTATGTGTATTGGGTAGCAAAGCAAATATTAATTACTGGCCAAACGACTTACTGTTTCTCACTTAAGATTTACACTCAAGAATTAAGAAGAAACTTGTTCCTACCTTCAATGACACTTTATCTATGGAAACAAAGCATGTAAAAGAATATAACTCTAATGAAATCTGAAACTACCTGTAATTAAAGGCATTTAATTGACAATCAAAAAAGAGAAAGAGACTAATTATGAGGATCGATCCAATCACTCACACACGCTATGTAAACCAGCAAATCTTAGATCATTTGTCGGAGTATATCTCCCATATAAAACTACCAAACATCAGAAACAACACTATTATCTCAATTTGCAATTTAAGGGAAGGTGTATTGATTATAGATATGGAACAAAAACTGAATGTTATTAATCAATCTGCACACTTAGATTATGATTGAAACGAAGTAGTATAATTGTCACTATTTGAGTTACAACCAAAATTAATGTACAAAGTACACAAAGTTTTAAAACTGTAAGGGATATGCAATTTCTATCCAAATTATATAAATGTTGAATACAATATTTTGGAGATCATACAAATGATATGTAAAGACAAAGAATGTGACAAAAATCCAACTATACTAATCGCAAATTAAAAACAATATAAAAACAAAAAGATGAAACTATTACCTCTACTGCTACAACATGGAAACGGGAACCCGATTGGTGGGCCCTCCCAGTTTGTTTCCCACTGCTCAAAAGATCACTGGATTAAAGAACAATTGAATGCACAAATGCTAACTCAGAATTAAAGTTCAAAAATACAAATGAAAGAACAGAGTAATAAAGTATAGAAATGTTGGTCTCTTCTAAGTCCTATGGAGCTATCATTTATACATGAACAATCAGTGAAACTAAATTCTAAACTTAGAATCCATTCAAACAATTTTTACAATTTTTGGAAAATCGACCACACAAAAAATCTGGACAAACCCAAATTAGAGAACCAGGATTATCTCTCATTATATTTTGAATCTCAGAAATCGACCCAATTGGAAGTCAATTTGGAAATTTATGTACAAAAAACATATTTTCATTTTTCTATATTCTTCTTCTTCAACTCAGAAATCAGGTCTGAAATTATTTGTCTGTAAACTGCTTATTAATTTAGACTATAACTTTGACCAAGAACTTGGAGACTCACATGTGTGACCTGGACATGATATGATGGGTGGATAACCATATAGAAGCATCCAAATATGATGTGTATGTGTCCATTTCTCCATTGGACACATGGAAGTATGATGAGCAATGATGGTGTTGTAGGATCTCTATGTGTGTTGTAGGATCTGGACTCATGAAAAACATCATCAATGATAAACCAATTAACAATCATCCTAATAATTAATGGAAATAGTCACATTTAGAGGATAATATTACCTTATTGGCTCTAGATAACTATTCCATAAAAAAAACTCTTATATTATTCTGATGATAGGGATGAGAACGAGGAAAAAAGGAGGAATATATGGACTGAGGAGGGATTTCACTAGCAATCAAATCGTTAATTTTGGAGGCCAAATATCCCCCCATGTCAAAGGTTTTGCACATCCTCGTGCAAAAAAACGTTGATATCCAAGTGAAAAATTGTAGGAAAAAACTAGTCTACTACTTTCCAATGGAGATACTGATATTGGATCCCATGTCCTTTTCTTCCCTGAGATTCCTTCCCAGAACCCAGTTGAATGCATTCAACAATTGAGCCTGTGTGCCACCTTTTAGAACTCCTAAGCAGTTGCTTGTTATTTTTGACCAATTTTTCATTTTCAATTTCCAACCGAGCATATGTCGCTTTGAGAGTAGTACTCTATATCTATCAATCACTTCAAATTCTTTGATTTTATTCCCTAATGCTCCAATCTTCTTACTCTCCTCGATAGGTGAACTTATGGTATTGTTTGAGGACAATATTGGATGAGGGGGCTCATTGTAATCTATATTTTCTTCAAGAATATCCATTAGTGGTATCTCTACCTCAACTAGGTCAGGTTGAAAATCAGATACCTTTGGTTTAGACTCCTTATTCATCAATTTCTTAGCCTAGGGTTTGGGACATTCCTTTTGTTGTACATCATTATGCCTTGTTGGTATTTCTTCATTATGCACAAGATTCACATATTGCTGATAAGGAATGGGTGCTTACACCTTTGTAACCTACATTTCAACTTTTTTCTTTTCCATACTACATGTGAATCTTTGACATGGAGGTGATACATCCTTAGTTGGATTCCTATTTTCCTTGGAAATGGCCTTCTCTTCTTGTCTTCACTATCTTTAGTGTTTATTTCATTGTTTTCAGGGATATCGGTAACCTCTTGAGGCAACTCGACTAATTTTTTCCCTGCCTCTACGAATCCATTTCTGACTAGAAATCAATACCAATTCCTTCACAATTAATATTCTAATGAGACTGTGGTGGTACAGAATATTGGACATACGTTGAAATTTTCCCCAAAATTTTTGCAAAAATAAAATGGAAAATTGATTTGATCTCTAGATTCAAAATGCATAAGCAATCG
Organism: Picea engelmannii; assembly: GCA_009831015.1. Taxonomy (NCBI): domain Eukaryota; kingdom Viridiplantae; phylum Streptophyta; class Pinopsida; order Pinales; family Pinaceae; genus Picea; species Picea engelmannii. The sequence goes on from ML778716.1 coordinate 259,536, forward strand.
AATATGTTAAAGGAAGTCAATTGTATACCATCCCTCACATGTGACAAATTTCTGAAGTACAAACAACAAATTCCTCCATGCCTCCTTGATCCATGACCTCAGAACTCCATGCTTCCAATATGGCATCTTCTTAGTGTTGTAGAGGAATCATGACCATGCCCCCTGATCAATTTGTTGGTTTTTAAACCACCTTTCGTCGCTTTGGGGAAATCCTGTAGCTTCTACAATAATATACTTTGTCACCTTCATTACTAAATCACTAATTTGTGCAGCATTCCCATCGAAACTTCATGCAAATTCTTCTCTCACAGAGTCGTTATGTCCTCCAAATTGATAGAGGAATGACAACCAACCCGCATTCTCAAGCACACTCTTACTTGCATTATACTATGGATACCCTTCCAAAGTACCTAACATTGAGGGATAATACCAATTTTTTCATGGCTTTACCATACTCTGACAAACCTTGGAAATGAAGCTTTGTTGGATCCCCAATTTTAACGATATTTTCACTAGCACAAGGTAAGGATGGAGGATTTTAATGCGGGATTGGAAAATTGAAAGGTGGTTACAGTGAGAGATAGAAATGGAATATGGTTAAATGATGTAGTAAAAAATTATATGGATCATTAGAGGAGCTCATTTTGAATCCCGCTAGTGATTCAAAATGGGTCTCAAGGCAACGAATTAAATGATAATTAGCTCTCCATTTTGATAAGAATAACATGACATGAAAAATTCAAGGGGTGCCTAACCAAAATCATAAAACACGATCTTGGAAATGATAACATGTGATGATAATTCAAGGGATGGAAAATCAAGATCATATCTTAGGCACGATCTTGGAGATGACAATCAAATTTTGTGGTAATTTTAGAAGTTATGAGAGAATCATTCATAAGCTAATCGTGAGCCAACAAGATTTCATCATGTGACTTACATATCTTAGATGAACTTAGGAAAATTAAAAATTGACCCTTTACGTCTATTTTAACTTTGAAATACAATCATGTGCTTGTCTAGATCGAGATATTTTGAGCAAGAAAGAGAACTAACTATTGAAAAGAGACTTGATGAGGCTGAATATTTGGGACCAAAGAAGTCAAATGTTGTTGATGATGAAGACCGATCAGTTGAGATTGATATATTTTTGAGATGATACAAAACAAAGTGATAATGTATTTCAATTGTTATGTTGATAGGCCAATGACTATTGATTTCCTTATTTAGGCTACAAAATGCACTTTAAACAGTTGCTACAAGATTGCTTGGATGTTATAGGACTACTTGTAAATGTTGAAAATGTAAAAAATACGAATGTTGATGCTACTATTGGAAGGATGGACACTGCAACTTCTATTAGAAGGTTGGACATCTCCTGAAGGAGGATGGAGTGAATTGTGGTTGAAAACAAGACTAGATGGCGATCTTTATTGGGACAATATATAAACATATGACTATAAGAAATGAAATTGTTGCAAGTTGTTGTTGATACCAAAAAGTCATATATTCTTCGTCCATATCCTCTATTCGTACAACTAAATCCATGTGAATAAGTTTACTTAGAGTCGAACATAGAAAGATATCATTGGATCACCGATCAATAATTGAAATCATTAACCAATGTGAGATGACCCACCATTAATGTCAATGGGAATCATGGTACAAAAGTACATTATAGTATATGTGAATGGATGTGTTGGAGTCGAACACATATAGAATCCATTAGTCAAGGGACATTGATGTATTCCCTTGTTGATAGCGAGAGAACCAACCATTAAGGCATGCAAGGCTTAAGGTACTTATAAACATCTCTAATATTGATCCCAGATGATGTGCTGGATTCGACGGGATGAGACCCATTGGAAGGTGGGCCTTAAGGAATCCCACACCATACGACACGAGCATAAAACATAATTGATTTGAAGTATATATATATATATATATATATATATATATATATATATAT
>ML778716.1:290774-324952 GCA_009831015.1 Picea engelmannii
TTTACAATACAATATACATATAGGAGCCAACGGCATCCAAAACCCTAACCCAATGACCTGGATTAGTCCAAAACCCTAATTCCTTAACTGGAAATAGAAAACCATCGGCAAAAAACCATGTGCCGAAAACCACCTAATATCATCTGGTCCCGGAAATATGTTGTCCCGGAAATATGTCGGCCCGGCGATAATATGTCGGCCCGAAACCGGCGAAAATATGTCGGCCCAAAAAAAAAAATTCGGGGGCGCTCACGTTGCTCACATACCCAACACATACCCAACACATAACACATACCCAACACATAGCTGCTCATACCCAACACATAGCTGCTCACGCGAGGCTGAATATCTCTGGTAGGCCCAGGGTGGTGAAAGGGTGGTGTAGGCTGACTGATCTCAGGCGGTGGCTGCTCATTAACAAGTTTTGAGCAGGAAACAAGCTACTCCTCCTCCTACTCTTCTGGCTCTTCTGGTTCTTCTTCTTGGCTCTCCCACGGGTCAGATTCATAATCATCATAAATAGGACCTGTGGGTAAAATATTCTCTTCAAACTGTTGCTCAGTGGTTTCTTCAGGCCCAGGATAACTGATTTCTTCATGACAATTTTCTTTAACGAACAGAGGATAAGGCTCTACAGTATGTTGTTGGAAATCCTACATATCCAACTCATAATTTGATTCGTAGCTGTCATACACAGGGTGGCTGCTCCTCTGCTTAGAAAACTGCGATGTAGGGCTCTCCTGCTCCTCATTTGAATAATCATCGAATCTTGGAAAAACATGCACATCGGGAGCATAAATCAAGGCCTCTATGGCTATGAAATGTTCATTATCATCTTTAGTAGGGATGCCAAGAACATCTGCTTCAAGGGCTGGAAAATCCTTTGCACTTCATTCAGATTCCAACCTTTCTAGATGGGTAGAGAGAGATTTTACCATCTCCATCGGGTCACTTAGAACCTCATCTTCCTCCATAGGTTCCTCATCCATACATCTTTCCTCATGATTGCAGCCTTCATAAGACACAACCATGTCTTTCTCACTGTCCTCACATTCCTTCACAACAATTATGACATATAAACTCAAAGGAATAAAAATTTTGACAACGCCTATTAAAAGCTGAATGAAATTCTGCGAAGGAGGAGATGCTGGCAGGGGGTAAGGAGAAATACCACTCATGAGCATCTCCTTCCAACGAGAACATGAACATTTTCAATAATACATCTTCATGATGTATTTCCCACTGATGCATGAGTTCATGAAACTCATGGAGATGCCGGGAAGGGTTGTCCTCTTTACGCTCTCTAAATATGGGCAAATAATATCCCCATTCATTTGGAGTAGGGACAACATTAGGTAAACCAGGAACAATAGAGAAATCAAAAGGATCAAACCTTCGAGCTAGGATTCTTTCCATTTCGAACCAGTGGAGTCACTGATCAATCCTTGAATCATGGAGTCGCCAGGTGAATGATGCGCTGATTTGAATGTGTCTGGTCTTTGTTCACCATCAAAGGCTAGATATTAACGTTGTGTCCTCCCAGGAAACTGGTCAAGATGAGAAAGAAACTTCTAAAACCCTCTCAAGAAAGCTCCTCTGGGTCAGCTTTCAGGTGTGCTAAAGTAGCCACAGCTGAAACAGTGAAGTGGAAACATTGGAGTCACCACAGTGGAGTTGCCAGGTGCAGAGTAGAAATATTCAAGGGCTCTGATGCCTGATGCACCTTCAGAATCAGAGGCTCAATGTTGTTTAATCCTAGCAAAAATTTTCAACTTCGTCCCCGGCAATGACACCAGAAATGTTAGCACCAGGAGTCACTCCTGGATTGCGGTAGGAGTAAGCCCGATACCCATCATTTTTTAATGTCACAGGTGAATAAATTAGGGGTGGTCAATGGACAAAACTCGGCACTAGAATGATGTTACAACACTGAACCAAACAAGAAATATATAGGGAAGTGAGGGACACATTAACTTCAGTCAGTGGATTGAATTTAAAAGGCGAGAAAATAGAAGACTTAGTGAGAAAAATGAACAAGACTGCTATGGGCATCAGGCCTTCCAGCAACTTGGGGAAGAAACAATGAGACACTTAAAATGTGCCTATATGACACAGTTACAACAACGCAGTGATAATTCGACTGGATCCTCCAATTCCAAGCATTGCAATGCTACTGTAACAACTTGAATGGATCCTCCAATTCCAAGCTATTTCAGTGTGAGAGGGAAAATATAACATACAAAAACTGATTAAAACTGGTGCAAATGTTACAGTGATCAACCATACATCATCCTACAACATCACAACCCTCAACTGGATCCTCCAATTCCGAGTGTCTTAACACAGAGTTTATAGAGATGGAAAGAAGCTGACTTCTATTAACTGAAAGTCTCGAATCAATTACATAACCAGGCATAGCTCTAGTGTGACAACATATTACAAAATGGGAGCTCTGCTCAACCATCAACCCATACAAAAATACAAAAACTGAGTATATATACTTAGATAAATTCTCCTCCTTGGCAGTAAGAGGGTAGTTGAGCCATTAAATTCCAAAACAGCGTGTACAGGCTCTTTTGTCAAGGAGGCTCAGATCATCATGGCTCTTGCAGGGGACCTGCACACAGAGGTACCATAGGTAGATTGTCTACCAGAACCCCCATGCCTTAAGTTTAAGGAGTGAGGAGAGGTTTCAACCACCTCCTCCCACCTTCATTTACTTCTTCCAGAGATCAGGATCGAAGCCGAGTCGGTTCGGCACCTGGAGAATGCGGCGACCCCTTCTATGACTAAAACAGGAGCTTTTGGCCCTTTGAGCATCTCTTTCTATCACCCCAAGAGACCACGGGTCGTGACCCTATGCCTATCTTCAAAGGCACTTTTGACACTTCTCCTTTCTTAAAATCCCACCACACTAGCCTCCAGGATCCCCGGTGACTAAAACTGTGAAATGACCCTCCATATCGGCGGTCTGAACTGGCTTCAAAATCGACGACAATGATCTATTTGTCATTGAACAACCTTGGCCCCGCACCTCTCATCTTCTTTGGCCCCATTCCATAAGACCCTCGGGCTGTGACCGTGTGTCTATTACTTGGACAGCTCGGATCGATCCTTGATCGACGGTCTTGATTGTTTCAGGATTCTCGCACCAGGGATTCACGATGCACCTCCTTTCCTTTTCCCCGGTTCCAATGGCCCATCTGGATCATTGGCTAAGCCTGCCCCAAATCCGACGGGCACGATCTTTCCTCAAAGGACCCAAGTCATTGGCCCTACCTTTCATATGACCCAGGGGCCATGACCATGGGCCTAAACCCCCAAGGCATCTCATGGTTTCTCCTATCAGGAATTCATTCCTCTACTTTCAAAATCCCTGACACCAGATCCGCGAAAGGCTCAAAGGTTTCCACCTGTCCCCAGGGATCAACGACCCAGCTCTTCTTTCATCGAATGACCACGATTGCTCACCCCAACAACTCCATAAATCCAACTGGCCCCCACTTTTCATCCCTGCTTGATGTGACCAGGCGCTAGGACCATCAGCCCAAACCAAAGGCACTTTCATCATTTCTTCTTTCGGGGATTCTACTCCCCCTGACTTCAAATTTCCCGGTGCCCAAACTGCAACGGTGTTTAATCGCGCACCACGTATCTCTGGGATGGATGTTCTGGATAAATATTTAAACGTGCGGCCCCTTCTGGCCTGGACCCTCCACCGCGTGTCCTCCAAGATTGGATGGTCGCGATCCCTTTCATCAAACGACCACCATTTTTTTGGTGCTTAGGGCTTGAATTTCCTGAAAGGCCCCACCCTGGCTCAGATATGTGTTGTGTGTCGTCCAGGATGGACGATGGAGATCTTTAGTCGATCAACGGTCTTGATCCTTTTGGGACTTCTTGCACCGGGGATTTATGATTCACCTCATCCCCGCTCTTTAGGCCCCTCCTTTCATACGTCCCTGGGCTATGACCATGGGCCAAGCTCCCGGGGCTTCGCATTTTGGTGCGTAAGGCTGTGGGTGCACTTGTAATGAAAACCTCGAAAACTGACTCCCATGATCGCACTATCAACTGCCACATGTCCCTATGGGATCAGATGACCAAGATCATTTCGTGAATTTGGCCATAAGGGATGATCCCATGAGCTAAACTTCGTGCAACTCTATGGTTCCGACTTACCCGATGATCGTCGATCTACCCCGTAGATGGATCCTCACCATTGAATACTTGATCACCTATCTGCTATCATTTTAAGCCTGAAACGAGATTTTTTTGAGAGTTGTGCTTCGTGCTCATGGCTGCGGCCATGGATAAACTGTATTTGATGGGTTTTTAAGCCCCATTTTCTCGCATTTTACACCAAGGGCAAAAATTCGGAGAGAAACTCCCCATTACAAGAATTTGTGCTAACATTAGGCTCCATGGGGTATAGATTCATCCCTGTGATGCTCTAATATCTCCTTTTCAGTTCCAGTCGCCTTCTGTTGGGCTATGGAGTCGAGCTCAAAACACCCTGCTGAAAATACATGTCGATAAGTTAAAAAAAACAAAACTAAGCACACATGCTCCAAGGAGCTTATTTATGTATAGTCCTAAACTAATTTATTTTTTTACATGGGTCTAGGTGAAAGAAAACTTCCACCATAGCCAATCAAGTAACTTCCTGAATGGAAGCTCCTTCATTATGTCGATGATCACCAGCAGATGGTGTAACCGTGATAGCAGAACAGTTACACTCTTCAACTTGTCCTCACAGGTTGAAGTTGAGATGAAATAGGGCGGCTCCAAGTTGTGAAGGAAATACAACTCCGTGTATTCCTTCACAGGCTCATAGGACCAGTGGAAAAATCCAAAAGATTAGTGACAGGAAGCCTCCTCTGCTACACAACTGCTCACACATGGCTGAATATCTCTGGTAGGCCCAGGGGGGTGAAAGGCTGGTGTAGGCTGACTGATCTCAGGCGGTGGCTGCTCATTAACAAGTTTTGAGCAGGAAACAAACTGCTCCTCCTACTGTACTTCTGGCTCTTCTGGTTCTTCTTCCCGGCTCCCCCAGGGGTAAGATTTATAATCATCATAAACAGGATCTGTGGGGGAAATATTCTCTTCAAATTATTGCTCAGTGGTTTATGTAGGCCCAGGATAGTAGATTTCTCCATGAAAATTTTCTTTAACGAACAGAGGATAAGTCTCTACGGTTTTCTCTAGGAAATCCTACATATCCAGGTCAAAATTTGATTCCTAGTTGTCATACACAGGGTGGTTGCTCCTCTGGTCAACAAATTGGCATGTGGGGCTCTGCTGCTCCTCATTTGAATAATCATCGAAGCTTGGAACAACATGCATGTCGGGAGCAGAAATCAAGGTCTCTACGGCTATGAAATATTCATTATCATCTTTAGTAGGGCTATCAAGAACATCTGCTTCAAGGGCTGGAAAATCCTCTACACTTCATTCAAATTCCAACCTTCTAGCTGGGCAGAAAGAGATTTTACCATCTCCATCAGGTCACTTAGAACCTCATCTTCCTCAGTAGGGTCCTCATCCATACATCTTTCCTCATCATTGCAACCTTCATAAGACACAACCATGTATTTCTCACTGTCCTCACATTCGTCACAACATTTATGACAGATAAAATCAGAGGAATAAAACTTTTGACAGCGCCTATTAAAAGATGCATGAAATTCTGCCAAGGAGGAGATGCTGGCAGGGGGGTAAGGAGAAATACCACTCACGAGCATCTCCTGCCGATGAGAACATGAACATTTTCAATAATACATCTTCATGATGTATTCCCCACTGATGCATGAGTTCATGAAACTCATGGAGATGCCGAGCAGGGTTTTCCTCTTTACGCTCTCTAAATATGGGAAAATAATTGCCCCATTCATTTGGAGTAGGGACAACATTGGGAAAACTAGGAAAAACTGAGAAATCAAAAGGAGTAAACCTTTGAGCCAGGATTATTTCCATTTCGAACCAGTGGAGTCACTGATCGATCCTTGAATCATGGAGTTGCTAGGTGAATGATGCGCAGCTTTGAATGTGTCTGGTCTTTGTTCACCATCAAAGGCCAGATCTTAACGTTGTGTCTTCCAAGGAAACTTCTCGAGCCGAGAAAGAAGTTGTTGAAACCTTCTCGAGAAAGCTCCTCTGGGTCAGCTTTCAGGTGTGCTAAAGTAGCCACAGCTGAAACAGTGAAGTGGAAACATTGGATTCGCCACAGTGGAATTTCCAGGTGCACATTAGCAATCTTCAAGGGCTCTGATGCCTGATGCACCTTCAGAATCAGAGGCTCAATGTCGTTCAATCCCAGGGAAAATTTTCAACTTCGTTCCCGGAAATGGTGCCAAAAATGTTAGCACCGGGAGTCACTCCTGGATTGCAGCAGGAGTAAGCTCGATACCCATCAGTTTTTAATGTCACAGGTGAATAAATTGGGGGTGGTCAATGGACAAAACTCAGCACCAGAATGATTTTACAACACTGAACCAGACAAGAAATGTACAGGGAAGTGAGGGCAACATTAACTTCAGTCAGTGGATTGAGTTTAAAAGGAGAGCATAGGGAAGACTTAGTGAGAAAAATGAACAAGAATGTTATGGGAATCAGGCCTTCTAACAGCTTGGGGAAGAAATAACAAGACACTAAAAATGTGCCTATGTGACACAGTTACAACAACGCAGTGATAACTTGACTGGATCCTCCAATTCCAAGCATGGCAATGCTATTGTAATAACTTGACTGGATCCTCCAATTCCAAGCTATTTCAATGTGAGAGGGAAAATATAACATAGGAAAACTAATTAAAACTGGTACAAATGTTGCAGTGATCAACCATACATCATCCTACAACATCACAACCCTCGACTGTATCCTCCAATTCTGAGTGTCTTAACACAGAGTTTACAGAGATGGAAAGAAGTTGATTTCTATTAACTGAAAGTCTCAAATCCATTACATAACTAGGCATAGCTCTGGTGTGACAACATATTACAAAATGGGAGCTCTGCTCAACCATCGACCCCTACAAAAATACAAAAAACTGAGTATATATCCTCAGAGAAATTCCCCTCCTTGGCATCAAGAGGGTAACTAAGAAATTAAATTCCAAATTAGCATGTGTAGGCTCTTCTGTCAAGGAGGCTCAGATCGACATGGATCTTGCAGGGGGACCTGCACACAAGGGTACCATGGGCAGACTGTCTTTCAGAACCCCCATGCCATATGTTTAAGGAGTGAGGCGAGGTTTCAACCACCTCCTCCCACCTTCATTTACTTCTTGTAGGGATCATGATCAAGGCCGAGTTGGTTCGGCACCTGGAGAACGTGATGACCACTTCTGTGACTAAAACCGAAGCTTTTGGCCCTTTGTGTAGCTCTTTCTATCACCCCAAGCGACCACGGGCCATGGCCCTGTGCCTATCTTCAAAGGCACTTTTGGCAGTTCTCCTTTCAGGAAATCCCACCACGCTAGCCTCCAGGATCCTCGGTGACTAAAACTGCGAAACGACCCTCCATATCGGTGGTTGGATATGGCTTCAAAATTTATGGCCATGATCTATTTGTCATTGAACAAACTTGGCCCCGCACCCCTCATCTTCTTTGGCCACATTCCATAAGACCCTGGGGTTGTGACCGTGCGTCTATTGCTTGGACGACTCAAATCGATCCTTGATCGATGATCCTGATTGTTTCGGGATTCTCACACCAGGGATTCACGATGCACCTCCTTTCCTTTTCACCAGTGCCAATGTCCCATCTGGATCAATTTTTGAGCCTTCCCCGAATTCGACGACCATGATATTTCCTCAAATGCCCCAATTCTCCAGCCCTACCTTACATATGACCCAGGGGCCATGACCATGGGCCTAAACCCCCAAGGAATCTTGTGGTTTCTCCTATCAGGAATTCTCATTCCTTTGCTTTCAAAATCCTTGACACCAGATCCGCGAAAGGCTCAAAGATTGCCATCTGTCCCCAGGGATCAACGACCTAGCTCTTATTTCATCGAATGACCACGATTGCTTGCCCCCCAACGAACGCATAAATCCAACTAGCCCCCACTTTTCAGCTCCACTTGATGTGACCAGGCGCTAGGACCATGGGCCCAAACCAAAGGCACTTTCGACATTTCTTCTTTCAGGGATTATACTCCCCCTGCCTTAAAATTTCTCGGTGCCCAAACCGCGACGGTGCTTAATCGCACGCTATGTATCTTTGGGATGGATGGCCTGGATCAATATTTAATTCTGGGGCCCCTTCTGGCCTGGACCCTCTGCCATGTGTCCTTCAATATTCGACGGTCCTGATCCCTTTCATCGAACAACCACTATTTTTTCGGCGCTTGGGGCTTGACTTTCCCGAAATACCCAACCCTAGTTCAGATATGCATCGTGTGTCGTCCAGGATGGACGACTGAGATCTTTAGTCAATCAATGGTCCTGATCCTTTCGGGACTTCTTTCACCAGGGATTTATGATGCACCTCATCCCCACTCTTTAGGCCCCACCTTTCATACGTCCCTGGGCTATGACCATGGGCCAAGCTCCTGGGGCTTCGCATTTTGGTGAGTAAGGTTGTGGGTGTGCTTGTAACGAAAACCCCGAAAAGTTGACTCCCAGGATCGCGCGATCGACTTCCACTTGTCCCTAGGGGATCGGATGACCATGATCATTTTGTGACTTTGGCCATAAGGGATGAGCCCAAGAACTAAACATCGTGCAACTCCGTGGCTCCGACTTACCCGATGATCGTAGATCTGCCCCGTCGATGGATCCTCACTGTTGAATACTTGATCACCTGTATGCTATCATTTTAAGCCTGAAATGAGATTTTTTTTAGAGTTGTGCTTCACGCTCATGTCTGTGGCCTTGGATAAACTATATTTGATGGGTTTTTAAGCACCATTTTCTCTTATTTTACACAAAGGGCCCGAATTCGGAGAGAAACTCCCCATTACAAGAATTTGTGCTAACATTAGTCTCCATGGGGGATAGATTCATCCCTGTGATGCTCTAATATCTCCTTTGTAGTTCCAGTCACCTTCTGTTGGGATATGGAGTTGAGCTCAAAACACCCTGCTGAAAATACATGCCGATAAGTGAAATAAAACAAAACTAAACACACATGCTCCAAGGAGCTTATTTATGTACAATCCTAAACTAATTTAATTTTTTACATGGGTCTAGGTGAAAGCAAACTTCCACCATAGCCAATCAAGTAACTTCCAGAATGGAAGATCCTTCATTCTATCGATGATCACCAATAGATGGTGTAACCATGATAGCAGAATGGTTACACTCTTCAACTCCTCCTCACCGGCTGAAGTTGAGATGAAATAGGGCTGCTCCAAGTTGTGAAGTAAATACAACTCCATGTATTCCTTCACAGGCTCATAGGACCAGTGGAAAACTTCAGAAGATTGGTGACAGGCAACCTCCTCTGCTACATAGCTTCTCACGCGTGGTTGTATATCTTTGGTAGGCCCATGGAGGTGAAAGGTTAGTGTAGGTTGACTGATCTCACGCGGTGGATTCTCATTAACAAGTTTTGATCAGGAAACAAACTGCTCCTCCTGCTGCTCTTTTGTCTCTTTTGTTTCTTCTTCTTGGCTCTCCTAGGGGTCAGATTCATAATCATCATAAATAGGACCTATGGGGAAAATCTTCTCTTCAAACTGTTGCTCAGTGGTTTCTGCAAGCCCAGGATACCTAATTTCTCCATGAAAATTTTCTTTAACGAAGAGAGGATAAGGCTCTATAGTATTCTCTTGGAAATACTGCATATCTATATCATAATTTGATTCATAGCTGTCATTCACAGGGTGGCTACTCCTCTGGTCAACAAACTGCGATGTGGGGCTCTGTTGCTCCTCATTTAAATAATCATCGAAGATTGGAACAACATGCACTTCGGGAGCAGAAATCAAGGCCTCTACGACTATGAAATCTTCATTATCATCTTCAGTAGGGATGCTAAGAACATCTTCTTAAAGGGCTGGAAAATCCATAGCACTTCGTTCAGATTCCAACCTTTTTAGCTGGGCAAAGAGATATTTTACCATCTCCATCAGGTCACTTAGAACCTCATCTTCCTCCATAGGGTCCTCATCCATACAACTTTCCTCATCATTGCATCCTTCATAAGACACAACCATGTCTTTCTCACTGTCCTCACATTCCTCACAATAGTTATGACATATAAACTCAGAGGAATAAAAAATTTGACAGTGGCTATTAAAAGCTGCATGAAATTCTGCCAAGGAGGAGATGTTGGCAGAGGGTAAGGAGAAATACCACTCACGAGAATCTCCTTCCAACGAGAACATTAACATTTTCAATAATACTTCTCATGATGTATTCCTGACTGACACATGAGTTCATGAAACTCATGGAGATTCCGAGCAGGGTTGTCCTCTTTACGCTCTCTAAATATGGGCAAATAATCACCCCATTCATTTGGAGTAGGGACAGCGTTGGGAAAACAAGAAACAGTCGAGAAATCAAAAGGAGAAAACCTTCGAGCCAGGATACTTTCCATTTTGAACCAGTGGAGTCATCGATCGATCCTTGAATCATGGAGTCACCAGGTGAATGATGCGCATATTTGAATGTGTCTGGTCTTTGTTCACCATCAAAGGCTAGATCTTAACGTTGTGTCCTCTCAGGAAAATTCTCAAGCTGAGAAAGCAGCTGCTGAAATCTTCTCGAGAAATCTCCTCTGGGTCAGCTTTCAGGTGTGCTAAAGTAGCCACAGTGGAAACAGTGAATTGGAAACATTGGATTCGCCACAGTGGAGTCGCCAAGTGTATAGTAGGAATCTTCAAAGGCTCTGATGCCTGATGCACCTTCAGAATGATAGGCTCAATGTCGTTCAATCCCAAGGAAAATTTTCAACTTCATCCCCGACAACGGCGCCAAAAATGTTAGAACCATGAGTCACTCCTAGATTGCGGCAGGAGTAAGCCCGATACCCATCAGTTTTTAATGTCACAGCTGAATAAATTGGGGGTGGTTAATGGACAAAAATCAGCACCAGAATGATGTTACAACACTGAACTAGACAAGATATGTACAGGGAAGTGAGGGCCATATTAACTTCAGTCAGTGGATTGAGTTTAAAAGGTGAGCAGAGGGAATACTTAGTGAGAAAAATGAATAAGACTTCTATGGGCATCAGGCCTTCCAACAACTTGGGGAAGAAACAGCAAGACACTGAAAATGTGCCTATGTGACATAATTACAACAGCACAGTGATAACTCGACTATATCCTCCAATTCCAAGCATCGCAATGCTATTGTAACAGATTGACTGGATCCTCCAATTCCAAGCTATTTCAGTGTGAGAGGGAAAAGATAACATAAGAAAATTGATTAAAATTGGTGCAAATGTTGCAGTGATCAACCATACATCATCCTACAACATCACAACCCTTGACTGGATCTTCCAATTTTGAGTGTCTTAACACAGAGTTTACGGAGATGGAAAGAAGCTGACTTCTATTAACTGAAAGTCTCAAATCAATATCATAACCAGGCATAGCTCTTGTGTGACAACATATTACAAAATGGGAGATCTTCTCAACCATCGACCCCTACAAAAATACAAAAACTGAGTATATATACTCAGAGCAATTCTCTTCCTTGTTAGCAGGAGGATAGTTGAGCCATTAAATTCCAAATTAGCATGTGCAGGCTCTTCTATCAAGGAGGCTCAGATCGGCATGGCTCTTGCAGGGGAACATGCACATAGGGGTACCACGGGCAGTCTGTCTGCCAAAACCCCCATGCCTTATGTTTAAGGATTGAGGCAAGGTTTCAACCACCTCCTCCCACCTTCATTTACTTCTTGCAGGGATCAGGATCGAGGTCAAGTCGGTTCGGCACTTGGAGAACGCGACGACCCCTTCTATGAATAAAACTGGAGCTTTTGGCCCTTTGTGCAACTCTTTCTATCACCCCAAGCGACCATGGGCCGGGACCCTGTGCCTATCTTCAAAGGTGCTTTCGACACTTCTCCTTTCACGAAATACCACCACACTAGCCTCTAGGATCCTCGGTGACTAAAACTGTGAAATGGGCATCCATATCAGTGGTTGGATCTGGCTTTAAAATCGATCTTCACGATCTATTTCTCATTGAAAAAACTTGGCCCCATGCCCCTCATCTTCTTTGGCCCCATTCCATAAGACCCTGGGGCTGTGACCATGCGTCTATTGCTTGGACAGCTCGGATCGATCCTTGATCGATGGTCCTTATTGTTTCGAGATTCTCACATCGGGGATTCCTGATGCACCTCCTTTCCTTTTCCTTGGTGACAATGGCCCATCTGGATCAACGAATGAGCTTGCCCAGAATCCAACAGCCACAATCATTCCTCGAAGGCCCCAAGTCACCAGCCCTACCTTACATATGACCCAGGGGCCATGACCATGGGACTAAATCCCCAAGGCATCTCGAGGTTTCTCCTATCGGGAATTCTCATTCCTCTACTTTCAAAATACCTGACACCAGATCCACGAAAGGCTCAAGGTTTCCACCTGTCCCCGGGGATCAATGACCCAACTCTTCTTTCATCGAACGACCATGATCGCCCCCCCCCCCAACAAGTGCATAAATCCAACTAGCCCCCACNTGATGTGACCGAGCACTAGGACCATGGGCCCAAACCAAATGTGCTTTCGACATTTCTTCTTTCGGGGATTCTACTCCCCCTGCCTTAAAATTTCCTGTGCCCAAACTGCGATGGTGCTTAATAGCGCGCCACATATCTCTTGGATGGACGGCCTGGATCAATATTTAAATGTGGGGCCCCTTCTGGCCTGGACCCTCTATTGTGTGTCCTCTAAGATTGGATGGTTGCAATCCCTTTCATCGAACAACCACCATTTGTTCGGTGCCTGGGGCTTGACTTTCCTGAAAGTCCCCACCTTAGCTCAGATATGCACCGTGTGTCATCCAGGGTGGACAACTGAGATCTTTAGTCGATCAATGGTCCTGATCCTTTTGGGACTTCTTGCAACAGGGATTTATGATGCACTTCATCCCTGCTCTTTAGGCCCCACCTTTCCATACATCCCTAGGCTATGACCATGGGCCAAGCTCCTGGGGCTTCACATTTTGGTGCGTAAGGATGTGGGTGCGCTTGTAACGAAAACCCCAGAAAGATGACTCCCGAGATCGCACGATTGGATGCCACCTGTCCCTACGGGATCGGACGACCATGATCATTTTGTGACTTTGGCCATAAGGGATGATCCCAGGCGCTAAACCTCATGCAACTCCATGGATCCGGCTTACCCGATGACCGTCAGTCTGCCCCGTCGATGGATCCTCAGCGTTGAATACTTGATCGCCCGTCTGCTATCATTTTAAGCCCAAAACAAGATTTTTCTGAGAGTTGTGCTTCGTGCTCATGGCTGCTGCCTTGGATAAACTATATTTGATGGGTTTTTAAGCCCCATTTTCTCTCATTTTACACCAAGGACCCGAATCCAGAGAGAAACTCCCCATTACAAGAATTTGTTCTAACATTGTTTTTCATGTTTCATGCTTAAAGAAGGTGATTGGAACTAAGTGCCAAATTCAAAACAACCTTCCCGAGTTAGCCACAAAAGGATCCATTTGGCTACAAACCCAAGCAGTTTTGGACCAGCATGAGTGTCGCTTGCATCAGAGAACCATCAAAGAAGTGTTAGTCCAATGGAAAGATACAACTCCAGCAGATGCCACTTGGGAACAAGCTACCATTCTACAACAATTTCCACATCTCAGGCCTTGAGGACAAGGCTATTTTTAAGGGGGAGGACATGTTAGGGTCCTAACCCGCACATAGGTAGAACAATATATTCAGATGTAATAAAGGTCAATATTAATGAGGCCTTGCAATAAAATAGAATAAGTTGAATGTAAGAATACCTAATAGAAGCTTCCACTTCTAGAAGGATGTTCCTCTAGATGCTTCTTTAGATAGACATATTTAGTATAAATAGGAGTCGAGGGTATGAGAACCCTAGCTTGGATATTATTGTAGTAGAGCTCTGCTCGATTGGAGGTTGCCCCCTCGAAGAGGCCCATGAAAATTTCTCTCAGAATCAAAGTGTTATTTCTGTTGTTATTCTTATATCATTTCATTGTTATTGTGGTGATTGTTCTGGTTATATTGTTGTTATTCTGCCATTTCTAGCATTTTATTTATGTTCTACATACTTTTTATATCTGGTATATTACATATTAGTATTGACCTTTATTACATGAAAATATATTATTCTACCTACATGAGGGGTTAGGTCCCTAACATGTCCTCCCCCTTAAAAACAACCTTGTCCTCAAGGCTTGAGATGGGGAAATTACTGCAGAATGGTAGCTGGTTACCAAGTGGCATCTGTTGGAGTTGTATCTTTCCACTGGAATAGCACTTCCTTGATGGTTCACTGACGCAGTCAACACTCACGCTGGTCCAAAACTGCTTGTGGTTGTAGCCAAATGGAGCTTTCTTCATCCAACTCAGGAAGGTTGGTTTGAGTTTGGCACTTAGTTCCAATCACCTTCTTTAAGCAGGAAACATGAAAAACAGGATGGAGCTTAGAATGACTGGGCAAAGCTAACTGATAGGCCACCTGTCCCACACGCTTGAGAATGGTATAAGGACCATAAACTTTGGGCATTAGTTTCTGATGATGGTCAGTCTTGAGGGAAGTTTTCTTGTAAGGTTGCAGTTGAAGAAACAATTGATCCCCTTTTGCAAATTGACGTTCAGAGCGACCTTGATCTGCTTGTTGTTTCATGCAATTCTGGGCCATGACCAAATTCTCTTTGATGGTATGGAGAATAACTTCTCGAACTGTAAGCGTTTGGTCAACTGCCTGGACCTTCAAGACACCTGGAAAATATGAGAGGATTGAAGGTGGATTTTATCCATATACCGCTTCAAAAGGAGTCATGCTCGTAGTTGTATGGTACAAAGTGTTGTACCACCATTCAGATAGTGGTAACCATTGAGCCCGTTGATTCTTCCTTTCCAATGCAAAACACCTCAAATATGTTTCCAAACATTTGTTGACAACTTCAGTTTGACCATTAGTTCGGGGATGATAAGTTGTGCTGAGATGCAATTGGGTGCCTTGTAGCTTGAACAGTTCTTGCCAAAAATTGCTGGTGAAAGTTGGGTCGCGATAAAAAACAATAGAATGTGGAATGCCAATGAAGCTTGAAGATCTGATCCATGAAAGTTTGAACCACAGTAGATGTTGTAAATGGGTGTTGAAGAGCACAAAAATGAGCATACTTGGAAAGACGATCAACTACCACCATGATGACCAATTTATTGCCCGATTTAGGTAAGCCAAAAATAAAATCCATAAATATATCCCGCCAAATAGCAGGTGGAATAGGATGCGGTTGTACTATGCTAGGAGATTTGATAGTTTCACCCTTGTTGCGTTGATACACATCACATTCAGCCATAAAATTATGAATGTCATGTTTCATACCTTCCCAGAAAAAAGAACGTTTGACCCGGTCATAGGTTTTGGTAAAACCATAGTGCCTAGCTATGGGTGTAGCATGAAGCTTAGAAAGTACCACGGATTTATGTTTTGATTGTTTACTTAAATACAAATGGCCTTTGTATCGAAGCTCATCATTGAGCCAAGAGTACCCTGGGAAAACTGGAGAATTGGACTACAATTGTTGTATCAGATGCGAACTTTTGGGATCGTGTAGCCATTCCTGGTGAACAACTTGGAGCCAATATAGTACAATGAAAGAGAGAGAAAAAAGTGTTGGACAATTGAGAGGGGGGGGGTGAATCAATTGTTTCCGTGCTTAAACAATTATGCTTCTTTTAAATTCTTTACAAGGAACTCAATGATAATCACAATAATGCAAGGAAATAAGCAATGGCACATTTAGCATCAGTCACATATATGAGATACACAAAGACAGATATTTCCTGAGGAAACCCATAAAGGGTAAAAACCTCTTTTCTTCTTTATATGATAAGTATTATTTACATTCTTTACATTATCATACAGATGATCACCAACTCATTGTGAGGCTACAGCCTTTGTTTTCCAAGCTGCAACTTGCTGAGAGCACCAACTCTCTATTTTCTGAAGCACCCACTAGAAGGAAGCACCAACTCCCTAGTTTCTCTAGCACCAACTAGAAGGAAGCACCAACTCCCTGGTTTCTCTAGCACCAACTAGAAGGAAGCTACTACTCTCTGTGTTCAAGCACCCACTTGAACCTCTGAGGACACCAGTCCGCCCTAGCACCTCCCTACCACCCTATTTTATGAATACAAATTACTGTAACTTATTACAGTGATATAATTCTCAACAACAACTTACCAGTTTCATCACTGTTCTGCAAGATTTCACTGCTCTATTTGTCTCACTATCATCCTGCACGCATCACTTGCACTTTATGTTCTTTTATCTTTTGTACTTTGTGCGACCTTCCTCTTTCAATGTACCTTTTGTCTTATGTGCATTTTAGCTGTTGCACTCCACCTCCTTCTTCACACATGGATCACTCACAACAAAAATAACCACCTCATCACTTCTCTGTATCGTGTCCTTATGGCTTCTGTGCACCTTGTACATGCAATGTATGCAATGCCTCTGCCTACTCACACTGCGTTAATCTCTTCCACATCTCGAGTGCTCTGTCTGATCATCATGGTAACCCTTCAGCTTCTCTAGCGGTTTGCCCACACGTTCAACATCACTGGATGTCATGTTGATATTTCTCATCCTCTCTCGCAGTCGAGACTCTTCGTCTTCTCTAGCATAGTCGAGCTTATACTTTCTACTTCAGTTACAAACTTCAACACTCATCCACTTGTCAGTCCCTCTAAGAATCATCTTCATTCGCTGGAAGAAGCTTGGAGACCCTTCAGCTCCTCTGGAAATCACACAGAGTTCTCTTCGAATCCTCTGGCAGAGACCATCAATGGTTTCCATGAGTTAGACTGCGAGGAGCAACATTAGCCCTCTGATTGTGCCCAAAATCCCCTACACCGCTGGATTGACTTCATGTGATCTTGCGTTTATTTCGCCGATTCGCATTTCGGTATTTCGGGATCCTCGGGGTAAGGATTTGTTACACTCCATGTCCTGATCCCCGAAACTCTGAAAAAGGAGCTTGTCTGTACTAGCTCCTTCCCCCACGGGACCACAGGCGGTGACCACCAGCTAGTTCGAAACTCTATATCGCAATTTTGCATTTTGGGATTTCGGCATTTATGTGGTGAAGTGTTCTTGACACCTCCAAGTTCTGGTATCCGAAACTTCGAAATGGAGTCAGATCAATGGTTCATACTCCTGAGTTTCTCTTTTCGGTGAATCGGCATTTCGCGACTTCGGGTTTTGCAATTTTGGGATTTTTCCCTTTCGAGTCATCATGACTCCAGCATTATCAAATTCATGATCACAAAATCTCTGAAGTGATCAGATGGTTCACATAACCCACTGAGATGGACGGTTGATGGGATTTCAGAGTTTTTCCCTTCAAGTTTTTCAAGACTCACAATGGTCCCTTTCGGCATTTCAGATTTCGAGACATCGTGAAACTTTCTATGTAAAACTCTGAAATAGAAAGTTCCGATGTGATGTAAACCTGCTGACGTCACACGTTGATTGACACATGTCGAATAGCTGCCACGTGTCACTCTGATTCATGTCTTACATGTGCCTGAAATGTTGAATCAACTTGACACTTGTCATTGCCTGATATTGCTAACATGGTTTGTTGATGTTTCCTTAGCTGACGTGGTTTGCTAACATGGTTTGTTGATATGTCTATTTCGTGATTTCTCATTTCGACACTTTGAGACTCAAGATGATGAGAGTCTATGACTTCTCCATCTCCCGGTAACTGAAATCCCAGTATGATGTGCCTACTTCTGGAATTTCAGTGTTTCACTTTTCGGCACTTCGGGACTCCTGATGATGAAGGATCCTTGTCGCTCCATATCCCGGTAACCAAAATCCCGATATTCAACATTCTGAATGATGCGCCTTTTCGAGTTTTCACATTTCGGCATTTTGGGACTCCTTATGATGAAGGGTCCTTGTCGCTCCATCTCCTAGTAACCGAAATCTCGATATTCAACATTTCGACTGATGCGCCTTTTTGGGTTTTCTTATTTTGGCATTTCAGAACTCTTGATGATGAAGAGTCCTTGTCACTCCATCTCCCGGTAACCAAAATCCTGGTATTCAACATTCCGAGTGATGTGCCTTTTTCGGGTTTTCACATTTTGCGACTTCGGGACTCCTGTAGTGGGAGTTCTTGACATCTCCAACTCCCGGTATCCGAAATCCCAGTAGTTGAAAAACTCTGAAATGAAGTTTGACCAAAACTTCGATCTTCTTATTCGATCATCGTTGCGCTACTGGTCTTCCTTGCCTGCTTGTTTGCCATCAAATGAACAAGCATACCTTCGCATACTCTCATCTTGTCAAGCCAGTTCTGCATCGTCTTGCCAAAAAGCTTCTGGTGTCCGCCTGACACATCCTTCTTGTACCCAAGTCATTATTGTTGTTGTACTTTCCATCAATGATAAGCATACACTGCCTGTAAAACATGCCAACAATCTCCCCCTTTGGAATTGATGGCAACAAAGGCACCCGAACCTGTTCTTTTCTCCCCCTTTGACATCAATGTCAAAGAAAACATGCTCCCCCTGAGTTGTTGCAGTATATTTAGGAGGTATCAGATAGGTAATCAAGACAAGACTCCACCTAACAGGATGGACTCTCTTAGATGTGGGATGGGATGACACCTAGATTCTATCTGAGATATTCAAATGGTGTCTTGGCTAGGGGTTTAGTAAAGATGTCTGCAATTTGTTCTATGGATGAAATGTAATGGACCCGAACAATCTGATTGGTGACCTGCTCTCTCAAAAAATGATATTTTATGGGAATATGCTTGGTCTTGGAGTGGAATACAAGATTCTTAGACACACTAATGGCACTAGTGTTATCACAATGAATTGGGATTGGTGCAGTGTATTTTACCTCCAAGTCTGCAAGTGTCTGAATCATCCATAATACATGACTGCAATAATTAGCAGCAGCAATGTACTTTTCCTCTGTGGTTGATAAAGAAATGGAACCTTGCTTTTTACTAAGCCATGCTACTAAAGAGTCACCCAGGAAGAATGCTCCTCCACTGGTTCTTTTTCTCTCATCAACACAGTTTGCCCAATCTGCATCTGAATAAGCAGTTAACTGAAAGTTCTGATTTCTGGGATACCACAGACCATAAGTCATTGTTTCTTTTAAATACCTGAATATCCTTTTGACAGCTTGCAAATGAATTTATTTAGGTGCAGCCTGATATCTTCCTACCATTCCTACAACATGCATTATGTCTGGGCGAGATGTTGTGATGTACAATAGGCTTCCTATCATTGATCGATATGAGCTTTGATCAACATCAAGTGAATCATCATCCTTGCATAATTTACATCCAATTACCATAGGTGTACCCATAGGTTTAGAATCTTCCATTTGAAACCTTTTCAACATTTCTCTTAGATATTTTTCTTGAGAAATGAACATCCCTTCGGACCTCTGAGTAATTTTCATACCAAGAAAAAATGACAGTTCTCCTATCATAGACATTTCAAACTCAGACTCCATGACAGAAGCAAACCAATGTACCAATGAATCCTTATTTAATCCAAAGATGATGTCATCTACATAGACTAGTACGATGAGCAGATCATTATCCTCTGTTTTAATATACAGATTGTTATCAATTGTTCCTCTCTTGAACCCTTTTTCTTTGAGATACGTATCCAGTCTATGATACCAGGCTTGAGGGGCTTGTTTTAACCCATATAAAGCTTTCTTCAGCTTGCATACTAAGTCAGGGTTATCAGACAGTTTGAAACCCTCTGGTTGTTCCATATAGACTTCTTCACTTAAATCTCCATTTAGAAAAGTTGACTTGACATCCATTTGATATACTTTAAACCTTTTATGACAAGCATAGGCAAGAAACATTCTGATAGCTTCTAATCTTGCTATGGGCACAAATGTTTCATCAAAATCTAGTCCTTCTATATGAGCATATCCTTTACAGACTAACCTTGCTTTGTTCCTGACAACTTGTCCTTGCTCATTCAACTTATTCTTAAAGATCCATTTGGAGCCAATGACGTTTTTACCATCAGGTCTATGAACCATCTCCCACATATTGTTTTTCTCAATCTGATCAAGTTCATCATTCATTGCTTTAACCCAGTGGTCATCTTTGTTGGCTTCATTAAAATTCTTGGGTTCCAGCATGGATATAAAAGATATATGAGATTGTTCGGTGTTTTTGATTAGCTTTCTCCTGGTTTGTACTCCTTTGTCTTTTTCTCCAATTATCTGACTTGTGGGATGATTCTTTTGAATGATTATGGAGGAGGAATTTGTAGTTGACTGCTGATTTGAGTCTGTCTGAGTGTCTGAGTCTTCATCTGATTCAGAGTCTTCGTTTTCTGATTCTTGGACCTGTTCATATTCAACTTTGGTTGTGTCTTCTGTAGAAGACTCATTACTGTATACCTCTCTCGTTGTGGTTCCTTCATCAACTTTTACATCAATACAGTCAACCATTTTGTGCAGTCTCTTATTATAGCATCTATATCCTTTACTATTTGTAGCATACCCTAAGAAGATATCTTCATCAGCCCTATCATCATATTTGTCGAGGTTCTCATCATTATTCTTTATGTAGCATTTACTCCCAAAGACTTTGAAGTGTTTAATTGAAGCAGGTCTCCCAAACCACAGTTCATAAGGTGTCTTGTCACTTTGTGGTCTAAGGTGAGCTTTGTTAAGAACATCGAATACTGTGCGTATTTCTTCTACCCAGTAGGTTTGACCAATGTTCTTCTCATTCATCATTGACTTGGCCATTTCCTGCACTGTTCTGTTTTTCCTCTCAACAACTCCATTTTGTTGTGGAGTTCTTGGGATTGTGTATTCTCTCTTGATCCCATGCTCATCACAGAATTCCTTGAAGTCTCTTGACATAAACTCTCCTCCTCGGTCTGATCTTACTGCCTTTAACCTCTTTCATGTTTGAGTCTCTGTTAAAGCCTTAAATATTTTAAACTTCTCAAATGCTTCAGCTTTTTCTTTGAGAAAGGCAACCCAAGTAAGTCTGGAGTAATCATCAATAATCAGCATGAAATAGTTTTCTTTCTCTGTGCCTTCCTGTCTTGATGGTCCACATAAATCCATATGAACTAGTTGGAGTGGTTTATCTGTTGAAGTAAAGCTCTTGGACTTAAACTGTGTCCTGTTTTGCTTCCCTACTTGGCAGGGTTTACACATTGAATCTTGGGGCTTTGATATTCTTGGAAGATCTTTTATTGCCTCGATATTTTTGAGTTTGATTAAGTGGTCAAAGTTTATATGTCCAAGTCTCCTATGCCATAACCAACTTTCATCATGTCTTCTTAGATGACATTCTTCTCTATTTTCTTTCAGCACATATACATTATTTTATGTCCTTATGCCTTTGGCCACCACTTGTCCTGAGGTTATAGATTTTATCTTGCAGTCCTTGGATGTGAACACCACTTCACATCCTCTGTCACACATTTGACTTACACTAAGCATATTATGTTTCAGCCCATCTAAAAGTAGAACATCTTGGGATTTTCCTTTTCCATTACTTAAGCTCACCATCCCTTTGCCCTTTATTTTCCCTGGAGCATCATTTCCAAAGGTTACGTTTCCTGATTTTCTTTCACTTAGAGATAGAAAATTTCCTTTATCTCCCGTCATGTGTTTGGAGCATCCACTGTCTATATACCAAGGGTTCGTTTTTCTTTGAGCGGACACCACTAATCCACACTTGTCACTTTCCTTCTTCTTCCAAAACTTGACATTTTCAGCAGGGGATTTCGAATCTGGTTCATAGTTCCTTAACCGATAGTCAATAGATTTATGTTCAAAGTTATGACATGTATAGCATTCAATCTCATTATTCAATAGGTCAAACTTATTGTTGCAGTGTTGTCTACTCATTGACTGTTGACTATTTCTTGGACTCCTTAGTTTCATGTCCCTAGACTTAATTTGAAAATTTGCAGTCTGTGGCGGATTGTTACTTGGTTGTATCATTCTTTGTTGTGGGAAGCATTTATTCCTTCGAAATATTAATTGCTCATGTCTAAGTCTAAAGGAACAATTTACAACTTTGTGACCAAAATTAGAACAGTAGAAACAATGACCATAGAAAAATTCTTTGTACCTGGGAAAAGGTTGTCTTTTCTGAGCAAATCGATTTCTTCCATGCTGATGACGTCTTTCAGCAGAGAGCGCATTGTTTCTTTGTCCTACAGATTCAATCCTGGCACCTTTTTCTTTACTCGTCCTGGGCGACTGATTGTCTTCCTTTGTTTCTGTAGGTTTGTTGTTGTCATTGGTTGTACTTTTGACAAACTTGATGGGTTCTTCATTTCCTGGCTTACCACTGCTTGATCCCTCTTCATAACCCAAACCAGTTTTTAGCTTTGGATTCCTTTTCTGATTTAGAATGGTGGCTAATCCTTCTAAGGCTTTGATACTTGACAGATTCTGATTGTACAAGGCTTGAAATTTCTCCATCTCTTTCCTAGTTTTCACTACTTCTTGTTCTAATGCTTCACATCTTGCCTTCTTTTCTAATAACTGTCATTTCAGAATGTCTTCGATTTTATTTGCCTCTTCTAATTCTACTTTTAGTAGGACAAGGTCTTCATCGGGTTCTTTACTGTCTTTCTCGAACTGTATCAACAATTGTCTTTTCTTTCTGTTCTTAATTCTTAGTTTGTCAATCTCTTCCAGTGCACTGATCAGTTCTCCTTCCATGTCAACCACAGCTTCTTCTTCATTAACTTCACTTCCTGTGTTGTTATTATCATAATCCTTTTTGGCCATACGTATGAAGTCATTTAGTTTATCTTCAATAGAGGAGTCATAGTCTTCGTCATCTGAAGGATAATCCTCATTGTTTACGCAAAGACTTTTCTTCTTAAAGTTATTCTTTTTAAAGAATTTTTGTGTTTATGCTTCTCCTCCTCATCATATGTCTGATCCTTCCTTTTGTGGGGACATTTATTTTCAAAATGACCTATTCTAACACAGTTGAAACATTTGAAAGGTAGTTTACCTTTGTATTTGCCTGATCCCTTCTTCAGTCTCTTCACAAATTTTTCTTCAATTTCATCGGGCTCAGAATCCTCATTCTTGTCTGCTTTGAATGATGCTTCTCTAGAGGTGGGTTTATATCTAACTATTCTCATTTCATAAGCAGTCAATGTTCCTAGAAGTTGATCAAAATCCAAGGTTTTTAGATGATTAAGTTCTTCTATAGCAGAGACCTTTGGGTTGAACCTATCTGGGAGAGATCTTAAGATTTTTTGAACTAAAGAAGGTTCCTCAATTGTTTCACCAAGTGCTTTCATTGCATTTATCATTTCTTCTACTCTCAGAAAGTATTTTCCAACTATTTCATCTTCCTTCATCTTCAGCTGTTCAAACTGTATTTTGTAGGTTTGAAGCTTGGCATCCTTTACCTTCTCATTACCCTTATAACTGCTAATGAGTTTGTTCCACATTTCTTTGGCAGTTCCTAGGTGCATAACTTTTACGAATTCTACTTTTGTAGTCCCACTCAAGATAGCATTCATAGCCTTAGCGTTGAAGCTAAATTCTAGTTTGTCATCCTTATTAGCTAGCACAACTGGCTTTACATAACCAATATCTACCACATCCCAAACATCTGCACCTAAAGCCATTATGTAGGTTCTCATTCTAACTTTCCAGAAGGCAAAGTTAGTTCCATTGAACAGAGGGGCCTTATTGGTTGAATTTCCTTCATGGCTTGAAATGTTTAAGCTCTAGGATCTACCCTTAGATAAAAGGGGCCGGATCTGATACCAATTGTTGGACAACTGAGAGGGGGGGGGTGGGGGTGAATCAGTTGTTACCGTGCTTAAAAAATTATGCTTCTTTTAAATTCTTTACAAGGCACTCAATGATAATCACAATAATGCAAGGAAATAAGCAATGGCACATTCAACATCAGTCACATATATGAGATACACAGAGATAGATATTTCCTGAGGAAATCCATAAAGGGTAAAAACCTCTTTTCTTCTTTATATGATAAGTATTATTTACATTCTTTACATTATCATACATATGAGCACCAACTCATTGTGAGGCTACAACCTCTGTTTTGCAAGCTGCAACTTGCTGAGAGAACCAACTCTTTGTTTTCTCTAGCACCCACTAGAAGGAAGCACCAACTCCCTGGTTTCTCTAGAACCAACTAGAAGGAAGCACCAACTCCCTAGTTTCTCTAGCACCAACTAGAAGGAAGATACTACTCCCTGTGTTCAAGCACCCACTTAAACCTCTGAGGACACCAGTCCTACCTAGCACCTCCCTACCACCCTGGTTTATGAATACGAATTACTGAAACTTATTACAGTGATATATTGTTCAACAACAGCTTACTGGTCTCATCACTTTTTTGCAAGATTTCGCTGCTCTATTTGTCTCACTGTCATCCTACATGCATCACTTGCACTTTCTGTTCTTCTATCTTGTGTACTTTATTCGCCCTTCCTCTTTCAATGCACCTTTTGTCTTATGTGCATTTCAGTTGCTGCACTCCACCTCCTTCTTCACACATGCATCACTCACAACAACAACAACCACCTCATCAATTCTCTGTATCATGTCCTTATGGATTTTGTGCACCTTGTGCATGCAATGTACGCAATTCCTCTGCCTTCTCACACCGCGTTAATATCTTCCACATCTCGAGTGCTTTGTCTAATCATCATGGTAACCATTAAGCTTCTCTAGTGGTTTTCCCACGCGTTCAACATCACTGGATGTCATGCTAAGATTTCTCAGCCTCTCTGGCAGTCGAGACTCTTCGTCTTATCTGGCATAGTTGAGCTTATACTTTTTGTTTCAGTTACAAACTTCAACGCTCATCCACTTTTCAGTCCCTCTAAGAATCATCTTCATTCACTAGAAGAAGCTTGGAGACCCTTCAACTCCTCTGGCGATCACACAGAGGTCTCTTCAAATCCTCTAGTAGAGACCATCAATGGTTTCCAGTAGTTAGATTGGGAGGAGCAACATTAGCCCTCCGATCATGCCCAAAATCCCCTGCACTGTGGGATTGACCTCATGTGATCTTGCGTTTATTTCGCCAATTCATATTTCAGTATTTCAAGATTCCTGGGGTAAGGATTTGTTATGCTCCATGTCCTGATCCCTGAAACTCCGAAAAAGGAGCTTGTCTATACTAGCTCCTTCCCCCACGAGACCATAGGCAGTGACCACCGGCTAGTTCAAAACTGTATATCGCAATTTCGGCACTTCGGGACTCCTGATGACGAAGGATCCTTGTCGTTCCATCTCCTGGTAACCGAAATCCTGATATTCAACATTCCGAGTGATGCACCTTTTCAGGTTTTCGCATTTCAGCATTTCGAGACTCCTGATGACGAAGGGTCCTTGTCACTCCATCTCCCGGTAACCAAAATCCCAATATTGAACATTCCGAGTGAAGTGCCTTTTTGGGCTTTCGTATTTCGGCATTTCAGGACTCTTGATGATGAAGGGTCCTTGTCGCTCCATCTCCCGGTAACCGAAATCCCGGTATTCAACATTCCGAGTGATGCGCCTTTTTCGGGTTTTCACATTTCGTGACTTCGGGACAACTGTAGTGGGATTTCTTGACATCTCCAACTCCCGGTATCCGAAATCCCGGTAGTCGAAAAACTTTGAAATGAAGTTTCACCAAAACTTTGATCTTGCTATTCGATCATCGTTGCGTTGTTGGTCTTCCTTGCCTGCTTGTTTTCCATCAAATGAACAAGCATACCTTCGCATACTCTCATCTTGTCAAGCTAGTTCTGCATCGTCTTGCCAAAAAACTTCTGGTGT
This sequence comes from Picea engelmannii, assembly GCA_009831015.1. Taxonomy (NCBI): domain Eukaryota; kingdom Viridiplantae; phylum Streptophyta; class Pinopsida; order Pinales; family Pinaceae; genus Picea; species Picea engelmannii. Next base: position 316,753 of record ML778716.1, read on the forward strand.
CCGCCTGGCACATCCTTCCTATACCCAAGTCATTATTGTTGTTGTACTTGCCATCAATGACAAGCATACACTGCCTATAAAACATGCCAACAAAAAGAGACCCTTCATCTTCATATTTTCTGGAAAGTGCATCAACAACCACATTGTCTTTGCCTTTTTTGTAAATGATCTCATAATCATATCCAAAAATATTAGTCACCCATTTTTTTTCTCACGAGAGGAAAGGAGTTGTTCCAGAAAATACTTGAGGCTTTGATGATTTGTCTTAATTTGGAAGCATTTCCCCAATAGATAAGGTCACCAAAGATCCACGACATGCAGAATAGCCCACATTTCCTTTTCATAGATTGATTTGCCCAAATTTCTCTCGGACAATTGTTTGCTGGTAAAGGCCAAAGGCCAACCCTCTTGCATAAGGACAATGCCAATTCCTTTCCCGGAAGCATCACATTCCAAGACAAAGGTCTTTGTGAAATCAGAAAGGGCCATGACTAGAGTGGTGCACATGGACATATTCAAGGTTTGAAAAGCCTGAGTAGCTGCTGAAGTCCAAGTGAAATAATTCTTTTTAAGGAGTGCAGTGAAAGATGCTGCAATCTTTCCATAATTCTTAAAAAAAATGCGATAATAACCTGTTAAACTCAGAAATCCCCACAATCTTTTGAGAGTCTTTGGGTGAGGCCAATATTGCATAGCTTCAATCTTTTTAGGATCCACCCTGACATTGTCCTTTCCAACAAGATGACCCAAGTACTCCACTTCTGAGGCGCCAAAAGCACATTTAGATTGTTTGAGGAAAAGTTGGTGTTGAGAGAGTAGATGGAGAACTAGATCCACATGAGCAAGATGGTCTACCCAGGTTTTGTTGTAGATGAGGATATCATCAAAGAAAACTAACACAAAATGACGGAGAAAAGGATGGAAGACATGATTCATGACGCTTTGGAAAGTGGATGGAACATTACACAAGCCAAAGGGCATGACTAAAAACTCATAGTGGCCCTCATGATTTCTAAAGGTAGTATTAGGAATGTCTGCCTCTTTCATACGGATCTAGTGGTAGCCCGAACAAAGATCAAGTTTAGTAAAGAACTCAATGTCACTCAATTCATCCAAGAGGTCATCAATGACAGGAATGGGAAATTTGTCTTTAATGGTGAGTTTGTTGAGGGCGCGAAAGTCAGGACACATGCGCCAAGAACCTTATTTCTTAAGGAACATGACCACAAGAGAAGAGTAGGGGCTCATACAAGGGTGGATAACACCTGCATTGAGCAGTTCTTGAACCATTTTCTCAATTTATTTATTTTTGGAAAAGGGGTGATGATAGGGGCAGTTATAGGGAGGAAGGCTTCCTGGGACAAGGGGAATGGAATGATCATGAACACCATGGGAAGGAGGGAGTCCCTGGGGAGTGGAAAAAACCATTTAATGTTTATAGAGGATGGATTGGAGGTCTTGTGGCACAGAGGGTGTCTCTGTGGCTTGGATGGCATGGAGTTGGGAAATAATGCTAGAATGACCTTTTTTTAGAAGCTTTTCCATGTGATGGGAAATAATGATATATAGGGAACCAGTGGTGATGCCTTGGAACTTATACTATTGGCCCTCCTGGTCGAATTGCATGGTTAAGTCCTTAAAATCCATGAGAATGGGACCCAAAGTACTTAGCCATTCCGCACCCAACACAATGTCACAACCGCCCATGTCGATAGAAAACATATGAGAATTCATATGGTAATCACCAATTTGGAGACACACATTTTCACAACGCCCTCCACATTTCATGGACCCACCATTGGCAATCATGATTTGGAAATTATTGATTGCATGGATATAGCAATTAGTTTCTTGGGCAATGCGGCAATGAATAAAATTATGGTTGCTTCCACTATCAACAAGAATGATGACCTTCCTATGCTTGATGTAACCAATTAGCTTGAGGGTTTGGGGAGCAGAGAAGCCAATGAGAGCATTTAGGGAAATGACCAGTTCTACTTCAGGAGGGTCTGAGGGAGCGGTTATGTCTATGGGTTTAGGTGACACAGACACAAGGGGAGCCTCAACATCCTCTTCTGAAACATCCTCTGAGATGGCCATAGAAAGATTTGTTTCCATACACTTGTGTCCCAGAAAATATTTGTCATCACAATTATAACAAAGGCCTTTGAGTTGGCGTTCAACCATTTCATCCCTAGTCAATTTTTGGATTTTGAGTGGAGTAGAAGGATGAGTGGGAGTTACTAGTTTAGTGCGAGGAATAAAGGAGGGTTTGCGGTTTTGAGAAGAGACAACCTATTGTGCTTCTTTAGCTCTTTTAGTAGCGTCCACCCAACTCTGAGGCCAAGCCATGAGGACATGGGCATGAATCTCATCCTTGAGGCCACTGATAAAACATTCTCGGAAAAAAGCATCAGACATGCCCTTTGTACGAAAATCCAGTCGCTCAAAAGAAGCTATAAAGTCTTCCACTATGCCAGATTGTTTCAACTTTGTCAAAAAACCTAAATGGTTGGTGTCAGTGTCAAAGCGTTCATAAAGCTCTGCCACAAAGTGTGTCCAAGCCACATACCCTTGGCGGGCATTTTTTCTCCATTGCCACCATTGCCAACGCTCTTGATTTAGATGGAGAACACCATACCGGAGTTTGTCCAACTCATCCGTAATGCCATACAAAGAGAAATAATGTTCCATTTGAGTTACCCATCTAGTGGGATTCGATCCATCAAATTTGGTCACATCCACACGCGAAGGTGTAAGTCATGTTGAAAGTGATGGGGATGAAAATTCTAGGAATGAGAGGAAGTTTCACCTTCGGTATGCAAAGGTGGGTCAGATAAGGGAAGATTTGTAGGGATATGCAGCTTAGCACAGATCGTCGTAGCGATGGATTCAAGCTGGGTAGTAATGTCTTGCTTGACCTCTTGTCTGAGTTCCTCAATTGAGGTAGCGACTGAAGCCGCGATGGAGGAATGCATTTCTTTTATTGATGGAGAGAATATTGGCATTGATCTGTCGCACTTCTTGTTGGGTGTCTATGAAATTAGAGTGCAAGGTATTGAAGCGAGCTTCCAAGTCTTGGATACGGGTATGGGCCATGATGACTAGGAAACACGAAATTGGGCGGGTGGGACCACATTGAAAATGGGTTATGGGTGAATTTTATCACAACGATCAGGGCGACGAGGTGAATCTAATGGGGTAAATCCCAAATAAGGGTGTTGGAAGGAGGTTGGGTCCACAAAAGAAAAACATTGCTGAAAAATGATAGGTATGACTGGGATCAGGGCGAAGAGAGAAAACCAACGGAATAGGTATCAAATATTATTAATGTTTTTTTTTTTACTCTTGCGGAGTTATACTCCGATCTAAAGAATACAACAGTGATGAAATGTCCAAATGCTTAATAGGAAGAAATGTGTAGTAATTTCACAACTCGAATGCAGGAGATAGAGTTGCGCCCCAATAGATCTTATCTATTCTATTTCCGTTTCCGTTCCAAGGGTTAGGTATTAAAGGGTTCTACAGAAAAGGGTTTGCCCTGTGCTATAGCTCTTTGATATATGTGCGGGATCCAACAGTAGTACTCGGTCCAATATCTCAGGGCACCAACTAAGGAGGCTAGACCGTACCCTTATTCGTACTACCCGACTACCCAAGTACTAGAAAGTATCTTCTCGAGTGTTGTTCTCGGTGGCACTATAGCAATCAAGCGGTTGATCGGTTTATCTATGGAGGGCTTCAAGAGATATAGGTCGATCCATATACAGGTGTTGTCTAATGCGCTACCACTCGAAGGGGTACCAACATGGGTTACAAGGGTGGCCAACAGATGTGCGCTTAAGTACGACTTGTATTTCCTACGTGTATGAATCACCAACCACGGGTTTATGCACATAACGATAGATCTTTGTAGCTTAAAGACGCCAGAATATGTCTCTACCCTGGAAAAAATTAACCCACATTTTTTTGTTGAGGAAGGTGCTCTGATACCACCTGTAATATTCTAGATATAAAAAGTATGCAGAACATAAATAAATAACTAGAAATGGCAGATGAACAACAATATAACCAGAACAACACCATGATAATATCAAAATGATAACAAAATAACACCAAAAATAACACTTTGATTACCGAGAGCAATGTTCACTTGCCTCTTCGAGGGGGAAACCTCCAGCTGAGCAGAGCTCTATTACAATAATATCCAAGACAAAAGTTCTCATACCCTCAACTCCTATTTATACTAAATATGTCTATCAAAAGAACCATATAGAGGAAGATCCTTCTAGAAGCGAAAGCTTCTATTAGGTATTCTTACATTGGACTTATTCTTCCTTATTGCTAGGCCTTATTAATATTGAACTTTATTACATGGAAATATATTATTCTACCTACATGAGGGGTTAGGTCCCTAATAATATGTTCATAGCAAAATGCTCCGCATAATGTGAAAAATGGTTAAGTAAAATATTAAAATTAAAAATGTGACTATTAAATCAACAATATTTTTTAAGTTAAACATATACATAAAAACATTTTGTTCACTTTGTATATCTATTTTTTATAATAAACATTGTTGTACTTAAAATAAATTAAACTAAGTATGGAGAGTTAGTGGTGGAAACCTAACAAATCAACGTGTCATACATGACTTGGTTATCATGACAATTACATCGCTTGTTAGAGGTCGTGCTATGGAACTATTGGAAGTTCGAAGCTGTGGAAGTGTGGGAGGATGAGTGATATAAATTATTCACACAAGGGTTCAAAATAGACCAACTTAAACATATGCACAAAATCATTTTGTTTACTTTATACACTTATTTTTATAATAAACATTGTTACTAAAAATAAATTCAAGTGAGTATGGAAATTTAGTGGTGGAATATTAGCAAATCAACGTGTCATAAATGACTTAGTTATCACCCAATTTACATTGCTTGTCAAAATAATGATAACCATTTTTAAGAATAATTTGGTTTGGTTTTGGCTTTAAGAGTACATTTTAGTGTTGACTATGTGGATAATATACCTATGTGGAGTGAGGAGGTGCAGAAGATATATATCTATGCAGAGTGCTTATATATTTTCATAGCAAAAGGCTCTGCACAACCTGAAAAATAGCTAGGTAAAATATTAAAATTAAAATTATGATCATTAATCAACAATATTTTTTAAGTTAAACATATGCTTAAACCGCAATACTAAAGAAAATAATATGATTCCCTTAAGGGATTGGAATTCCTACCTTAAATTTCCTTACAAGTTCCCTAATGCCATGGACACCATTCCTATTGTCCCTACAGAGGATGAAGTTTTTTCTTTATATGACATAGAATTCGGGGTTAAGCAGCTTGCAAATGGGAAAGCTAAGGACATTGAAGGCTACCAAGATGAAATTTTTAAAATTAGAGGGCCTATCCTTATCCCTCACATACACAAGCTCTTCAATTTAGCAGTCAAACATGGCTTCCCTAAAACCTGGACGCAAAGCCTCATTGTTCCTATTTTTAAAAATGGGGATAGAAACATTCCCTCTAATTATAGGACCATTATGATTAACTTGACTTTAGCAAAGCTTTATGGAATTATTTTGGAAAAGAAGATTAGCCTTTGGCTAGAAAGTCACGGTAAAAGAGCTAAAGGCTAGGCTGAGTTTAGGAGATATCATTCAATCGTGGACCATCTTTTTACCTTTAGGATCATTGCAGAGGAGCTATGCAATACTAAAAGCAATATTTTTCGTTGTTTTGTTGACTTTAGAAAAGCCTTTGACATGGTTCCTAGGAAAAACCTTTGGAATAGGTTGGAAGAGATAAAGGTGCCTCTCAAGTTGAGGGTTGCTACAATAAGGATATATGAGAACGTTATTTCTAATTTTAAAAACATTGAGGGCTGGTCAAAAGAGAGTAACTGCAATATTGGAGTCAAATGAGATTGTCCCTTGTCCCCTACCCTTTTTGGCATATACATTGACAAGTTAGAAGATTGCTCAGAAAGAGCTGGTTGTGTCGGACCTACTCTCACTGGTATAGTCATGAATCTTCTTCTTTATGATGATGATATAATTCATATGGCAAGGAGTCCCCATGATTTTGAAAACCAACTAAGAATCCTCAAGTATTCTTGCTCCAATATGGGTACGACTGTTAATACTGATAAGACTAAGTTTGTGATTATTAAATCCAATAAGTTCACTTATGATACCTTCGTGTAGCATTGAGAAAAGGATTATTAGGGGATGAAAAAATTATTATGGGATTGAAAACAATTGTAAATCAGTCGATCTTTGGATTTGGGATAAGAAGAAACCCCTCTTTGAGAGTCTTGTTACACTTGTTATTCTTTATGGATGTGAAGTCTGGGGCTGTAGTATCTCTCGTGAATCTTGGAGAAAGATAGAACAAATACAAAAGAATTTTATAACCTATAATCTAAAAATTAAAGGAAATACACCCTATCCCATCCTCCTCTTAGAAGCAAGCCTCTCCCCTATTGAAAGCATGGCTATGAATAGATACCTAATGTATAAGAACAAGTTAAACAACATGGAAGACAAGAGGCTTCCTAAAATTGCTTCAAAATCGATTCGTAACCACCATCGACTCAAGCGAGGATGACATAAGGATGCTCGGTCTTGGCTAAACTATTGGGGAATCATGGAAGACACCATTTTGCATAATAAAGATACTATTACAAATATCATCAAATCAAAATTTAAGGAGAACATGTGGTGTGATAAAGAGTTAGAGGAGAAAATAAAATTAAGGTATTATAAGGATGTAATCAACCCTAATCTAGAAGATCAAAATTATCTATCTGTTTTGACAAGTGTAAAGAAAAAAATAAATATTGCTAAGATAAGAACAAATTCTCACGAGTTCCATAGTGAAATTGGGCGTTGGTCAATTCCTAAAACGCCATGGGATAAAAGAGTGTGTCACCTTTGTGACACTAAGAAGGTTGAAGATGAAAAGAACTTTCTCTTAGATTGTACAGCCTATACTTAGATTAGATCTCATTTTCAAAATATTTGTCACACTACCAACCTTTCTAGCCTCTTAACTCAACAAAACTATGGTGATGTTGGAAAACTTCTCTTAATGTTTTCCGAGCACAAAAACAAAATTCTAAAGAATCACAAGTAATAACTTACCCTCTTAAGGTCCAATAGACCAATTCGGTCTTAGTGGACATTAATCATCATCATCTTCATATAATTATTTTTTAATACATGTATATATGTAAAAGCATTGAAATATTTAAAGAGTTAAAAGAATTTGGTATTAATGTTTACTAATCATAAACAAAAGAAAGTTGTTTTATGTAACTATTTAATGTCTAAAATAAATTTATTTTCATTTATTTATATTAATATATTAATTTAATTTATTATTAATTAATTAATGTTATTATTAATTATTATACATTTTTTATATTAATTTATTTCTTAAGCAATAAAAAATTACATATTTATGCATATGAATATAATTTTTATTAATATAATCTTAAAATCTTAACATATAATTTTCCACTAAGACACTCTCATTCGAGACTCTTGTATTGGAGTGTACTCCAACTTTTACAATGGCTTTCAGGTGAATTGACTATTGCTTTAATTTCTCTTATTTGTATGAACAAGATAGACAAGTCTTGCAACTTTTTAGTGTAAAAAATGGTATATGATGTGAACTTATAGTTTTATCATTTGTTTGCTTCCTTTATGCAGTAGCAAGGTTGTTCAGTAATTTATACAAAATTACTGATAGTGGCCTTAACATTACATTTTAGTGCTAGTTTTGTGGGGCATATACTTGTGAGAAGTGTGGAGGTGGGGAAGATAAAAATAACTAAGTAAAATATTAAAATTAAAATTATAACCATTAACTAACAATATTTTTTAAGTTAAACATATGCATAAAAACATTTTGTTAACTTTATATACTTATTTTTTATAACTATCACAACCATATTATAGAAGGTGATAACCAATATACTCTTATAGGAGTCATTTTCCACCCTCCAAAAAGTAATGGTTGATCGAACATATATCAACCATTTATAATGGTGTTGCACTAGTAATTAAATTTATTAATCTTTAAATATATTAATTGAACTTTTAAATTTGTTAAAAATTATCAAATTTGTATTAATATTAAAGTTTATTACATTTAAACTTTTTAAAATTTATCAAATT
>ML778716.1:325002-341294 GCA_009831015.1 Picea engelmannii
ATTAAATTTATTAATCTTTAAATATATTAATTGAACTTTTAAATTTGTTAAAAATTATCAAATTTGTATTAATATTAAAGTTTATTACATTTAAACTTTTTAAAATTTATCAAATTTTATTAAACAAAGGAATAGTTAATTTTGTTTAAGTTATATTTATAAATTAAAAAATAAAAAACAAATATATTTTTTTACTTTTGATTAGTTTTTTATTTTAATTTTGAGGCAGCCATTTTACATATCATTTATATCTTTCTTTATATCTTTCTACAAAGAAATAACACAATTTTCATTGGCACAACCCTAACCCTAAAGTCAAAACAATGACAACCCTAACCCTAATGAATTAAACATTACGTTTACCTAAACTTGAAAACCCTAACATTTCAAATGAAAACCACTGAGCACCATAGTTTAATACCAGGTAGAACCATAGGGCTTAATACCAGAGACCTGACCCCTCTTACGATCCCAAAAGCTAATATATTAAATCAAAATGACTGCATATAGCATTGTATCGAGAATTTATAAGAGGAGTCATTTATTAAAAGACATTATTGGATAGGAATGCGTAGTGTGGGTTGCCTGAGTCACTTGTGAAATCAACACAAACAACTTTCCTATCTATTCACATTTCTCGAGATTCCCATGAAGGCAATAACCAAACCTAAGTTGCTCTGAAAAAGTGTGCAATTAATGGGAATATGCATTCCTAATTGGGAGTTATTTATTCTGTTTGTTTGCATTCATTATTATGGCCATCGATAGTTGCTGCAATTTTAACATAAATAATAACATATTTGAAACAACTGTACATTTTACTATCCAAGGAATCCACTCTTGCAAATCAATGGTGCTCCATATAATATAATGAAGAGAAATATATATAACTACTGTATACATTGATAGAATGTTTCCATGTGCATGTTCTCAAGAGAATATAGTGTTTTTCATAGATGTAGAGTGAGAAAGACACATAAAAAATTATTTTACCCATGCATTATGAAAACACAATGATAGATATGCAGAGTGAGAAAGGAACATAAACAATTATCTTGTGCATATATCACTGGAATATCTACAGTTTTGCAAGCACCAATGTTTCTCTCGTGTCCTGATCAATGTTGCTCTCCTATATTGATCAATGCAACTCTCCTCTCTCGATGGGTTGGTCTCTTGATGGATTGGTATAGTTGTGCAATAACATGGACATATGAGTTCAATAGTATTTTATTGATCCTTTAAATATTCCAACCACTCGTATCCTTTCTTTTCCCACTTGTCTCCTCCATGTCAACTCATCAAAATCACTCCCACTCCTATTTTGTTTCCACTCCTCTGCGTGGCAAGGTGAAACGTTATTTCTTCAATTATTTATTCTTGGTTATTTCTTCAATTATTTATTCATGGTTCTTACAAGAGGTTGCATACTAAGTTTTGTATTCCTCATACTTATGAGAGGTTATTTATTTGTGTCCACTCCTTAGCATTCCTTGGGAGGTGGTAAAAAGTAACTAGAGGCCATGTAGTGAAACTTAATCATATGAAACAAGGATTTCGTGAATCCTATAAATTGGTACAAATTAAAAAATAAATGTAAAAAGGTTGTGTTGTTGTTGTTATATATATAGGAGGATAGACTAGTAATGTTTTGGTGTTTTATATTTTTTTATGTTTAATCATATGTCTCAATATTCTAACACTTCACACAAAAACATTACTTTGCAAGACTAGCAACCTGCTTCTTCAAGCATTTACATCTCTAACAAACTTTCCACAAACCCACTATGGCTATCTTCAAGCTCCAACACTCTCCATCCTCTCGTTTTCCCCAAAAACTGGTTGTAAAAAATTCCTACAGTACCCATTTGAATTTCCCTTTTACCTGTTACAAGGGAAAAACTCTCTATGGCCAAGGGTAAACCACAACAAACAGGTATGACTGCAGAAATCAACTCAATTCCAACATATTGTATATAGACTAATGTGCAATATAAGAAAGAGGCCTACCTCGATCCAACGTTTGATGATGTTCCACTGTTGAGCACTTTGACCCAAAGCTTTATACCTGCAAGAAGTTCTCAACAAACAAGCAACGCAAGAATATAGTGATGACAAAAATGGGTTAGCACATCAGATAGCATAATCCATTAATAAACATTACAATCATGCCCATGGATAATAATAATATATTTGCAAGATACCAATAGGACGGGAAAGGAGTATTTCTATTAATAATTGATCAGTAGAAGTGACAACATTACAGACTTCCATGTCGGCACGGTTCGAAACCAAGAAACCAAGTTCCTTCCAGCTGGGTCTCCACCACTTAAATCCTCCACCAAAGGCAAGCTCATAGGAAAGAGGCAATGAGGTCCTCTCAACAATAAGGGAAGAGCCTGGGGGTTGAGCGTTGTGTTCAAACTTGAGGGACAAAGGGATGGAAACTCAATATGAAGTAACTTCTCCAGAGTAACTTTTCTCTCAAAGTTGAATGCTTTCTCTCTTTTCCATAGATTGAAATTGTGCTCTTATAGCCTTTAGAATGCAACTGAAGGGCCAAGTCAGAACGTTTCTAGTATATGGAAGGCCAAGGATCAGAGATCTCATGTCGTGACATGGAAACCTGAATTCATTTTGTATTTTCTGGCACAAATCCTGATATACGCAAGTTGTAGTGGAGCAACATGCGTACATGTATCTTGCATAGCAGTTAGGGAGCGTATAGGTGTAAAAATGTATATTTTTAGCTCTGGATTCATCAAAAAGGGATGATAAGCCTGCATAGGGAAATGGAAAAAGGCCCTCTGTGCATGATAACAATGGTGAGGCAAATCTTGCCATAACAGATGCCCCCTAATGTGTCAAATCAGAGGAGTATTTGCGATGGCCGAAATACATTATAAATAACCCAGAAGTGGAGTGGTAGAGAACCAGTTGGATGAACTCAATTGCTCATTACATTATGTATTGACTTTGCATACATGGCTGCCAAGAATACAATGCAGATCCATGTGGAAAATATACCAAACAAGTGTTCATGGCCATGAATAGGCAAATATAAATGCGGTTACATGCCAAGAGTTGTCATAGTCACAAACAAGGCCCAGTGAAACCAGTCTCAAAAATCAATCTGAAGATATCTGTATACCATGGAGTACAATCTGATCTCCCATGATCACTGAAGTCAAATAGGTACTGGTCCAATGAAATGGAAGCAACAACTCAGGAAAGTTGCAGCCACATAGTGATGTCTTCAAGTATTCTGCACTATCCGCCAATGGTGAAAGTCTACATCATGTGAATAAATGAGTTGAGGTCCAACACGATGAGACATCGTTTGATTACCGGTCATTGAGGTATACCGTTAACAAACATGAGACAGCCTACTAATGATGAAAGTAGGTAACAAGGCACCGAGTACATGTCTACAAATGTGAATAAAGGAGTTGGTGTCGAACACTTGAGAGATCCATTGATCAGGAGACATTGATGTATTCCCATCTATCAATGGAGAGACAACCTACCACTAATCACTACAAGCCTCAAGGTACTCATAAAACTCTAGGTCTCATATCCAGAATAAATGAGCTGAAGTCGATGGAAAGAGACTCGCTGAAAGGAGAGCATTGAGGCATCTCTCATCATTCAGCATGAGGAACAAAGAAGGAGCTTCATAATTTGGTGGAGATCGGACGAAGAACATGTTCATGAACCAACGACCCTGTGCATCTTTCATGCGTGCCAAATGCAAGCGATACACGAAAAAGACCCTCTGAATAGCATCCAATGATGAAAACTGCTGACAAAGGCGAGGAAACCACCAATAAGGCTAATGGAATCCAAGAAACTGCACGAATCCCAAAGTGTGAATAGATGTCTTGCCGTCGAACATAAGGGAAACCATCCAGTCAACGACCAATGATGAAATGTCAATTGTTGGGTTCAAGGTGACCTACCAGTGATGAAAGTAGGTCTAGGGTGCATGATAAGACCAAAGTATATGTGATTCTGAGACAAACTGAGGGTATGGCCGACATGCAAAGTCAAGATTTCTAAGGAGTGGTCGACATAGGTTGATAGACGTCCTTTGAACAAGAGCATGAGACATATGGTGGACTCCGACAACATAGACTCAATGATGTGACAATTAGATGTAGGAGGCATCCATAATGTTCTCTATAGGGACTGGAAGAGTAACCAGTCGGTAGAGAAAACTCTGTAGCGAGATCAGCTTCCTTAGACCATGCTAAACCAAAAATTATGATGACGCGAGGACTCGATAACTTTTTGCTTTGTTCAAAGGTGGTGTTATCGCAAGAGTTGACTCTAGGCTATAATAGAGCCAAGCCTTTAGCACATTTTAAATGAAATAAAATTTGTTGATTGATCAGTCATAAGAGACTTCTAGAACTAGGTCTGAAACAGGCCCTTCACTCATTTATAGATCAGAAATGAAGAGGCATGACATCGTTTGTCTAATTTATTCAATAAAGACGATGGATAGAGGATAGGGGATGAAGAAGATTGAAACAAAGAGTTAGGTATCTAATTCTGATAGGTCTAATCTTTATTTCAATGGAAGAAATAACACCAAACTTCAAATATCTGAACACAGGTCTTGTCTTACTCATAGCAAGACAGAGGAAAATCTATGAACAAATAAAACTTGTAAATAAGGAAAAACAATTAATATGTAGGTCTTGTTCTACTCATGGCAAAACAGAGGAAAAACTGCACTTTAAGGAATGCTTTAAATTAGCTACAGCAGAAGTATCACTGAATTGTAACCATTACAAGCTGAATTAATGAATGGAAGGAAGAAAGAGAAGTGATGAAAACTTCAGAAACAATAACACAGAAGAAGACAGTGACAAGGTGTAGAATCTCTTGGCACTCTGTTCTATATTTGCTGAAAAGGAATGCTTTACAAACCTAGCCTCCAAAAGGCTTACGAGTTGTTTGCTCTCTCCCCCTTTTTTTCTTCAAGAAGATACAATAATATATGTCTTCTTCCCCCTTTCGAATAACTGAAAAATGATTTGGATTCAAAAATAAATCCCTCTATAAATGAATAGGCATTTCATGTAGGTATTGAATTCGAAATCCTCCCAAAAGATAACAACAGTTACCATCAAATTCGGAAACTTTCTGCCATAGAAAATGGGCCAAACTACTGAAAAATGGGGCTGCGGTTATGGTTCTATATCTCTCGAATCGTGAAATATGTGTATAAAATGAAAGAGGTTTTTGTTCATCTATTTTTTCTAACCAAAAACCTCTCTCCGTTTCCTGAGATCCATTTCCATTTGCCCCAGATATTCCTTTCAAAAACATGTGTCAAATGGAGAAATTTTGAGATCCGAAAATTAAGGCTCAGAGATGGATTCGATTCTCCCAATATGTGACACCTTTAGGAAAAATGATGGAGTTTATTGATCTATGATTTGTTAGTCACAAAAACCTTCAACCGTTTCTCAAAATGATATTCGAGTCGCTCAGAATCATCATTTGAAAATGATGACTCAGCACAGTAAAAAATGCCACATTTCTGAAAATGAACCTCATCTTTCGGGGGACTTTTGACTGCCTTCCCAAGCTCCAAATGAAAATATGAATGCACCAATGGAAATATTAGGATCTGTAGATTTCAATCGACCATTTGAGCACACAGAAAGGCCTCTCCACGGCTGAAAAAACGGATTTTTTGCTGAGGCAGTTTATCCACTAAAAAAAATCTGCGATTTGGCAGCTAACAAGCCGAAAACAGGGGTCTCTTAGCCACCGAAATTCCTGGATTTCAGTGGCTAATAGTGCAATTTCGGAGCACTGTAAGCCACCGAAAGTCCCGAAACCCGATTTCAGGATTTCAGGATTTCGGGTTTTGGAACAATGGTTAAACTTTTTACGTTGGCCGAACCTCCGATGGCCGAAACCCCAAAATGGTGACGTGGCATTTGTGTGAAACCTTAATATAGTGATTTTATTTCCGTTTATTGCATTTTTTTCATGCATCCTCGTGAGATCTTCCTCCATGTGGCTTGATGTGTGATGCTTGAATGCTTGGTCTCAACCGATACACTTTCGGCAACTAAGGGCATATGAAACCTGAGATTTAAGCTAGCTACCGAAAGTCTGCACTTTCGGTAGCTAAACACTATAATTTTTTTCTTTCTAAGCTACCGAAAGCCAAAATTTCAATATTTGTTCCAACATAGTCTCCATCTAGGGATGGTGCTTTCCTAAAAGTGCCAAGAATAGTAGACCAAGTACCTTCATCCATTGGGCGACCCGAAATCATCCTTATCAAACTCTGAACCCTGTCACTTTACTTGCGTCTTTTCAGAATGAAAAATCGCTTATTCATCCATTGGGATATGGAGTCATAATGCTTTAAAACAAAACCATACTGGATTCAAAACTGAACTGAAAACATATTTAAAACCACCGTTGTAATCTAATGCTTGAAGTCAAGCTTATTTATATACATCACCTACTCTAACTACTGAAAATTCCCACTTAATCAAATGATATGAAAATGACAGTGAAGCCAATCCAATAATTATCTATTTATTTGAAATTTTCTCACACTTTCTTTGAGCAGGCTGAAAAAGGAAACTGACAACTTCCATTTGACCTGTTCGTGATCATGAATTTCCAAACCTTTCATCAATTCTTGTGACAAAATATCCATGACATAGCATACTCCTTCATTAAATGAATGCAAAAGGTCAACAAAAGGATCATGAAAAAATGCATGGTATTGAGGTTTTAAAACATCCAGGACTACTCTATGTTATGATTTATAATGATCAGGATCATTCTCGAAGAGAATATCTAAGCACCCTTCAAGATCATCTGCAATGGCATCTCCAAAATCATGGCACAATCTTGTCTAAAGACCCTCATCCCTCCATGAAAAATCTGCAGCAAGTTGTTCTACAAAAATGATGAAATAATCATCACTATACTCATCATATTTAGGTTCAGTAGATAACTCAAGAGGTTCATCAGTTCGACAAAAACTCGAGACATCAATTATGGATCTCTCGAGCAAAGGACACTTTATTACTATCTCTGGCATACTGTTTATTTCAGGATCATACTTCTGCAAATCACAGTCTAAAGCATTCTCGAACATCAAACTTTCTTCAGGATCATTAAACATGGAAACCATATCTTTTTCATGAAACAAAGCAGAGTCTAAAATCTGATCTCCCGGCAGAAAATCATCATAAATAGGTTCACTAACTTCCTGTAAAGTTCTATCAAATACATGACTGTCATCATTTAAAAACAGATTTACATTTTTAGAAATGGAAGAAGTTTGACACACATATCCGGGACTGTGTGAAAGATGCAAATCTGTGTGAGTAGGGGCTGCAACATAGCTGTGTAGGAGCAGACCTATCTCTTCTTTAGTCAAAGGAGAAGGTGGTCTCTGTATTTTCTGGATAAAACAACAATCATTCCTTTCTATCTCCTTTGCAGGTTGACCGTGATGCTGAATATCTTCTTCTTGAGTATGTTCACAAGATCCAGCTTCTTCATGAGCCAACTCTTCCTCATACTGATCATCCTCATCAACTTGAGAAATTTCTGTTGTTTCTTCCTTCTCTTCAAGAGGATTTGTATGATCTTTTTGTCTTATGACTCCTATATTACAGCAATCTTCAAAAAGGATTTCAGCTGAGTATATCCTCTTACAATGTTGATGAAAAAGTGTGTGAAAATATCTCAATGAAGGAATACTGGAATGGGGTAAAGATTTATACCAGAGTCTAGCATCTTTTTCCAATGAAAACATAAATAATTTCATGAGGACATCTTCATGATGTACAATTAATTCCTCCATGAGCTTGTGGAATTCAAACAAGTGTTGAGCGGGATTGTCGTCCTCATATTCTCCAAATTTAGGAAGGACATCTTCCCAAATTTTAATGTCTAGAACAGTGTTTGGAAAGCCATAAACATTTGTAAAGTCCAGAGGAGCAAACCTTGCAGCAATTCGAATAGCGAACGAATTCAACATTTGAGACCAGTGGAGTCGCCAACAAAATCGTGTAGAGTCTATGAACCAAGGAGTCACCAGGTGAATGATCACAGCCAATTGAATGCCTATCCCTTGTTCACCATCAAGAGATAAATCTGAACTTTTTTGTATCCCAGGGAAGATAACTTCGTCCTCCGTCCCCGACAACGGCGCCAGAAAATGTTGTCGCAAGAGTTGACTCTAGGATGTAATAGAGCCAAGCCTTAGCACATTTTAAATGAAATAAAATTTGTTGATTGATCAGTCATAAGAGACTTCTAGAACTAGGTCTGAAACAGGCCCTTCACTCATTTATAGATCAGAAATGAAGAGGCATGACATCATTTGTCTAATTGATTCAATAACGAAGATGGATAGAGGATAGGGGATGAAGAAAACTGAAACAAAGAGTTAGGTATCTAATTCTGATAGGTCTAATCTTTATTTCAATGGAAGAAATAACACCAAACTTCAAATATCTGAACACGGGTCTTTTCTTACTCATAGCAAGACAAAGGAAAAGATATGAACAAATAAAACTTGTAAATAAGGCAAAACAATTAAGAAGCAGGTCTTGTTCTACTCACAGCAAAACAGAGGAAAAATTGCACTTTAAGGAATGTTTTAAATTAGCTACAGCAGAAGTATCACTAAATTGTAACCATTACAAGTTGAATTAATGAATGGAATGAACAAAGAGAAGTGATGAAAAATTCATAAACAATAACACAGGAAGAAGATAGAATTAGACAGTGAAAAGGTGTAGAATCTCTTGGCACTCTATTCTATATTTTCTGAAAAGGAATGCATTACAAACCCAGCCTCCAAAAGGCTCCCGGGTTGTTCCCTCTCTCCCCCTTTTTTTCTTCAAGAAGATACAATAATATATGTCTTCTGCCCCCTTTCGAATAACTGAAAAATGATTCAGATTCCAAAATAAATCCCTCTAGAAATGAACAGGCATTTCATGTAGGTATTGAAGTCGAAATCCTCCCAAAAGATAACAACAGTTACCATCAAATTCAGAAACTTTCTGCCATAGAAAATGGGCCAAACTGCTAAAAACTGGGGCTGCTGTTATGGTTTTGTATCTCTTGAATTGTGACAGATGTGTATAAAATGAAAGAGATTTTTGTTCATCTGTTTTTCCTTACCTAAAACCTCTCTCGGTTTCCTGAGATCCGTTTCCATTTTCCCCAGATCTTCCTTTCAAAAACATGTGTCAAACGGAGAAATTCTGAGATCCAAAAATTAAGGCTCGGAGATGGATTTGATTCTCCCAATATGTGACACCTGTAGGAAAAATGAGGGAGTTTATTTATCTATGATGTGTTAGGCACAAAACCCTTCGACCGTTTCTCAAAATGATATTCGAGTCGCTCAGAATCATCATTTGAAAATGATGACTCGGCATAGTAAAAAACACCACATTTCTGAAAACAAACCTCATCTTTCGGGGGAATTTTGACTGCTTCCCGAGCTCCAAATGAAAATATGAATGCACCAATGGAAATATTAGGATCTTTAGATGTCAATCGACCATTTGAGCACGCAAAAAGGCCTCTCCACGGCTGAGAAAACTGATTTTTTGCTGAGGCAGTTTATCCACTAAAAAAAATCTGCGATTCGGCAGCTAACAAGCCAAAAACAGGGGTCTCTTAGCCACCGAAAGTTGTGGCTTTCGGTGGCTAACAGTGCGATTTCAGAGCACTGTAAGCCACCAAAAGTCCTGAAACCCGATTTTGGCATTTCGGGATTTCAGTTTTCGGAACAATGGTTAAACTGTTTACGTTGGCTGAACCTCCGATGGCCGAAACCCCGAAATGGTGACGTGGCATTTGTGTGAAACCTTAATATAGTGATTTTATTTCCATTTATTGCATTTTTTTCGTGCCTCCTCGTGAGCTCTTCCTCCATGTGGCTTGATGCGTGATGCTTGAATGCTTGGTCTCGACCGATACACTTTCGGCAGCTAAGGGCATATGAAACCTGAGATTTAAGCTACCGAAAGTCTACACTTTCGGTAGCTAAACACTATAATTTTTTTTCTTTCTAAGCTACCGAAAGCCAAATTTTCAATATTTGTTCCAACAGGTGACACGACTACTGCCAATCACAATATAGTACTCCCTTCCCGCCCGTGTTTTTTTGTTTTTTCATAACAAATGAATGTTATGATACAGTGGAGGGAATGAGTGTCGCAAGTAAGAAAAATTGGTTCCAGCAGTGGAACGTACCTATGCTCAATGCAAGGAAATGCATGCGGGAGATGGAAATTTGGGGTGATGTTCCCTCTAGGGTATAGGGTGTCAAATTATGAACGATAAAAACAAGGGTCTTCTTGGTTGAGGATGCAAGCTGCTTAGGCAACGGTTTATAACACAAAGCGAGAACTGGCTAAAGGATCAATATTGCAAGCAAGGGCATGAGATGCAATCACAACTTAAAGCCAAAAATGTCATTTTTTATATCTTTTAGTCTACTTGGTGTGAAAAAGGGGTAAACTTGTGCCAAATAGACGTCTTTTCAAATCCAATTTATGAGTGTGAAAAAGACAAGTTCACTCGACAATCTTTTCTATTTTTGATAGTGAGTCGGAAAAGAGCTTAACTAGGACTCGTGATCTTTCAAATACAATTTTAACGAGTGTGAAAGGGACAAATCACTCAACAATCTTTTCAATTTTTAGGCAAGTCAGAAAAGAGCTTAACTAAGACTCGTTAGAGAAATGCTAGGTGGAAAGCCACGGGGGAGGCCAAAGCTCCTATGCGGACCTTCTATGGAATGTCGGTAGCTTGGGAAGAACCGACACAAGCTTGGGAAGACCCAAAGCTCTCCAAGTCGAGGAGGACAAAGTGCTAACATAGGGTATCGTCTCCGTGTTATATCGGATAATGTCTCTTCTTGGAAAAGACATAGGCGAAGGCATTGGATACCTCACAAGACCATCCCAATCAAAGGGAACCTCGTCAAGGCTTGGAGGGAGAGAACTCGGGAAGAGTAAAACTCTCTCTTCTTCAGAAGGTGAAGTACTAGAAATGCTAAGGACATGGCATAGAAGGTATAGAACCAGAATCAGAAGAGAGGGATCGACCAAAAATTGCATTGGTGCGACAGCTTCCTTAGACTTTTCACTCTCCAAGAGAAGAGTGGGGTCGACCGAAAATTGCATTGGAATGACCACTTCTTCAACCATTGGTTGAATAGGATGTAAGACAACAAGGTCAAGAGGTGCATCACCCCCAAAAACAGGAGTGTCATTGGTCGAAGATTGCATCAACACAACCATTGGTTGAACAAGATGCAAGACAACAAGGTCAAGATATGCATCACCCCCGAACATAGAAAAGGTGTCAGTCGAAGCTTTCATCGACACGACCATAGGTTGAACGGGATGTGAGACAACAAGTTCAAAGGACGCATCAACCCCTAAGGGAAAAGGGGTTTCATCTGAAGATTGCATCGGCATGACTGTTGTATCAACCAAAGAAGGAGCGTAGTGTTGTGAAACCATAGATACCTCAGAACCCGAAGGGCCCTTAGGTGATCCCCACGCTTCTAGTATCCCAGCAGTAAAAGGACACAAACGAGTAAGGTGACTTCCTTCACAAGTCCTGCAAAGGAATCTAGGCTTACGTCTGAGACGTCTAGGCTTCTCAATCATATGAATGCCCCCAGAATGACTTGCAGTGGCTGGTGACATGCTCCCAGCATGACTTGCAGAGGCTAGAAGAAAATATCCAACATGACTAGCAAAGGTTGGTGATGGATGTGTAGTGTGACTAGCGGTGACCAAACATGTGCCCCCAACATGACTTGCAGTGGCTAGTTGTAGGTATTCAACATGACTCGCAGAGGTTGTCGACCAATCTCCAACATGAATAACAAAGGTTGGTGATACAATGCCAGTATGACACACAGTGACTGGACTTGTGCCCCCAGCATGACTTGCAGTGACTGGTTGCAGGTTTTTAACATGATTTGCAGAGGTTGTCGACCAATCTCCAACATGACTAGCAGAGGTTGGTGATGGAGCTCTAGTATGACTAGCAATGACTGGACTCGCGGTGGTGATGAATTGCGGCATTTGAGTCCAAGGTGCATGGAAAGATTGATTTTGAGAAATTGCAGGCTAGGAAGGAGCCTGGTTTACACTCTGTCTAGCAGGATAATATCCTCCTCCATACTAATTCATAAAGGGTTGTAAGGGCATCGACACTGAGGAAGCCACTTGCAAAGAGAAAGCGATATGACAAGGGTTACTCATGTGAGGATATAAGTTGCCCCCAGGCGAAGGAACTTCATGAGGGGGGTTGCCCATACTACAAAAATAACTCCCCCTAGACGAAACACCGGAGGACAGACGGAGGTCCACCATGGGAAAAGTGTTCGTAGGAATTGACATAGCGGAAGAAGGATAAGTGGATGGAGTGTGATAAGTATAATGATTGAATAATTGGGCACTTACTTCTCCAATAGTGGATTCGTAGGAAGGAAGATTCCAACCTCCTACCATAAGATGTGTTTGAAGGATATGACTCCCACCAAATGGAGAGGGATAAGAAGGAGGAGTCATGCCCCCATACCCAAAACTAGTATTCGCATAAGGAGGCAAGACAGAGGATGGAAAGTGAAAAGACATATCAGAAATACCATGAGAAAAATGATTAGAGACCCAAGGCATTGACTGAGTACCATAATTATGCATACCATTATAGAAAGTAGACGGATTTTCCCTCATGAACATCGTGGGGGGGGTAGCAGTAAACGAGGGAGCAAAAGGAACTCCATTATCCATGATAATTAAAACTCAGTATAGACTCCTAAGGCCAACTAGTAATCAAAGAGCATACCAAAATTCAAACGACCAATATGCATGCAAATGGGCTAAAGTGGCTAAGTGGCCTTCCTCGCTAAAGAAGGTATGTCTCGTCCAAGAGGGACTTGAGACTCCCTGCTAAAGTTTGGAGGTAACATAATCAGTTATAAGGGCCCTCGTAGGCTTAACAACCAGTTGGTCAGATCCCCCTGGAGAGGTAATCCTCCATAAAGGTTGTGTGTTGTCCGACCCTTATCTGACTCAGGGTACAAGAAGAATAACCCCAGCAAGTAACCTATGGGATACCTAAGTCAAGAAACTAATAAAGCATTGTATAACGTATGCACAGGCGAGCAGTCGTAAGTCCAGATCACCGTATGGGCAGGGTAGAAAAGCCCAAAACCTTGAAAGTACTACCTCTCATAGAGGTATGGGCACTAGCAAGATCCCCAAATATGAATAAATCCACAGAAATATCTCTGGCGCTAGGTGAGTATCCAGGGGTTATCCCTTCAACTTACTTCGTGTGACCTCATGATTAACTCTGGTGTGAGCGGAGCCTCTTGATATTACCAATTATACAATGAACTTCTCAACTCCCTGTCTCAGACACATATGTTGATTTAATTTCCTTGGAGAAGTTTACTCACAAAATCCTATTCCAAGGCACTAAATCCTAGGCTGGTTTGTGCACCCTAAAAAATAAAATCGTGACTAATCAATTTTAGTTTAAAGCATAAATTTTATTGGTCGTGGTTACTCAAAAAGGTATGGAAGTAAAACTCATGATATTATGCCTCTGCAAGAAAATAAATATGAATATAATGCAAAGTCTATCTTTAAATTTTCGATGAATGATATGCTAATAAAACAGTGCAATTTTCAATTTCAACTTTGCAATTCAGAAGTAAAAATGCAATCTTTCGCTAAATGTGCTAAGCTAATGTTAAAGATCCAAAGACAAAATGCCAACCAATGCAAAATGCCTATTTTTTTGTATTTTCAATATTCTAAAAATGAAAATGCATGGACTGATAAGAAACCTGATATATAAATTTCGTTGTGTATAAAAACAGTAACTTGAGCAGAATACCAAGCAGCCAAGAAAACAACCTAGAAACCAAGGACAAATTAAAAATCGAAAACAAGGAGAAAGACTACGCCCAAAAATTCAACTCCCAACGGGCTTCTTGTCATCCCATATAATCTCAACAGGCACTACAGAGACCCAAGAAGGCTCAATAATCCTCAAATCCTACCCAACAGTCACTAAACCAAACAAACAAGTAAGGGGAAGTGGTATACGCGACTGTTCAGGAGAACAGAGCATATATACGCTTCTTACAGTGAGACAACACGCGTGTATACACAACTGTCAAGGAAAAAAGGGCGTATATGCTTTAAAACAAGGCCAGGCAAGGGTAAAAGGCTAAAAACTCAAACCCAGAGTGAACAGAATCTGTCCAGCAGTGATACGACAAGAAACACAAAGGAAAAAGAGCAATGTAAGAAGAAAAAGTACTTCAACCCTTAGAAGGAAGATCTCTCCCCAACGGAGTCGTGATTTATGTTACAAGGGAAAAACTCTCTATGACCAAGAGTAAACCACAACAAACAGGTATGACTGCAGAAATCAACTCAATTCCAACATATGCCCTATAGACTAATGTGCAATATAAGAAAGAGGCCTACCTCGATCCAACGTTTGATGATGTTCCACCGTTGATCACTTTGACCCAAAGCTTTATACCTGCAAGAATTTCTCAACAAACATGCAACGCAAGCATATAGTGATGATAAAAATGGGTTAGCACATCAGATAGCATAATCCATTAATCAACATTACAAACACGCCCATGGATAATAATCATATATTTGCAAGATACCAATAGGACGGGAAAGGAGTATATCTATTAATAAATGATCAATAGAAGTGACAACATTACAGACTTCTGTGTCGGCATGGTTCTAAACCAAGAAACCAAATTCCTTCCTGCTGGGTCTCCACCACTTCAATCCTCCACCAAAGGCAAGCTCATAGGAAAGAGGCAATGAGGTCCTCTCAACAATAAGGGAAGAGCTTGGGGGCTGAACACTGTGTTCAAACTTGAGGGACAAAGGGATGCAGACTCAATATGAAGTAATTTCTCCAGAGTAACTTTGCTCTCAAAGTTGAATGCTTTCTCTCTTTTCCATAGATCGAAATTGTGCTCTTATAGCCTTTAGAATGCAACTGAACGGTCGAGTCAGAATGTTTCCAGTATATGGAAGGCCAAGGATCAGAGATCTCCTGTCGTGACATGGAAACCCGACTTCATTTTGTATTTTCTGGCACAAATCCCTATATACGGGAGCTGTAGTGGAGCAGCATGCGTATACACATCTTGCATAGCAGTTAGGGAGCATATATGTGGAAAAATGTATATTTTTAGCTCTGGATTCATCAAAAATGGATGATAAGTCTGCATAGGGAAATGGAAAAAGGCCCTCTGTGCAAGATAACAATGGTGAGGCAAATCTTGCTATAACATTACCCATGCATTTTGACTCTCTCAATTCCCAAGGTTGATTGTACTCTGTCGCTATGATCTCATAACTATGGAATGTGACATTTCACACCAACCCTCTTACATGTTTTTAATGATTGGAGCTTTGATACACCCAAAAGGAAACTAGAAGGTTTATTCACAATAATAATTTAAGAAAATGGGTTGGGATTAATACACATGAATAATTCCCCCTTGGACCCCTTGGACCCCTCCCTCTCTTGTGGAAACTTATCCCCCATTACTCTATCCATGTCCATCTGCAATTGTCATTACATTTTATTTTATTAATACAATATACAATGTTTACATATTACATAGTTAGGCCTGCGACCATAGATCGTATTTGCATTATATATCACTAAAATATGGATTAAAAATGGGGATGTTACACTAGTGATTAACTTCTATGAGATGAAGATAGACAAAAGTAGAAAATGACCTTTAGATGATAATAGAGATAATCCACCCACCACACAACTTAATACCTTGAATCACAATTTTCCTCCTCTTCCTCATTCCACTGATGATAATGATGATCACATTATTATTCTCTAAATATTCTCATTCTCCCCCAACACCATATGATAATAAATATGTTGACATGTCCTTATTCCCTGGCATCCCCGTGGGGTCGATCCCTGAACCTCCTCAAAAAACATAAACTGAGAAAAACAAGTGAACCTAGTATATCTTCTTATCCAAATTAAGAGCTTTCCCCACATAAACATCCAATGACTGAGTCATGCTCCATGTCGATCTAGTTGTGGACTTCTCCTTTTTACCCTCACATTTAGATTATTTTCATCCCTCTTTCCAAATAATTGTTAGTTGTAAATATAAATGGGAACCTACGTGTTTGTGATATCATCGACAACTCATGTGTTCATGATTC
>ML778716.1:345578-357379 GCA_009831015.1 Picea engelmannii
CCAGAAGACTAATACAATTTTCTTCCATAAGAAATGCAATTCAAGTTACCTAGAAGAATCCATTGTCAATGTCTTCCATGTATAGCCAAAAAAATATAAAGATAACTCATTTAAATTGAATGTATAAAACAAAAAATAGAGCAATTGAAATTTGATACTTTGAAAGTTAAAGCACAACCAACTAAGCCATAATACTAATACAATTGTCTTCCCTAATAAATGCAATACAAGTTACCCGGAAGAATCCATTGTCAATGTCTCCCATGCATGTATGGCCAAAAAATATAAAGATGACTCATTTAAATTAAATGTGAAAAACAAGAAGTAGAGCAATTGAAATTTGATCCTTTGAAAGTTAAAGCACAACCAACTAAGCCAGAAGACTAATACAATTTTCTTCCCTAATAAATGCAATGCAAGTTACCGGGAAGAATCCATTGTCAATGTCTTCCATGCATGTATGGCCAAAAAATATAAAGATGAATTTGATCCTTTGAAAGTTAAAGCACAACCAACTAAGCCAGAAGACTAATACAATTTTCTTCCCTAATAATAGCAATGCAAGTTACCGAGAAGAATCCATTGTCAATGTATTTCATGCATGTATGGCCAAAAAATATAAAGATGACTCGTTTAAATTAAATATGAAAAATTGAAATTTGATTCTTTGAAAGTTAAAGCACAACCAACTAAGCCAGAAGACTAATACAATTTTCTTCCCTAATAAATTCAATGCAAGTTACCCAGAAGAATCCATTGTCAATGTCTTCCATGTATGGCCAAAAAAATATACAGATTACTCATTTAAATTAAATGTGAAAAACAAGAAGTACAATAATTGATACTTTGAAAGTTAAAGCACAACATTAAAGATGGTGTGCTAACCAGCCAGAAGACTAACACAATTTTCTTCCCTAAGAAATGCAATGCAAGTTACTGGGAGGAATCCAAGTCAATGGAGTGAACTTCGGGGCATAGACGTGCCAACCAACTGTTACTTATATTGATCGGAGAGAAATTGAAATAATTCCTTTCCTTTCCTTGAAATTGAAATACGAAGGTATTGCAGGATCCCAAGAAGGCTAACAAAATTTCTGGTGTTAAATCCTTTCACAGACATTAGTCATTTGTTCCACTTCAATCTTGTGTTGATTGGAATGTTGCTTCTTCTGGCAGCTGCCTGGAGTGTTGCTATTTCACCCTGAGCTTCAATCAAAACTTAAATCCATGGTACTTTCTGAGCTTCATGCTACACCTACAGCGGGGCACTCCGGGTTCACCAAAACCTATGACAGGGTCAAACGTTCTTTCTTCTGGGATGGTATGAAACAAAACATTTGTAATTTTGTTGTTGAATGTGATATGTGTCAATGCAACAAGGGAGAAATAGTCAAATCTCCGAACACACTACAACCGCTTCCGATTCCACCTGCTATTTGGAGGGATATCTCTATGGATTTTATTATAGGCTTACCCAAATCGGGAAATAAATCAGTCATCATGGTGGTTGTTGATCTCCTTTCCAAGTATGCTCATTTCTGCACTCTTCAACACCCATTTACAACATCCACGGTGGCCCAGCTTTTCATGGATCAGGTCTTCAAGCTCCATGGCATGTCGCATTCTATTGTTTCTGATCGCGACCCAAATTTCACCAGCAATTTTTGGCAAGAACTGTTCAAGCTACAAGGCACCCAATTGCATCTCATCACAACTTATCATCCCCAGACTGATGGACAAACGGAAGTTGTCAACAAGTTTTTGGAAAAATATTTGAGGTGTTTTGCCTCGAAAAAGAAAAATCAGTGGGCTCAATGGTTACCCCTAGTTGAATGGTGGTACAACACTTCATACCATATAGCTACACGCATGACTCCTTTTGAAGCGGTATATGGACAAAATCCACCTTCAGTTCTCTAATACATACCGGGTGTCTCGAAGTTCGAGGCTGTTGACCAAACACTTACTATTTGAGAGGCTATTCTCCATACCCTCAAAGAGAATTTGGTCATGGCACAGAATCACATGAAGCAAAAAGCAGATCAAGGTCACTCTGAACGTCAATTTGCAGAAGGGGATTAGGTGTTTCTTCGACTGCAACCTTACAAGAAAAATTCCCTCCAGGCCAAGCATTGTCAGAAGCTAGCGCCCAAATTTTATGGTCCTTATACCGTTCTCAAGCGTGTGGGACAGGTGGCCTATCAGTTAGCTTTGCCTAGTCATTTGAAGCTACATCTTGTTTGTTAGCACCAGGAGTCACTCCTTGATTGAGGCAAGAGTAAGCTCGATACCCATCAGATTTTAATGTCACAAGTGAATAAATTGGCGGTGCTCAATGGACAAAACTCAGCACCAGAATGATGTTACAACACTGAACCAGAAAATAAATGTATAGGGAAGTGAGGGCTACATTAAATTCAGTCAGTGGATTGAGTTTAAAAGGCGAGAAGAGGGAAGACTTAGTGAGAAAAATGAACAAGACTAATATGGGCATCAGGCTTTCCAGTAGCTTGGGGAAGAAACAACAAGACACTGAAATTGTGCCTATGTGACACAGTTACAACAACGCAATGATAACTCGACTGGATCCTCCAATTCCAAGCATTGCAATGCTACTGTAACAACTTGACTAGATCCTCCAATTCCAAGATATTTCAGTGTGAGAGGGGAAATATTACATAGGAAAACTGATTAAAATTAGTGCAAATGTTGCAGTGATCAACCATACATCATCCTACAACATCACAACCCTCGACTGGATCCTCCAATTCTGAGTGTCTTAACACAGATTTTACAGAGATGGAAACAAGATGACTTCTATTAACTGAAAGTCTCAAATCAGTTACATAACCAGGCATAGCTCTGGTGTGACAACATATTACAAAATGGGAGCTCTGCTCAACCATCGACCCCTACAAAAATACAAAAACTGAGTATATACACTCAGAGCAATTCGCCTCCTTGGCAGCAGGAGGCTAGTTGAGCCATTAAATTCCAAATTAGCGTGTGCAAGCTCTTCTGTCATGGCTCTTGCAGGGGGACCTGCACATAGGGGTACCACAGACAGACTGTCTACAAGAACCCCCATGCCTTATGTTTAAGGAGTGAGGAGAGGTTTCAACCACCTCCTCCCACATTCATTTACTTCTTCCAGGGATTAGGATCAAGGCTGAGTCGGTTCGGCACCTAGAGAACGCGACGACCCCTTCTGTGACTAAAACTAGAGATTTTATCCCTTTGTGCAGCTCTTTCTATCACCCCAAGGGACCACGGGCCATGACCCTATGCCTATATTCAAAGGCTCTTTTGACACTTCTCCTTTCGGGAAATCCCACCACACTATCCTCCAGGATCCCCAGTGACTAAAACTGCGAAAGGACCCTCCATTTCGGCAGCTGGATCTGGCTTCAAAATCGACAGCCATGATCTATTTTCATTGATTAACCTTGGTCTCGTGCCCCTCATCTTCTTTGGCCCCATTCCATAAGACCCTGGGGCTATGACCATGCGTCTATTACTTGGATGGCTTGGATCAATCCTTGATCAACGATCCTGATTGTTTCGGGATTCTCGCACCGAGGATTCAGGATGCACCTCCTTTCCATTTCCCCGGTGCCAATGGCCCATATAGATCAATGGTTGATCCTGTCTTAAATCCAACGGCCACAATATTTCCTCGAAGGCCCCAAGTTGCTAGCCCTACCTTACATATGACCCAGGGGCCATGACCATGGGCCTAAACCCCCAAGGCATCTCAGGGTTTCTTCTATCAGGAATTATCATTCCTCTGATTTCAAAATCCCCGACATTAGAACCACGAAAGGCTCAAAGGTTGCCACCTGTCCCCAGGGATCAACAGACCAACTCTTATTTCATCGAACGACCACAATCACTCGCCCCCCAATGAGTGCATAAATATAATTGGCCCCCACTTTTCAGCCCCACTTAATGTGACCAGGTGCTAGGACCGTGGGCCCAAACCAAAGGTGCTTTCGACAATTCTTCTTTCATGGATTTTATTCCCCCTGCCTTCAAATTTCCTAGTGCCAAAACCGTGATGGTGCTTTATCACGCGCCAGGAATCTCTAGGATGGATAGCCTGGATCAATATTTAAATGTGGGGCCCCTTCTAGCCTGGACCCTCCACCACATGTCCTCTAAGATTGGACGGTCGCGATCCCTTTCATCGAACGACCACCATTTTTTTGGCACTTGGGGCTTGAATTTCCCGAAAGGCCCCACCCTGGCTCAGATATGCATCGTGTGTCATCCAGGATGGACGACTGAGATCTTCAGTCGATCAACAGTCCTGATCCTTTATGGAATTCTTGCACCAAGGATTTATAATTCACCTCATCCCCGCTCTTTAGGCCATGCATTTCCATACGTCCATGGGCTATGACCATGGGCCAAGCTCCCAGGGCTTCGCATTTTGGTGTGTAAGGTTGTGGGTGTGCTTGTAACAAAAACCCCGAAAAGCCTACTCCCAGGATCGCACAATTGTCTGCCACATGTCCCTACAGGATCAGATGGCCATGATAATTTCGTGACTTTGGCCATAAGGGATGAGCCCAGGCACTAAACTTCGTTCAACTCCGTGGCTCTGTCTTACCCGATGACCGTCAATCTGCCCGTCGATGGATCCTCACCATTGAATACTTGATCACCCGTCTGTTATCATTTTAATCCTGAAACAAGATTTTTCTGAGAGCTATGCTTTGCGCTCATGGAAGTGGCCTTGCATAAACTATATTTGATGGGTTTTTAAGTCCCATTTTCTCGCATTTTACACCAAGGGCCCGAATCCAGAGAGAAACTCCCCATTACAAGAATGTGTGCTAACATTAGGCTCCATGGGGGATAGATTCGTCCCTATGATGCTCTAATATATCCTTTGCAGTTCCAGTCGCCTTCTGTTGGGCTATGGAGTCGAGCTCAAAACACCCTACTGAAAATACATGCCGATAAGTGAAATAAAACAAAACTAAACTCACATGCTCCAAGGAGCTTATTTATGTACAGTCCTAAACTAATTTATTTTTTTACATGGGGCTAGGTGAAAGCAAACTTCCACCATAGTCAATCAAGTAACTTCATGAATGGAAGCTCCTTCATTATGTCTATGATCACCAACAGATGGTGTAACTGTGACAGTAGAATGGTTACACTCTTCAACTCCTCCTCACAAGTTGAAGTTGAGATGAAATAGGGCTGCTCCAAGTTGTGAAGGAAATACAACTCCATGTATTCCTTCACAGGCTCATAGGACTAGTGGAAAACTCCATAATATTGGTGACAGGTAGCCTCCTCTGCTACATAACTGCTCACATGAGGCTGAATATCTCTGGTGGGCCCAGGGGGGTGAAAGGATGGTGTAGGCTAACTGATCTCAGACGGTGGCTGCTCATTAACAAGTTTTGAGCAGGAAACAAACTGCTCCTCCTGCTGCTCTTCTGGCTCTTCTGGTTCTTCTTCTTGGCTCTCCAAGGGGTCATATTCATAATCATCATAAATAGGACCTGTGGGGAAAATATTATCTTCAAACTGTTGCTCAATGGTTTCTGCGGGCCCAGGATAGCTGATTTCTCCATGACAATTTTCTTTAACGAACAAAGGATAAGGCTCTATAGTATGCTCTTGGAAATCCTACATCCAGCTCAGAATTTTATTCGTAGCTGTCATACACAGGGTGGTTGCTCCTCTGGTCAGCAAACTATGATGTGGGGCTCTGCTTCTCCTCATTTGAATAATCATCAAAGATTGGAACAACATGCACGTTGGGAGAAGAAATCAAGGCCTCTACGGCTATGAAATCTTCATTATCATCTTCAGTAAGGATGCCAAGAACATCTGCTTCAAGGGCTGGAAAATCCTCTGCACTTCATTCAGATTCCAACCTTTCTAGCTGGGTAGAGAGAGATTTTACCATCTCCATCAGGTCACTTAGAACCTCATCTTCCTCCATAGGGTCCTCATCCATACATCTTTCCTCATGATTACAGCCTTCATAAGACATAACCATGTCTTGCTCACTGTCCTCACATTCCTCACAACAATTATGACATATAAACTCAGAGGAATAAAACTTTTGACAAAACTTATTAAAAGTTGCATGAAATTTTTCCAAGGAGGAGATGTTGGCAGGGGGTAAGGAGAAATACCACTCATGAGCATCTCCTGCCAACGAGAACATAAACATTTTCAATAATACATCTTCATGGTGTATTTCCCACTGATGCATGAGTTCATGAAACTCATGGAGATGCCAAGAAGGGTTGTTCTCTTTACGCTCTCTAAATATGGGCAAATAATATCCCCATTCATTTGGAGTAGGGACAACATTGGGTAAACCAGGAACAACCGAGAAATCAAAAGGAGCAAACCTTCGAGCCAGGATCCTTTCCATTTCGAACTAGTGGAGTCACCGATCGATCCTTGAATCATGGAGTCGCCAGGTGAATGATGCGCAACTTTGAATGTGTCTGGTCTTTGTTCACCATCAAAGGCTGGATCTTAACATTGTGTCCTCCTAGGAAACTACTCAAGCTGAGAAAGCAGCTGCTGAAACCTTCTCGAGAAAGCTCCTCTGGGTTAGCTTTCAGGTGTGCCAAAGTAGCCACAGCCAAAACAGTGAAGTGGAAACATTGGAGTCGCCACAATAGAGTCATCAAGTGCAGAGTAGAAATCTTCAAGGGCTCTGATGCATGATGCACCTTCAGAATTAGAGGCTCAATGTCGTTCAATCCCAGGGAAAATTTTCAACTTCGTCCCTGGCAATGGCGCCAGAAATGTTAGCACCAGGAGTCACTCCTTGATTGCGGTAGGATTAAGACTGATACCCATCAGTTTTTAATGTCACAAGTGAATAAATTGGGGGTGGTCAATGGACAAAACTCAACACTAGAATGATGTTACAACACTGAACCAGACAAGAAATGTATAGGGAAGTGAGGGTCACATTAACTTTAGTCAGTGGATTGAGTTTAAAAGGTGAGCAAAGGGAAGACTTAGTGAGAAAAATGAACAAGACTGCTATGGGCATCAGGCCTTCCAACATCTTGGGGAAGAAACAACAAGACACTGAAAATGTGCCTATGTGACATAGTTACAACAACACAGTGATAACTCGACTGGATCCTCCAATTCCAAGCATTGCAATGCTACTGTAACAACTTGAATGGATCCTCCAATTCCAAGATATTTTAGTGTGAGAGGGAAAAGATAACATAGGAAAACTAATTAAAACTAGTGCAAATGTTGCAGTGATCAACCATACATCATCGTACAACATCACAACCCTTGACTGGATCCTCCAATTCGGAGTGTCTTAACACAGATTTTACAAAGATGGAAAAAAGCTGACTTCTATTAGCTGAAAGTCTCAAATCAATTACATAACCAGGCATAGATCTAGTGTGAAAACATATTACAAAATGGGAGCTCTGCTCAGCCATCAACCCCTACAAAAATACAAAAATTGAGTATCTATACTCAGAGAAATTCTCCTCCTTGGCAGCAGGAGGGTAGCTAAGCCATTAAATTCCATAAATAGCGTGTGCAGGCTCTTCTGTCAAGGAGGCTCAGATCATCATGGCTCTTGCAAAGGCCCTGCACATAGATGTACCGTGGGTAGACTGTTTGCCAGAACCCCCATTCCTTATGTTTAAGGAGTGAGGCGAGGTTTCAACCACCTCCTCCCACCTTCATTTACTTCTTGCAGGGATCAGGATCGAGGCCGAGTCGGTTCGGCACCTGGAGAATGCGACGACCCCTTCTGTGACTAAAACCGGAGCTTTTGGACCTTTACGCAGCTCTTTCTATCACCCCAAGCAACCACGGGCTGTGACCCTGTGCCTATCTTCAAAGGCACTTTTGACACTTCTCCTTTCGAGAAATCCCACCACACTAGCCTCCAGGATCCCCGGTGACTAAAACTGTGAAACGACCCTCCATATCGATAGTTGGATCTGGCTTCAAAATGGACGGCCATGATCAATTTGTCATTGAACAACCTTGGCCCCAGGCCCCTCATCTTCTGTGGCCCCATTCCATAAGACCCTGGGGCTGTGACTGTGTGTCTATTGCTTGGACAACTCGGATTGATCCTTGATCAATGATCCTGATTGTTTCGGGATTCTCACACTGGGGATTCATGATGCACCTCCTTTGCTTTTCCCTGGTGCCAATGGCCCATCTGTATCAATGGCTGAGCCTGCCCTGAATCCGACGGCCACGATCTTTCCTTGAAGGCCCCAAGCTGTTGGCCCTACCTTTCATATGACCCAGGGGCCATGACCATGGGCCTAAACACCCAAGGCATCTCAGGGTTTCTCCTATCGGGAATTCTCATTCCTCTGCTTTCAAAATCCCTGACACCAGATCTGCAAAAGGATCAAAGGTTTCCACCTATCCCTAGGAATCAATGACCCAGCTCTTCTTTCATCGAATGACCATGATTGCTCGCCCCCCAACGAGAGCATAAATCCAACTGGCCCCCACTTTTCATCCCTGCTTGATGTGACTGGGTGCTAGGACCGTGGGCCCAAACCAAAGGCGCTTTCAACATTTCTTCTTTAAGGGATTCTACTCTGCCTGACTTCAAATTTACCGGTGCCCAAACCACGACGATGCTTAATCGCGCACCACGTATCTCTGGGATGGACGTTCTGGATCAATATTTAAACGTGGGGCCGCTTCTGGCCTAGAATCTCCACTGTGTGTCCTCCAAGATTGGACGGTCGCGATCCATTTCATCAAACGACCACCATTTTTTTGGCACTTGGGGCTTGAATTTCCTGAAAGGCCCCACCCTAGCTCAGATATACGTCGTGTGTCGTCGAGGATGGATAGTTGAGATCTTCAGTCGATCAATGGTCCTGATCCTTTCGTGACTTCTTGCACTGGGGATTTATGATTCACCTCATCCCCACTCTTTAGGCCCCTCCTTTCATACGTCCCTGGGCTATGACCATGGGCCAAGCTCTCGGGGCTTCGTATTTTGGTGCGTAAGGCTATGGGTGCGCTTGTAACGAAAACCCCAAAAACCAACTCCCACGATCGCACGATTGGCTGCCACCTGTCCCTACGGGTCAGACGACCACAATCATTTCATGACTTTGTCCATAATGGATGAGCCCATGAGCTAAACCTCATCCAACTCCGTGGCTCTGGCTTACCCGATGACTATCGATCTTCCCCGTCGATGGATCCTCACCGTTGAATACTTGATCGCCCGTCTGCTATCATTTTAAGCCTGAAATGAGATTTTTCTGAGAGTTGTGCTTCGTGCTCATGGCTGCGGCCTTGGATAAACTGTATTTGATGGGTTTTTAAGTCCCATTTTCTCGCATTTTACACCAAGGGCCCGAATCCGGAGAGAAACTCCCCATTACAAGAATTTGTGCTAACATTAGGCTCCATGGGGTATAGATTCATCCCTATGATGCTCTAAGATCTCCTTTGTAGTTCCAGTCGCCTTTTGTTGGGCTATGCATTTGAGCTCAAAAGACCCTACTAAAAATACATGTCGATAAGTGAAATAAAACAAAACTAAACACACATGCTCCAAGGAGCTTATTTATGTACAGTCCTAAACTAATTTATTTTTTTACATGGGGCTAGGTGAAAGAAAAATTCCACCATAGCCAATCAAGTAACTTCCTGAATGTAAGATCCTTCAATATGTCGATGATCACCAGCAGATGGTGTAACCGTGACAGTAGAATGGTTACACTCTTCTACTCCTCCTCACAGGCTGAAGTTGAGATGAAACAGGGCGGCTCCAAGTTGTGAAGGAAATACAACTCCATGTATTCCTTCACAGGCTTATAGGACCAGTGGAAAAATACAGAAGATTGGTGATAGGAAGCCTCCTCTGCTACACAGCTTCTCACACGTGGTTGAATAACTCTGGTAGGCCCAAGGGGGTGAAAGGCTGGTGTAGGCTGACTGATCTCAGGCGGTGGTTGCTCATTAACAAGTTTTGAGCAGGAAACAAACTACTTCTCTTGTTGCTCTTCTGTCTCTTCTGGTTCTTCTTCTTGGCTCTCCCAGGGGTAAGATTCATAATCATCATAAACAGGACCTGTGGGGAAAATCTTCTCTTCAAACTACTGCTCAGTGGTTTCTGTGGGCCCAGGATAGTTGATTTCTCCATGAAAAATTTCTTTAACGAACAGAGAATAAGTCTCTACAGTCTGCTCTTGGAAATCCTGCATATCCAGCTCAAAATTTGATTCATAGTTGTCATACATAGGGTGGTTGCTCCTCTGGTCATCAAACTACGATGTGGGACTCTGCTGCTCCTCATTTGAATAATCATCGAATCTTGGAACAACATGCACATCGGGAGCAGAAATCAAGGTCTCTACGTCTATGAAATCTTCATTATCATCTTCAGTAGGGTTGCCAAGAACATCTGCTTCAAGGGCTGGAAAATGCTCTGCACTTCATTCAGATTCCAACCTTTCTAGCTGGGCAGAGAGAGATTTTACCATCTCCATCAGGTCACTTAGAACCTCATCTTCCTCAGTAGCATCCTCATCCATACATCTTTCCTCATCATTGCAGCCTTCATAAGACACAACCATGTCTTGCTCACTGTCCTCACATTCCTCACAACAGTTATGACAGATAAACTCAAAGGAATAAAACTTTTGACAGCGCCTATTAAAAGCTGCATGAAATTCTACCAAGGAGGAGATGTTGGAAGGGGGTAAGGAGAAATACCACTCACGAGCATCTCCTACCAATGAGAACATGAACATTTTCAATAATACATCTTCATGATGTATTCCCCACTGATGCATGAGTTCATGAAACTCATGGAGATCATGGAGATGCCGAGCAGGGTTTTCCTCTTTACACTCTCTAAATATGGGAAAATAATCGCCCCATTCATTTGGAGTAGGGACAACATTGGGAAAACCAGGAAAAACTGAGAGATCAAAAGGAGTAAACCTTCAAGCCAGGATTCTTTCCATTTCAAACCAGTGGAGTCACCGATCGATCCTTGAATCATGGAGTTTCCAGGTGAATGATGCACAGCTTTGAATGTGTCTAGTCTTTGTTCACCATAAAAGGCCATATCTTAACATTGTGTCCTCCCAGGAAACTTCTCGAGTTGAGAAAGAAGCTACTAAAACCTTCTCGAGAAAGCTCCTCGGGTTCAGCTTTCAGGTGTGCTAAAGTAGCCACAGCCGAAACAGTTAAGTGGAAACATTGGAGTTGCCATAGTGGAGTTGGCAGGTGCACATTAGCAATATTCAAGGGCTCTGATGCCTAATGCACATTCATAATAAGATCCTCAATGTCGTTCAATCCCAGGGAAAATTTTCAACTTCATTCCCGGAAATGGTGCCACAAATGTTAGCACCAGGAGTCACTCCTGGATTGCAGCAGGAGTAAGCCCGATACTGTTGTTGGGTAATCTACCCTACGGACCAATAAGCTAGGGTTCTAAGCTTATACGCAGATCATGACCCTTCAGATTTAACCTTTAACCTTCTACCCAAAATCTCAACCCCTTTTCTCAGACAAGCACAGGAAGAATGAACTAACCTTTTTTACCGAAGGCCGAAGTAGATCCTCCGTTGAGTTGTTGTCTCCTTGCTGCTACTGCTCCTTCCACAAAGCTTTCCTGCAAACAAGACAAGAACGTACATGCATGCTACTGATCTACTAGGGGGTTAGAGATAAAACATAAATCAGATGACATAGATGAGATTTATATATTTCGGGACGGGAAAAGTATCTTTTTCATTAACATCAATACAAATCAACTTACAATGATTTCTGAGATT
>ML778716.1:366593-380793 GCA_009831015.1 Picea engelmannii
GTCGAACTCTCGGCCATGCATGGCGGAGAGTTTCAGTTAACTGACAAAAAGCCTTGTGTCTCGGTGGAAACTTCCCTGATTTTTTGCTTTGTTAGGTACTCGCGGGCTGTTTTGGGCTAGCCCGCGGATACCCGCGTGCAGTATAGGGACAGCAAGCGGATGCCCACGCCCAATGAGAAGTTAGGGCGTGGGTTGCTTGTTTTAAGTGGTTTTTTGAACAATTACTCAGTATGGTTTTGGCTAGGAAGAGGCATGAGTAGGCCTGATGCCAGGTAAGCAGGGATAGTGCAATTTAGGGTTATAACAGATACCCATCAGTTTCTAATGTCACGGGTGAATAAATTGGGGGTGGTCAATGGACAAAACTCAGCACCAGAATGATTTTACAACACTGAACCAGACAAGAAATGTACAGGGAAGTGAGGGCCACATTAACTTCAGTTAGTGGATTGAGTTTAAAAGGAGAGCAGAGGGAAGAATTAGTGAGAAAAATGAACAAGAATTCTATGGGCATCAGGCCTTCCAGCAGCTTGGGAAAGAAACAGCAAGACACTGAAAATGTGCCTATGTGACACAATTACAACAATGCAGTGATAACTCGACTGGATCCTCCAATTCCAAGCATCGCAATGCAACTTTAACAAATTGACTGGATCCTCCAATTCCAAGCTATTTTAGTGTGAGAGGGAAAATATAACATAGGAAATCTGATTAAAACTGGTGCAAATGTTGTAGTGATCAACCATACAACATCCTACAACATCATAACCCTCGACTGTATCCTCCAATTCCGAGTGTCTTAACACAGAGTTTACAGAGATGGAAAGAAGCTGACTTCTATTAACTGAAAGTCTCAAATCCATTACATAACCAGGCATAGCTCTGGTGTGACAACATATTACAAAATGGGAGCTTTACTCAACCATTGACCCCTACAAAAATACCAAAAACTGAGTATATATACTCAGAGCAATTCTCCTCCTTGGTAGTAGGAGGGTAGTTGAGCCATAAAATTCTAAATTAGCATGTGCAGGATCTTCTGTCAAGGAGGCTCAGATCGACATGGATCTTGCAGGGGAACCTGCACACAGGGGTACCATGGGAAGACTATCTACCAGAACCCCCATGCCTTACATTTAAGGAGTGAGGTGAGGTTTCAACCACCTACTCCCACCTTCATTTACTTCTTGCAGGGATCAGGATCGAGGTCGAGTCGGTTTGGCACCTGGAGAACGCGATGACCCCTTCTGTGACTAAAAATGGAGCATTTGGCCCTTTGCAAAACTCTTTATATCACCCCAAGCGACCATGGGCCATGACCCTGTGCCTATATTCAAAGGCGCTTTCGGCAGTTCTCCTTTCAGGAAATCCCACCATGCTAGATTCCAGGATCCCCAGTGACTAAAACTGCGAAACTACCCTCCATATCGGCAGTTGGATCTGGCCTCAAAATCAATGGCCATGATCTATTTGTCATTGAACAAACTTGGCCCCACACCCCTCGTCTGCTTTGGCCCCATTCCATAAGACCCTAGGGCTGTGACCATGCATCTATTGCTTGGACGGCTCATATCGATCCTTGATCGACAATCCTGATTGTTTCTAGATTCTCACACTGGGGATTCACGATGCACCTCCTTTCTTTTTCTCCGATGCCAATGGCCCATCTGGATCAACGGCTGAGCCTGCCCCGAATCCGACGACCATGATATTTCCTTGAAGGCCCCAATTCACCGGCCCTACCTTACATATGACCCAGGGGCCATGAACATGGGCCTAAACCCCCAAGGAATCTTGGGGTTTCTCCTATCAGGAATTCTCATTGCTCTGCTTTCAAAATCCCAGACACCAGATTCATGAAAGGCTCAAAGGTTTCCACCTGTCCCCATGGATCAACTACCCAACTCTTCTTTCATCTAATGACCACGATCACTTGCCCCCCAACGAGTGCATAAATCCAACTG
The DNA here is from genome assembly GCA_009831015.1 of Picea engelmannii. Lineage (NCBI taxonomy): Eukaryota > Viridiplantae > Streptophyta > Pinopsida > Pinales > Pinaceae > Picea > Picea engelmannii. The sequence continues at coordinate 368,558 of ML778716.1, forward strand.
GCCCCCACTTTTTATCCCTGCTTGATGTGACCAGGCACTAGGACCGTGGGCCCAAACCAAAGGCACTTTCGATATTTCTTCTTTTGGGGATTCTACCCCCCCTGCCTTAAAATTTCCCGATGCCCAAACCGCGACGGTGCTTAATCGCATGCCACATATCTTTGGGATGGACGACCTGGATCAATATTTAAACGTGGGGCCCCTTCTGGCCTAGACCCTCCACCGTGTTTCCTCCAATATTGGACGGTCACGATCCCTTTCATCGAACAACCACTATTTTTTCGGCGCTTGGGGCTTGACTTTCCTAAAAGGCCCCACCCTGGTTCAGATATGTGTCATGTGTCGTCCAAGATGGGCGACTGAGATCTTCAGTCGATCAACGGTCCTGATCCTTTCGGGACTTCTTGCACCGGGGATTTATGATGCACCTCATCCCCGCTCTTTAGGCCCCACCTTTCACACGTCCCTGGGCTATGACCATGGGCCAAGCTCCCGGGGCTTCGCATTTTGGTGCGTAAGGCTATGGGTGCGCTTGTAACGAAAACCCTGAAAAGCTGACTCCCGGGATCACATGATCGACTGCCACCTGTCCCTATGGGATCGAACGACCATGATCATTTTGTGACTTTGGACATAAGGGATAAACCCAGGCACTAAACCTCATGCAACTCCGTGGCTCCGGCTTACTCAATGACCGTCGATCTGCCCCGTCGATGGATCCTCATCGTTGAATACTTGATCACCCGTCTGCTATCATTTTAAGCCCGAAACGAGATTTTTTTGAGAGTTGTGCTTCACGCTCATGGCTTCAGCCTTGGATAAACTATATTTAATGGGTTTTTAAGCGCCATTTTAACTTATTTCACACAAAGGGCCCGAATCCGAAGAGAAACTCCCCATTACAAGAATTTGTACTAACATTAGGCTCCATGGGGGATAGATTCATCCCTGTGATGCTCTAAGATCTCCTTTGCAGTTCTAGTCACCTTCTGTTGGGCTATGGAGTTGAGCTCAAAACACCTTGCTGAAAACACATGCCGATAAGTGAAATAAAACAAAACTAAACAGACATGCTCCAAGGAGATTATTTATGTACAGTCCTAAACTAATTTTTTTTTTTACATGGGTCTAGGTGAAAGAAAACTTCCACCATAGCCAATCAAGTAACTTCCTGAATGGAAGCTCCTTCATTCTGTCGATGATCACCAGCAGATGGTGTAACCATGACAGCAGAACAGTTACACTCTTCAACTCCTCCTCACTGGCTGAAGTTGAGATGAAATAGGGCTGCTCCAAGTTGTGAAGGAAATACAACTCCATGTATTCCTTCACAGGCTCATAGGACCAGTGGAAAACTCCATAAGATTGGTGACAGGTAGCCTCCTCTACTACACAGCTGCTCACGCATGGCTGAATATCTTTGGTAGGCCTAGGGAGGTGAAAGGTTGGTGTAGGATGACTGATCTCAGGCAGTGGCTGCTCATTAACAAGTTTTGAGCAGGAAACTAACTGCTCCTCCTGCTGCCCTTTTGGCTCTTTTGTTTCTTTTTCTTGGCTCTCCCAGGGGTCAGATTCATAGTCATCATAAATAGGACCAATGGGGAAAATCTTCTCTTCAAATTGTTGCTCAATGGTTTCTGCAGGCCCAGGATACCTAATTTCTCCATAACAATTTTATTTAACAAAGAGAGGATAAGGCTCTACAGTATGCTATTGGAAATACTGCATATCTAGATCATAATTTGATTCGTAGCTGTCATTCACAGGGTGGTTGCTCCTCTGGTCAGCACACTGCAATGTGGGGCTTTGTTGCTCCTCATTTGAATAATCATCGAAGATTGGAACAACATGCACGTCGAGAGCAGAAATCAAGGCCTCTACGGCTATGAAATATTCATTATAATCTTCAGTAGGGATGCTAAGAACATCTTCTTGAAGGGATGGAAAATCCACTGCACTTCGTTCAGATTCCAACCTTTCTAGCTCGACAGAGAGATATTTTACATCTCCATTAGGTCACTTAGAACCTCATCTTCCTCCGTAGGGTCGTCATCCATACAACTTTCCTCATCATTGCAGCCTTCATAAGACACAACCATGTCTTTCTTACTATACTCAACTTCCTCACAACAGTTATGACATATAAACTCAGAGGAATAAAAATTTTGACAGCGCCTATTAAAAGATGCTTGAAATTCTGCCGAGGAGATGCTGGTAGAGGGTAAGGAGAAATACCACTCACAAGCATCTCCTGCCAACGAGAACATGAACATTTTCAATAATACATCTTCATGATGTATTCTCGACTGATGCATGAGTTCATGAAACTCATGGAGATGCCGAGCAGGGTTGTCCTCTTTACGCTCTCTAAATATGGGCAAATAATCGCCCCATTCATTTAGAGTAGGCAAAACATTGGGAAAACCAAAAACAGTCGAGAAATCAAAAGGGGCAAACCTTCGAGCCAGGATTCTTTCCATTTCGAACCAGTGGAGTCATCGATCGATCCTTGAATCATGGAGTCTCTAGGTGAATGATGCACATATTTGAATATGTCTGGTCTTTGTTCACCATCAAAGGCCAGATCTTAACGTTGTGTCCTCCCAGGAAAATTCTCAAGCTGAGAAAGCAGCTGCTGAAACCTTCTCGAGAAATCTCCTCTGGGTCAGCTTTCAGGTGTGCTAAAGTAGCCACAGTGGAAACAGTGAAGTGGAAACATTGGAGTTGCCACAGTGGATTCGCTAGGTGCACAGTAGGAATCTTCAAGGGCTCTGATGCCTAATGCACCTTCAGAATGATAGTCTCAATGTCGTTCAATCCCAGCGAAAATTTTCAACTTCGTCCCCGACAACGGCACCAAAAATGTTAGAACCATGAGTCACTCTAGGATTGTGGTAGGAGCAAGCCCGATACCCATCAGTTTTTAATGTCACAGGTGAATAAATTGGGGGTGTTCAATGGATAAAACTCATCACCAAAATGATGTTACAACACTGAACTAGACAAGAAATGTACAGGGAAGTGAGGGCCACATTAACTTCAGTCAGTGGATTAAGTTTAAAAGGCGAGCAGAGGGAATACTTAGTGAGAAAAATGAACAAGATTGCTATGGGCATCAGGCCTTCCAACAGCTTGGGGAAGAAACAACAAGACACTGAAAATGTGCCTATGTGACACAATTACAACAACGCAGTGATAACTTGACTAGATCCTCCAATTCCAAGCATCGCAATGCTACTGTAACAGCTTGATTGGATCCTCCAATTCCAAGCTATTTTAGTGTGAGAGGGAAAAGATAACATAAGAAAACTGATTAAAACTGGTGCAAATGTTGCAGTAACTAACCATACATCATCCTACAACATCACAACCCTCGACTGGATCTTCCAATTTCGAGTGTCTTAACACAGAGTTTATGGAGATGGAAAGAAGTTGACTTCTATTAACTAAAAGTCTCAAATCAATATCATAACCAGGCATAGTTCTGGTGTGGAAACATATTACAAAGTGGGAGCTCTTCTCAACCATAGACCCCTACAAAAATACAAAAACTGAGTATATATACTCAGATCAATTCTCCTCCTTGTCAGCAGGAGGGTAGTTGAGCCATTAAATTCCAAATTAGCATGTGCAGGCTCTTCAGTCAAGGAGGCTTAGATCGGCATGGCTCTTGCAGGGGGACTTGCACACAGGGGTACCACGGGTAGACTGTCTGCCAGAACCCCCATGCCTTACGTTTAAGGAGTGAGGCGAGGTTTCAACCACCTCCTCCCACCTTCATTTACATCTTACAGGGATCAGGATCGAGGCCGAGTCAGTTCGACACCTGGAGAATGCAGCGACCCCTTCTATGAATAAAACCAGAGCTTTTGGTCCTTTGCATAGCTCTTTCTATCACCCCAAGTGACCACAGGATGGGACCCTGTGCCTATCTTCAAAGGTGCTTTCGACACTTTTCCTTTCAGGAAATCCCACCACACTAGCCTCCAGGATCCCCAGTGACTAAAACTGCGAAACGACCCTCCATATCAGCGGTTGGATCTGGCTTTAAAATCGACAGTCATGATCTATTTCTCATTGAACAACATTGGTCCCACGCCCCTCATCTTCTTTGGCCCCATTCCATAAGACCCTTGGGCTGTGACCATGCATCTATTTCTTGGACGGCTCAGATCGATCCTTGATCAACAGTCCTGATTGTTTCATGATTCTCGCACCGGGGATTCACGATGCACCTCCTTTCCTTTTCCCGGTGCCAATGGCCCATCTGGATCAACGACTGAGCCTGCCCCGAATCCAATGGCCACGATCTTTCCTCGAAGGCCCCAATTCATCATCCCTACCTTACATATGACCCAGGGGCCATGACCATGGGCCTAAATCCCCAAGGCATCTCAGGGTTTCTCCTATCGGGAATTCTCATTCCTCTGCTTTCAAAATCCCCGAAACCAGATCCGCGAAAGGCTCAAAGGTTTCCACCTGTCCCTAGGGATCAACGACCCAACTCTTCTTTCATCAAATGACCATGATCGCTCGCCCCCCAATGAGCTCATAAATCCAACTGGACCCCACTTTTCAGCCCTGCCTAATGTGACCGGGCGCTAGGACCGTGGGCCCAAACCAAAGGCACTTTTGACATTTCTTCTTTCGACGATTCTACTCCCCTTGCCTTCAAATTTATCGGTGCCCAAACCATGATGTTGCTTAATCGTGTGCCACGTATCTCTGGGATGGATGGCCTGGATCAATATTTAAACATGGGGCCCCTTCTGGCCTAGACCTTCCGCCGCGTGTCCTCCAAGATTGGACGGTTGCGATCCTCTTCATCGAACGACCACCATTTTTTCAATGCTTGGGGTTTGAATTTCCTGAAAGTCCCCACCTTGGCTCAGATATGTGTCGTGTGTTGTCTAGGATGGACAACTAAGATCTTCAGTTGATCAACGGTCTTGATCCTTTTGGGACTTCTTGCACCAGGGATTTATGATGCACCTCATCCATGCTCTTTAGGCCCCACCTTTCCATACGTCCTTGGGCTATGACCATGGGCCAAGCTCCCGGGGCTTCACATTTTGGTGCGTAAGGCTATGAGAGCACTTGTAATGAAAACCCCAGAAAGCCGACTCCCAGGATCGCACGATTGGCGGCCACCTGTCCCTACGGGATCGGACAGCCATGATCATTTCGTGACTTTGGCCATAAGGGATGAGCCCAGGTGATAAACCTCATGGAACTATGTGGATCCAGCTTACCCGATGACCGTCGATCTGCCTCGTCGATGGATCCTCACTATTGAATACTTGATCGCCTATATGTTATCATTTTAAGCCCGAAACAAGATTTTACTGAGAGTTGTGCTTCGCGCTCATGGCTGCGACCTTGGATAAACTGTATTTGATGGGTTTTTAAGCCCCATTTTCTCTCATTTTACACCAAGGGCCCGAATCCAAAGAGAAACTCCCCATTACAATAATTTGTGCTAACATTGTTTTTCATGTTTCATGCTTAAAGAAGGTGATTGGAACTAAGTGCCAAATTCAAAATAGCCTTCCCAAGTTAGCCACATAAGGATCCATTTGGCTACAACCCAAAGCATTTTTGGACCAGCGTGAGCGTCACCTGCATCAGAGAACCATCAAGGAAGTGTTATTCCAGTGGAAAGATACAACTCCAGCAGATGCCACTTGGGAACCAGCTACCATTCTGCAGCAATTTCCACATCTCAGGCCTTGAGGACAAGGCTATTTTTAAGGGGGAGGACATGTTAGGATCCTAACCCGCACATAGGTAGAAGAATATATTCAAATGTAATAAAGGTCAATATTAATGAGGCCTTGTAATAAAATAGAATAAGTTGAATGTAAGAATACCTAATAGAAGCTTCCGCTTCTAGAAGGATCTTCCTCTAGATGCTTCTTTTGATAGACATATTTAGTATAAATAGGAGTCAAGGGTATCAGAACCCTAGCTTGGATATTATTGTAATAGAGCTCTACTCAACTGGAGGTTGCCCCCTCGAAAAGGCCCATGAACATCACTCTCAGAATCAAAGTGTTATTTCTATTGTTATTCTTATATCATTTCAATGTTATTGTGGTGATTGTTCTGGTTATATTGTTGTTATTCTGCCATTTCTAGCATTTTATTTATGTTTTTCATACTTTTTATATCTGGTATATTACATATTAGTATTGACCTTTATTACATCGAAATATATTATTCTACCTACATGAGGGGTTAGGTCCCTAACATGTCCTCCCCCTTAAAAACAACCTTGTCCTCAAGGATTGAGATGGGGAAATTACTGCAGAATGGTAGCTGCTTACCAAGTGGCATCTGTTGGAGTTGTATCTTTCCACTGGAATAGAACTTCCTTCTTGGTTCACTAACGTAGTCAACACTCACACTGGTCCAAAACTGCTTGTGGTTGTAGCCAAATGGAGCCTTCTTCATCCAACTCGGGAAGGTTGGTTTGAGTTTGGCACTTAGTTCCAATCACCTTCTTTAAGCAGGAAACATGAAAAATAGCATGGAGCTTAGAATGACTGAGCAAAGCTAAATGATAGGTCACCTGTCCCACACGCTTGAGAATGGTATAAGGACCATAAACTTTGGGCGCCAGTTTCTGATGATGGTCAGCCTTGAGGGAAGTTTTCTTATAAGGTTGCATTCGAAGAAACAATTGATCCCCTTCTGCAAATTGACGTTCAGAGTGACCTTGATCTTCTTATTGTTTCATGTGATTCTGGGCCGTGACCAAATTCTCTTTCATGGTATGGAGAATAGATTCTAGAACTGTAAGTGTTTGGTCAACCTCCTGGACCTTCGAGACACCTGGAAAATATGAGAGGATTGAAGGTGGATTTTATCCATATACCGCTTCAAAAGGAGTCATGCGCATAGTTGTATGGTACAAAGTGTTGTACCACCATTCAGATAGTTGTAACCATTGAGCCCATTGATTCTTCCTTTCCGATGCAAAACACCTCAAATATGTTTCCAAACATTTGTTGACAACTTTAGTTTGACCATCAGTCTGGGGATGATAAGTTGTGCTGAGATGCAATTGGGTGCCTTGTAGCTTGAACAGTTCTTGCCAAAAATTGCTGGTGAAAGTTGGGTCGCAATAAAAAACAATAGAATGTGGAATGCCATGAAGCTTGAAGATCTGATCCATGAAAAGTTGAACCACAGTAGATGTTGTAAATGGGTGTTGAAGAGCACAAAATGAGCATACTTGGAAAGATGATCAACTACCACCATGATGACTGATTTATTGCCTGATTTAGGTAAGCCGAAAATAAAATCCATAGAGATATCCAGCCAAATAGCAGGTGGAATAGGAAGCAGTTGTAGTGTGCCAGGAGATTTGATAGTTTCACCCTTGCTGCATTGAAACACATCACATTCAGCCATAAAATTATGAATTTCCTGTTTCATACCTTCCCAGAAAAAAGAACATTTGACCCGGTCATAGGTTTTGGTAAACCCATAGTATATAGCTATGGGTGTAGCATGAAGCTCATAAAGTACCACGGATTTAAGTTTTGATTGTTTACTTAAATACAAACGACATTTGTATCAAACATCATAATTGAGCCAAGAGTACCCTGGGGAAACTGGAGAATTGGACTGCAATTGTTGTATCAGATGCAAACTTTTAGGATCGTGTAGCCATTCTTGGTGAACGACTTGGAGCCAATATAGTACAATGAAAGAGAGAGGAAAAAGAGACCCTTCATCTTCATATTTTCTGGAAAGTGCATCAACAACCACATTGTCTTTGCCTTTTTTTTAAATTATCTCATAATCATATCCAAAAAGCTTAGTCACCCATTTTTTTTTTTCACGAGAGGAAAGGAGTTGTTCCAGAAAATACTTGAGGCTTTGATGATTTGTCTTAATTTGGAAGCATTTCCCCAATAGATAAGGTCGCCAAAGATCCATAACATGTAGAATAGCCAACATTTCCTTTTCATAGATTGATTTGCCCAAATTTCTCTCGGACAGTCATTTGCTAGTAAAGGCCAAAGGCCGACCCTATTGCATAAGGACAACGCCAATTCCTTTCCCGGAAGCATCACATTCTAGGACAAAGGTCTTTGTGAAATCAGGAAGGGCTAGGACTAGAGTGGTGCACATGGCCATATTCAAGGTTTGAAAATCCTGAGTAGTTGTTGAAGTCCAAGTGAAAGAATTATTTTTAAAGAGTGCACTGAGAGGTGTTGCAATCTTTCCATAATTCTTAAAAAAATTGTGATAATAACCTATTAAACTCAGAAATCCCCGCAAGCTTTTGAGAGTCTTTGGGTGAAGCCAATCTTGCATAGCTTCAATCTTTTTAGGATCCACCCCGACGTTGTCCTTGCCAACAAGATGACCCAAGTACTCTACTTCCGAGGCTCCAAAAGCACATTTAGATTGTTTGAGGAAAAGTTGGTGTTGAGAGAGTAGATGGAGAACTAGATCCACATGAGAAAGAAGGTCTACCCAGGTTTTGTTGTAGATGAGGATATCATCAAAGAAAACTAACACAAAATGACGAAGAAAAGGATGGAAGGCATGATTCATGAGGCTTTGGAAAGTGGATGGAGCATTACACAAGCCAAAGGGCATGACCAAAAACTCATAGTGGCCCTCATGATTTCTAAAGGAAGTATTAGGAATGTCTGCCTCTTTCATACGGATCTAGTGGTAGCCCGAACGAAGATCAAATTTAATAAAGAACTCGGAATCACTCAATTCATCCAAGAGGTCATCAATGACAGGAATGGGAACTTTGTCTTTAATGGTGAGTTTGTTGAGGGCGTGAAAGTCAAGACACATGTGCCAAAAACCTTATTTCTTAAGGAACATGACCACAGGAGAAGAGCAGGGGCTCATACTAGCGAAGATAACACCTGCATTGAGCAGTTCTTGAACCATTTTCTCAATTTAATTTTTTTTGGAAAAGGGGTGACGATAGGGATAGTTATTGGGAGGAAGGCTTCCTGGGACAAGGGGAATGGAATGATCATGAACACCATGGGAAGGAGGGAGTCCCTGGGGAGTGGAAAAAACCATTTAATGTTTATAGAGGATGGATTGGAGGTCCTGCGGCACAGAGGGTGTCTCAGTGGCTTAGATGGCATGCAGTTGGGAAATAATTCCAAAATGACCTTTTTTGAGAAGCTTTTCCATGCGATGGGAACTAATGATATTCGGGGAACCAGTGGTGATGCCTTGGAACTTATATTGTTGGCCCTCCTGGTCGAATTGCATGGTTAAGTCCTTAAAATCCATTAGAATGGGACCCAAAGTCCTTAGCCATTCCACACCCAACACAATGTCACAACCGCCCATGTCGATAGAAAACATATGAGAATTCATATGGTAATCACCAATTTGGAGACACACATTTTCACAACGTCCTCCACATTTCATGGAACCACCATTGGCAATCATGATTTGGAAATTATTGATTGCACGGATATAGCAATTAGTTTCTTGGGCAATGTGACGATGAATAAAATTATGGGTTCTTCCACTATCAACAAGAATGATGACCTTCCTATGCTTGATGTAACCAATTAGCTTGAGGGTTTGGGGAGAAGAGAAGCCAATGAGAGCATTTAGGGAAATGATCGGTTCTACTTCAAGAGGGTCTGAGGGAGGGGTTATGTCTGTGGGGTCAGGTGACACAGACACAAGGGGAGCCTCAACATCCTCTTCTAAAACATCCTCTGAGATGGCCATAGAAAGATGTGTTTCCATACACTTGTGTCCCAGAAAATATTTGTCATCACAATTATAACAAAGGCCTTTGAGTTGGCTTTCAACCATTTCATCCCTAGTCAATTTCTGGACCTTGAGTGGAGTAGAAGGATGAGTGGGAGTTATTGGTTTAGAGAGAGGAATAAAGGAGGGTTTGTGATTTTGAGAAGAGACAACCTGTTGTGCTTCCTTAGCTCTTTTAGTAGTGTCCACCCAACTCTAAGGCCGAGCCATGAGGACATGTGCACGAATCTCATCCTTGAGGCCACTTATAAAACATTCTCGAAAAAAAGCATCAGACATGCCCTCTATACAAAAATCCAGTCACTCAAAAGCAGCTATAAAGCCTTCCACTATGCCAGATTGTTTCAACTTTGTCAAATGTTCTAAATGGTTGGTGTCAGTGTCAAAGAATTCATAAAGCTCTGCCACAAAGTGTGTCCAAGCCACATACCCTTGGCGAGCATTTTTTCTCCAATGCCACCATTGCCAATGTTCTTGATTTAGATGGAGAACACCATACCGGAGTTTGGCCAACTCATTTGTAATGCCATACAAAGAGAAATAATGTTCCATTTGAGTTACCCATCCAGTGGGATTCGATCCATCAAATTTGGTCACATCCACACGCGAAGGTGTAGGTCACGCTGAAAGTGATGGGGATGAAAATTCTGGGAATGAGAGGAAGTTTCACCTTCGGTATGCAAAGGTGGGTCAGATAAGGGAAGATCTGCAGGGATATGCAGCTTAGCACAGATCATCGTAGTGACAAATTCAGGCTGGATAGTAATGTCTTGTTTGAGCTCTTGTCTGAGTTCCTTGATTGAGGTAGCGACAGAAGCCGTGATGGAGGAATGCATTTTTTTTATTGATGGAGAGAATATTGGCATTGATCTGTCGCACTTCTTGTTGGGTTTTTGTGAAATTAGAGTGCAAGGTATTGAAGCGAGCTTCCAAGTCTAGGATACGGGTATGGGCCATGATGACTAGGGAAAACGAAAAGGGGTGGGTGGGGCCACATTGAAAATGGGTTATGGGTGAATTGTATCACAACGATCAGGGTGATGAGGTGAATCTAATGGGGTAAATCCCAAATAAGGGTGTTGGAAGGAGGTTGGGTCCACAAAAGAAAAAAATTGTTGAAAAATGATAGGTATGACTGCAATTAGGGTGAAGAGAGAAAACCAACGGAATAGGTATCAAATATTATTAATTTTTTTTTTTTACTCCTACGGAGTTATACTCCGATCTGAAGAATACAGTAGTGATGAAATGTCCAAATGCTTAATAGGAAGAAATGTGTAGTAATTTCGCAACTCAAATGCAGGAGACACAGTTGCGTTGCGATAGATCTTATCTGTTCTGTTTTCGTTTCCGTTCCAAGGGTTAGGTACTCAAGGGTTCTACAAACAAGGGTTTGCCCTGTGCTATAACTCTCTGATATACGTGCGGGATCCAACAGTAGTACTCGGCCCAATATCTCAGGGCACAAAGTAAGGAGGCTAGATTGTACCCTTATCCATACTACCCGACTACCCAGGTACTAGAGAGTATCTTCTTGAGTGTTGTTCTCGGTGGCACTATAGCAATCAAGCGGTTGATCAGTTTATCTACGGAGGGCTTCAGGAGATATAGGTCGATCTGTATGCAGGTGTTGTCTGATGCACTACCACTCGAAGGGGTACCAACATCGATTACAAGGGTGGCCAAGAGATGTGCGCTTAAGTACCACTTGTACTTCCTATGTGTATGAATCCGCAACCGCAAGTTTATGCCCGTAACGACAGATCTTTGTAGCTTAAAGATGCCAAAATACGTCTCTACCCTGAAAAAATTAACCCACAATTTTTTGTCGAGGAAGGTGCTCTAATACCACTTGTAATATTCCAGATATAAAAAGTATGCAGAACATAAATAAATAACTAGAAATGGCAGATGAACAACAATATAACCAGAACAACACCACGATAATACCAAAATGATAACAAAATAACACCAGAAATAGCACTTTGATTACCGAGAGCAATGTTCACTTGCCTCTTCGAGGGGGCAACCTCCAGCAGAGCAGAGCTCTATTACAATAATATCCAAGACAAAATTTGTCATACCCTCAACTCCTATTTATACTAAATATGTCTATCAAAAGAACCATATAGAGGAAGATCCTTCTAGAAGCGAAAGCTTCTATTAGGTCTTCTTACATTGGACTTATTCTTCCTTATTGCTAGGCCTTATTAATATTGAACTTTATTACATGGAAATATATTATTCTACCTACATTAGGGGTTAGGTCCCTAACAATATGTTCATAGCAAAATGCTCCACATAATGTGAAAAATAGTTAAGTAAAATATTAAAATTAAAAATGTGACTATTAATCAACAATATTTTTTAAGTTAAACATATACATAAAAACATTTTGTTCACTTTGTATATCTATTTTTTATAATAAACATTGTTGTACTTAAAATAAATTAAACTAA
>ML778716.1:390203-408127 GCA_009831015.1 Picea engelmannii
AAATGGATCTTATATTATTCTAAAAAACATTTTATTATCAGGTTTATTTCCTTAGATCTAAGATTTATCATCTCTATCTTATTGCTCAAAATAATGAAAGAAATGAGAAAATGAAAGACTAAGAAAATGAATAGACCATCCACGCAATGAATAAAAGATGTATCCTAGGAAACCGAATATGGGAAAAAGCCTAGCTATAAGGTGAGGCATGTGCTCTGCTCACTTTTCTTCAACAATGAAATGCAAATACAAAGAAAGAGACACACCCTATAGAGTTTCCTTTGACACTACGACTTGAATGAATACTACATAATTGTCTTCCTCCTTTTTTATTCTCTCAAAGATGATCTTCTCAACTATGGAACGAGTATAATGCTAAAATGATGGAACCCCATCTTGTCCTAGTGGAAAAATGTCTAACATAACCTAATGGTCATCTAGGATTAGAGTTTTTGCATGCCTTAACTCTCAATTAGAGTTAACGTTTGGACCGTCTAGAATGTTCTTGAAATTTCACACATGACTAACCCCACACATGAGTTATGGAGGTTGACATGGCATCAACTCGGTACCATGGTGGCCAACAAGGTAGGTCAACTTGCGGGACACACAACTTTCGCATCTCCAATTGAGGTGATTTTTATACCTTTGGAAAGGTCTTAGTGTGTAGAATATCATCGAGGGGATGTGATCTATGCTTGCAAAGTTTTGACCCTAAAAAGTGGCATTTGATGCCTCAAAATAGACCTAGAAGGTTCCAAACCCCAAATCTCCAAAATTGAACCTATCACTAAAATGTGCCTTGCAATCTAATTCCTCCAATTTTTTCACCCAAAAAGTACTAAGATAGATGAAAAATTATAATGATCCAATTTGGATCAACGCATTTTACTTGCATTGTGTTGTAGAGTGTACCTAACTTCTCTCATTGCAATAAAACATTTAGCACATAAAATATGTATCTTGTTAAGTATGTATTTGACACATCTTGATTATTTTATTTGCATGTGCAAATTAAATATGCATGTACTCTTTCCACTACTTATTAGGCGATATTGCAGAAAAACAAAGGTGCTTGTACACATAAAAATCCTTTTATTAGTATAATGTATGACAATAAGTATATATCACAAAAACATTTTATGCAACACCTCAATGGAACAATATGTGGATATTACAATTAAAAATGAATCATAATTCACTAAAAAGATTGAAGTTTCAAAACAATTTCATCTATTTTCAACATGATAGTTGTAAACGGTTGTTAACTTTTGATATTCATCATCATAAAATGAAGAAAAAACATAATTGGGCAATTATAGATAGTCATAATAAAATGATCTCACATCCACAATATAAATGTTAAAATGAACATGTCCCTATGTCTGCCCGTCCTCTACAGTAGAGGAAGAGGAGGCCGTGGATCCAGTTAATGATGAGAAGGAAGAAAGAGTGGCTCCTAGAGCTCACAGGCCCTGATCTCTGACATATTTGATTATGGATATATTGGTTAGGGTGGAAGGTTCTCAGGCCCTGCTAATGGACTATAGCAATAAGTTTACTATTGATTTCACATTAATTTGCCTTGTATTTTAAATTTGTGTGTGAAGTGTAATGTTTAACTTAAGAAAACAAACAAATATATATATATATATATATATATATATATATATATATATATATATATATATATATATTTGATATAATACAAATATTTTTTTCTCATTTCTAATTGGTTAATATATTTCAAGTGTTATTGCTACCTTCACTTATTTCAATATCTGAAATTAATTACATAATCAATAAAATTGGTTATAAGTACCTTTTATATCAAAAATTAAGAAAAAATGTAAAAATATCATGTGTTATCTCATTATTACTATCCATTTATTTCATTATTATTGCATTTCAATAAACTTGGTTATAAATACATAGTACCTTTTATATCAAAAATTAAGAAAAAAATGTAAAAATGCCATGTGTTCTCTAGTTAATTTTTTTTTACAAGAAAGTGGAAAATATATTAATATAGCAGTGGTATGACTACTGTGAATACATCTACAAAATTTAGGCATGCAGCTTGTGCATAAAGTCCAAATTTACATATATAGGGGACATGAGACAAAGCCCAGGATTGCCTAGTATGTCTTATATTACAAAATTTGACTCTTATGGAGTTGAAAACCTACAAACAGTGAGTCTTTATAGTAACCAAAACTGGGCAAGAGCCAAGAGAGGAGAGGAGCATAGTTACACCTGCTGCTCCAGGTTCGAGGGTCTTTCATTCAGCGAAACCTTCACCCCTGCATCTTGTTGGAGGGTCATCCTGACGGCTTGAATCTCCATCTTTTCCATCCTGGACTCTAAATCCGCAATTCTTGCATTAACCTGCTACGTCGTTTGAGTGAGGGCCTCCATAGCTTCTTCCCTGAGTTGCATTAGGTCTTCTTCGAGCATCTCAAACCTTCTGCCACCTTCCCCATGCAGCCAGAGAAGGAATCTTCTGTGTGCACTTAGCTTTCACTTCAGCTTGCGGATTTCCTGTTCCAATGGAGGAGGGGGAATAGGAGGATCAACAAACTCAGAGTTGGAAGCCATTCGGTGGGCTGGTGGAAGAAAAAACAACATATGGGAGGCAAGGGACCAAGCAAGAGGAGCCAAGCAAGATAGACAATCACCCAAGGAAGATAAGGCTAGGCTGCAAGCTTCTGCCATCCTGAATTTAACTGCATGTCAAGCATGTGACGCCATGATTCAGAGGGGCCTTGTGCGAGTGCCTTGCAGGAGAGAGATGGCCTCGGTACTGGTCTGCTTGAGAGGCATGAAGGAAGCCTCATGCAAGAGCGTGTGGAGTGACACACCCTAGGGGAGAAGTACCAACACGCAGGGGAGACGTCAGACACTGAAGTGGTGCCACGAATCAGGATGAGGGGAGGAGCGTCCACTGGCTGCCTCCTGGCACGGGCCCACCTACAAGTCACCCACCTTAGTTCGTTAAGGAATTGGGGCAAAGGACAGGGTCTCATTGAGTGAGAGGAGCCCCTTGCTCAGGGGAGTGGCGGCTTTGGCTACCTGATCCGCTTCTTCATTTAAATGCCGGAGTACATGGAAAAAATCAATTTTTCGGAAGGAGTTAGTGAGCCACTGGATTTTCTTGAGAAGTTGTCGAAGTTCCATTTGATTTGGTGATGAGTTAGTGACCAAGTCTTGGATTAGGAGCGGAGAGTCTCCTATCACCGAGATTTCATTGATGCCTAGCTCCCGGGCTTGGTTGAGGCCTTGCCAAAGACTCAGAGCTTCTACCATGTTGTTGGTGTCTTCCCCTAATCCCCAGGAATAGACCAGTTCTAGAATTTTGTTGGGGCCAAAGATAACTCCTCTTATAAATTGAAGGACATGGGGGTGGGCTTTGATCCACTTATGTGTGCACGGGTCACGATATCATTTAATATAATATCTCTGGTGCAACCACACATTCGACCACTACCTCAAGGTGCCCCCATGGCTTCAGGTTAGGCCCTCACGGGAATTGAACCTTGCCCAACCGTGAAAAACTCCTCGCTTTCCACCATTGGATCCAACCCCTTTGGGCCATGTGTTCTCTCATTATTACTATCCATTTATTTCATTATTATTGCATTTATGATTTTCCGGATTTTAAAGATTTCTCTTATCATTAATACAAAGTGTACTCCTACTAGATTAATACAAAATGATATACATATAATTAGGTATGGTGACATACGTGTAATTTCTTTTTAATAGTAATTTTGAATTTATTTTTAAATGAAAATAAATTAGTAAAAATATAGTTAAAGATTTGATTTTTTCTTTAATAAAGACAAATAATAAATTGACAATTGTTAGAACATTCTAGCTAGTTCAATGATCTCATCTAGTACATTCTATTTCCAAATTTACTTGGGAGAGACTAAGCTGCCATACAACCTTTGTTATAATTAGTCATTATATTTTAAGTGTTATATAATTTTTCATTGATTTACATCTTTTGATATTTTATTATAAATATTCATTGTATTTTGGGCATTGTATGGTTTTTCATTGACTTACTTTTTTTTTAAGGACAAGGAACGTGAAAATATATTTTGTGCAATAATAATAGAGTTAAAATATCCCTTTTTCACCCATACCCTTATGTTGTAATAAAAAATCCAAAATGTTTGAACATCACTCATATTTTGTTTGACTTTTAATGTTTTATTATAATTAGTCATTGTATTTTGCGCGTTGTATGTTTTTTCATTGATTTAAATCTTTTTAAGGACAAGAAACGTGAAAATATGTTTCACTTTTAATGTTTTACTATAATTAGTCATTGTATTTTGCGCGTTGTATGTTTTTTCGTTGATTTAAATCTTTTTAGGGACAAGAAACATGAAAATATGTTTTGTGCAATAATAATAGATTTAAAATATATGATACGAACTAAAAATGTTGATGTATTTAGTAGAGTTAGTTGTGGTGTTCGGTCTTTAGTGAGTTAAGGAAGTTGTACATTTAATAAAGTTAAAAAATCAAATAAATTGTAATTAGTGTGTTTGAAATTTATAAGTATATTATTATTAATTTCAATGTATATTTAGATATTTTGTTATGTAATATTGGTTTTTATTTAAAAATTTACAAAAATGTATTAGTGCGCATATATCAAAGGTGTATGGGTGTGTTTTGTATATAAATCACATTGAATTAGGTTTAAACATGTAGTTATAAAAAATAGGTTTTTATTTTAAAAAAATAGAAATTAATCAGTGCATTTTATTGACAAGCCACACAATGATTCTCTAATGAATGACATATTGGTCAACAATATATATTTTTAAAATCTAACGGTTCATCCAGAACACTTAAACACATTGGTGTGAAGTTTTCATAGTGAACCTAGCTAGTAGAAAAGTCACACAAACTTGCGACGAAAAGAAGAGAGGAGAGAAAAAAAATGAATTGTATTAACTGAATGAGTAAATGGTAATAATACACATGATATACTCTACATGGCTAAGTGAATGAGCCATAGTAGTGATCTAGAGAGATCTAAACACTCAGTGACATAAACCAAAGTAATCTACCACCTAGTCCTAGTTATCTGGTCCATGAAATCATCAATTAACTGAGTCACACAAGTGTAAGTGAGAGAAACACATGCAATCAAAAGATATGCACCCTCTTGTCCACATGCATGAGATATGTGCACTCCTGGTGAGGAAACCGAGGTGAACATGCAACTACTAGTGATAAAATCGAGGTTTCGATGCATGAGTGACCTCCACTGGTCTAACTGAGGTGTAACTAACTTTGAACTGAAGAGGGAAGGTGCCTTATTTTTCATGTGGCGCCCTAATTTGTAGGGGAATATTCTTATCTATGAAAGCACCTTCAACATTGGACTATCAACATTAGGAAAATAATTTCCTAGGTGAGTGTGTAATATCTCCAACACCCCCTTGAACACTACTAGGGTGTACATGATGAATGGGTCTCAAAAACCAAGGTGATGTTAGGTACCCATTGTACAATGCATCTAAAAATGGAACATTGAAAAAATAAAGGAAAGAGGGAAAACCTCATGGGAAGAAAACCCCCTCAAAGTACAATGTAGCAAAAAATAAAGAAGGAAAGACAACTGCTAAGAAGTTGTGTCCTTCACTCCAAGATGATGGCGCCATAAGTGGAACTTTTGCTCAATAAATGTCTTGGTGAATATGTTTGCAGTTTGTTCAATGAATGGACAATACTGCAAACCAATGATCCTATCATGTACTAGCTCTCTAATGTAATGCATATGGATCTCGATGTGTTTGTTCCACTGTTGTTGCATTGGGTCTCTACAAAACTTGAGAGTACTTTGATTGTCACACCAAATGACAGTTGGATGATGAAACCAAATGCCAAGTTCAATAAGGAATTTTTGAACCCAAAGTGCATGAATAGTAACACTGATTGCTCCTTTATACTCAAGCTCTACCTATGATAGAGAAATAGTTGACTTCTTTTTACTCGACCAATAGATGGGACCGAAACCCAAACTAAGCACGTATCCATAAGTAGACTTGTGATCTGTGCTATCACCAACCCAATCAGAATTGGTGAATCCCATGAGATCCAATGCACAACTTGTTGCATAGTGGATCCCATAACATGTGGTGCCCTAAACATATATGAGGATGCATTTGACAAACTTCCAGTGTAGCTCATGTGACTCCTTCATGTACCTAGAAACTACCCCTACTACATAGAAGAGATCTGGCCAAGTGTGGGTGAGATATAGAAGGATCCCCACAAACTATCGATACAAGGTGTTGTCCACCATTACTGTATCCCTGCCATCCTCAAGATGTGCCCCAGACAAAAAGGGTGTGTCCATCTACTTGTAGTCGATCATGTGGAATCTAACCAAGAGATCCCAGACATACTTAGTCTGAGATAGATTGATTCCTAAAGCATCTTGATTGATCTCGAGACCAAGGAAATAGTGTAGTGGACCCATGTCCATCATAGAGAACTTGTTGTGTAGAATGTCTTTGACCACAACAATTGTTGAGGCAAAACTTCTTGTGATCAGAAGGTCATCAACATAGAGAACTAGGATCAACAAGGAGTCTAAGGTTCCGATCTATAAATTGTTGTGGATATTCCACTGGAATAGTTCGTCACAACAGATTTGATAAAAAAAACTCAAATCTACACTATGAAGGTTAAATTCCTTTAGATTCCAGAACATTTAGTTATTGATTTTCTGCTTATGCATGTAATAGATAAAATGAAAAAAATAGAGAACAGTAAAGTACAATCACACACCATCCACAAGACAACACAAATATTTTCTCCAGGAAACCATTATAAGAGAAAAACCAGATAGAAGGTTAGGCTTCTCTTCTCCCTTTTCTCTAGTATGGAAATAATGCAACTACAAAGGAGAAGGCACTCTCTATGGAGTTAACTGAGACATGTGGCTTGTTAGGCTGCTACACAACATTAACCCCCTCTGTTATGCTCTCTAATTTCCCACTCTCCATTGTTTTTCTATGCTATGGAACAAAATACAATAACATAGAATGGAACCCCTTCTCCCCCTAGTGGCCCCGGTATTTAACATAGACCGATAGCCATCTAGGGGTAGGTTTTTTACTTCCTCAACCCTCAATTCTAGTAGGGTTTTGAAGATTCTTGAATACTATTGAAATTCCTCATGTGGCTAGCCCATATGCATGAGTAATGGGGGACGACTTGGCATACTCTCATACCTTGGTGATCAACATGGTAGGTCAACTTGTGAGATGAATAATTTTTTCATACGAACTTCGATTGATGCATGGTATACATCATTGGAAAGGTGTTACAATGTAGAATATTGTCAATGGGGTGTGTAAGTTTTGAACACCAGAACCCAAAAAACATTGTTTAATGCCTCAAAATGGATCTGAAAGGTTTCATACCCCAATTTTCCAAATTGGGACCTACCACTAAAATGAAATGACCCTACAAGTTGATTCCTCCAATGTTTTCCACTTTGAAAGCATCGATATAGAAGCAAAATAATATGATGATTCAATCCAGATCATACCTCACCATTTAGGGAGGCTTTTGTTCCCCAAAATATTTATTGAATGAGGCGAGGAAAATTTTCCTCTACCTTAGCCCTGGAGTACCACTTTGTTTTCCCTAGAAGTTGTCATTTCAATCAAATCTACCAAAGGTCATGCTGCCCTGTTATACACCATTTTGTCCCGCTTTGTTGAGTGTCGTAAGTGTCGCACTTCACTCTGCTCAGTTCCACAAGTTTCGTAAATGTCATGGACCATTCTACTAAGTGTCGTTCCTTATTTTTCGTGTTTTTCCCAAGTGTTGCCACCTCAACACCATGCAATAATGATCCATTACATCCCCTTGAGCATCGAGAAGAGGAAACTGCTTGCAAAATTGACCTTGTTCACTCAGTCCTGGCTTGTTTGACCATGGATGCCCCCTTTCCTATGCTGGGGGAGCATCCATATCCTATTTCAGTGTTAAGGGAGCACCCTGGACTCCTTGTACACCACTGTGGGGGAGCATCCATGCAGATTTGGTCAAAATCCATGAATCTAGAGGCATCTTTCAAGGACTTTCTAGATGGTTCTGGGTTTGTTTTCTTGTTTGCATCAAGATATGATTCAATCCTTCTTCCATCCTATATTGGAGCAAGTATAACCATAAAGATAACTCAAATCCCAACCTAATCCACCTTATCCTCAACTACACTCCTAGTTTATCCTAGTGGTTATCCCTTTCTACATCTATATAACCAAGTCATTTCAGAGAGAGAGGGGGATGGAAAAGAAGGAATACATCAAACCTATGATATTGTGAAAGAGAGACAAACCTTGGTGAAGAAGCTAATTTGGATTCATGTTCAAGGGATGAAGAAAGAAGCTTGGATGATTGCAACACCATCAGGTTGTAAACTTCTTTCTTTTTATTAATATAAGAACTTGTCCCATTTCTCTTAGACTGTCTTATTCACTGCTTATTTATCTAATTACTTTGTCTAAGTATGAGTAGGTAGGGTTTCTATTACCTAATCATAGATAGTAGGATAAGTTTTATTTTTTCTTGCAATATTGATTTCGCGAGGGAGTTTCTTGGATTGGAGCTCAACCATTGGAGCGACGAGGAAAAATGTTAGAAATCAGGTGCATATACCTTCTCTCCTTCTCTCTTAACCCTCCTACAAGAAAATATCATAGTTAGTTAGGAGGATGTTAGTGTCCATTTGTTATAGGTTGCCTCACTTGTAGGAAACCCAAGTGAGGGGAACTCAAGCTGTCCATAGGGGGAGAAATCTCACCACACTAAATCGGTGACCATACTGGGGAGAACCATCTAGTTCTTCTTATGTTTATAGCCCTCTTAATCCTTTGAATTTGTATACACTTTGCTTATTTTTCTTTGGCACCCTTATCCTCATTAAATCCCTGACGTTTTCAAAGAAAAAATTTTAGATTTGAGTCTTCAGGACCTATGAAGAGCATCCATTACCCCTTGCATGCCCCCTGTATAACTAACAAAGAGCATCCTAGATGATTTTTTCTAGGCCATTAGGGAGCGTCCATCACCCCTTGGACACCCTATGTTCCACTCTGGGGGAGCGTCCTCTTGTAGCAAACTAGTTTCTGAGCCATGTTTTCTACTTTTTCTCAGATTTTTCTCAGGTTTCTTTGTGACTGTTGGAGGTTATTTTTTGAGTCTTCGTGATCAGTTCCAGATGGTTGGATGAGCTTGATCATCTCTTTTATTAAGAGGTTTTGGTTTCTTTCTTTCTCATCCTCTTTTCAACTTGCTTGTGTGTTTAAACTTGCCTAATATTTTAGCTCAGAGGCTCCTAGTTTGTCTCTAACTGTGCTTGCTTGAGAACTTGACATTATCACTCTTTTTCATTTCCTTATTTTGAGTTTTCATTGGTTGATTGGTTGTGAGCCATTTCGTCTTCATCAAAACATCTCTCTTTTCTGGATGATTAAGACTCTCTCATTTACCATAACCTTGTTTCTTGATGCTCTTGTTTTGAGTATTTTCATGAGTGTTTGTCTTCTTTCTCCTTTGTATTTTTGAGTCCTTGATTGAATAGGTTATCTCAATCTTGTTTTCTTTTAGTTCTCATATTTTTTAGTGCACTTTGTTTGATTGATTTTTTGCTTCGTATTTCTTTCTATCGAACATAGATCTCTTTCATTTCTCCTGAAAGTTAAGAAGCGAAAAAGTCTGCATATCTCCTTGCATACATTATCAAACAATGAGTTTTTTGCATTCCTTAGGAATTTGTTTTGATACATGTTTGGAAAAAGAGCTAGTTTTGTATGTGCATTTCGGTTTTCAAAAACATTGCTTGGAATTTTGGCATCATCTTGATCCCTGAAATTGAAAGTTGCATAGTTTTGAGTTCTTGCTTGTGCTAAGAAGAATATAACTCTTCTCCTTCCCATACATAGAATTCATTGAAAAGAACAAACTGCATCTCATTCTTTTGCATTCTATTGGAGTCGAGTCTCTCTCACATCATCAATTTCATCTCCATGAACCCTTTGAGTAAAAATCCATTAAAATCAATCACGCGCTAATAAAATCAACTAGAACATTTTTGGTTTTAGCACACCAACAATAGCATAGAATTAGGGTCTTTGGACTAGGTGAAGTGAGTAAATCATCCAAGACTACTAAACAGAGTGTAGAACACTAGCGAGTGTACAAATCCAACTTTCATATAGGCACATCCGGGAACCCCCTCTCACACAAGGGCTAAACACGATGTCACGTGCATAAGAGAAGAGGAGATTACCCCTCCAAAGCTTGACCAATCGTAGCGGACAGAGCATATGTTGGGGGTTTTTCTTGAGAAACCACTGGTTTCATTTGGTCTCGGTGCTTCGTGAATCCCAAATCCATCCAGGGTCCTCAAGAGTCTTACCGGTCCAATTGTCTTCAATTCTCTTAAAGAGATTCAGACTTTGATATCCTGCCCATACATTCGGTCCCAACTATCGACTGCACCCACATGGAGGCTCACTGTGAGTTGGTAACCTTAGTTGCCTTTCCTAGGTATATACAGAGGTGATTGTGAGGGAATTCACATGGTACCTGGCGAAAATGTCATATCACACTCTCAGTACCCTTGGAGGGTGATCCTGCGAAAGAGAGGGTTCCTTACGCCGAGAAGGGATGTTACGTGGAGCTTGGGGTAACTGATTCTCATTTCCTCGTTGGAATATTGACATCCCATCTTTGAAATATCCTTGAGCTTACTGTTGCTTGGTTGATTTATTTTAGTTTTATTAGGAGTGTGCCTCTTTGACTTTTGTAGTTAGACATAGCATCAGAGTTTTCATAGTATACAAGGTATGGAAACTGACAATCAAGAACCACAACCCAACGTTTCCTATGAAGGAATGATAGAAGACCAAACTTCTAAGATCGGGAGCATAGCTCTTGGAAGTGGCCATCACATTTAAGTATCGGTCACAAGCTTTGTAGAAAGCATTTCATCTTATAAAAATCCTCTTTTTACTGATACACTTGGTCCACCACTCACTGATCCACCATCCACAAGATTTTTTGATGCCTATTCTTCTTACTATTTACCACTAGGTTCCACCACTACACAATCTTTTAGCGTGAACCCATCATATTTTTGTTTTCCTGAAGGACTTGGAAATTTATCTTTTTCCACAAATCCTGTAGTTGGTACTGTCGGTGCTTCTTCTTTACCAGAAACATCAGTGACCCAGGTAACCTTGACTCCACCACTTGCGCGTACACCTTTCATTTCACATGGGTCAGGTAATATCCTTACTTCACTATTTTCACACATGCACACACCAAGTGCCTTACTTGGTCGTTCCATCAACCAGATGGATAAAATTCAAGTCATTTACACAACCGCGGTTCCACAAGCTACTCAAACTCCATCTCAAACATCGCAGATTAGTACACCCTACATTGGAGGTCAATCTTCAATGGGAGGCCAACCTTCAACTGGGGGGAAACCTTCAACTGGGGGAAACCTTCAACTGTAGGGAAACATTATACTAGGGGGAAAAATACATGGTTACAAAAACCTCAAATATTATATATTCAAATAAACTGGGTTACAAAATATAGCTGAGATTATTTGCAATGATAAATGCGATTGGGCCTGCCACCGACAAAAAAAAGAAAATATGTACAATAATGAAGCCTGTGGACAGTCTTTTATAGATTTCAACTTGATAATAAAATGCTTGATTCGTAAAAAACAACGAGTTGAATATCAATTTCGGGTCTTGGACTTCATTGGTGTTGCCAACTAGATCTATCCCATCTTTTTGAATAGCTTGTCTCTTCTAGATATGGCCTACTTGCATTGGCTAGTTATTCAACATTCCATACTTTGCTAAGTGTTAATTTCGCTCTATCGTCGAAAAATTGGGGTTTAAGGTTCCTTCCTTGTAATGTTCCTGGTCATTGACATCTGAGACAACTTAGAGATGTGATTCAGGCCCGATTCAAATACGAGGGAGTGATTTTATGTGACGTCAGCTTTGGGGGAAACAAATCCTGTTAGCCAACAAAAGATGAGACAAAAAAAAATTCAAGTATGTTGTGACTGCTATTCTCCTTGTATTCGATCCTCTGTTTGGTTGAAAAGCTTGCCTGAAGATTTGTATGTTGAACTTCTTTGTTTTATCGCTGTAAATTGGAAGGGATGTCCAAGTCAGCTGCAAAATGTTCCTCTGTTGAAGTACATAGCTTCTTCCAGTAGAACAAATATTGCAAGTGTATCAAGTGTTGCAGACCACATCAGAATATATCTTTCGTCATAGGGGTGGCAGACATCACAGCCCACAAAATAGTCTGGAATATTTGGAAGTGACGCCCAATATTGCTCCATGTCCGAATACACTCAGAAGGAAATTATAAAATTGGATACTCACGAACGTGAGAAGCTGTATGTGTGTTTGAATCAACATTCTAAAATTGCAGAATGTTTTGAGCCAAAGTTGCAATAGACTTAACAGACAATCCGTTTCTATGTCAAAAAGTGTTGAGCTACCTATGGATGTAGTAACAGACTCGACATACAATCAAATTTCGAGCACTACTGATACTAATGTCAAGTGTAAGAAGTCGTGATCCTAGGTTCCAACTAGTTTCACCTTCAAGCATCGACATTGGCGGTGACCCCAGGCTCCAGATAGATTCGGCTTCGGACATCGACACTGGCGATGGCAATGGGAACAATGTTATTGACTACAGTGCAACAATGCGGTGAACAAGCAGGGTTGTCATTGTCAAAGCACTTAGACTGCAGGATTGTCAGACCTGCAAAGAACCTCGACTTTAGTGTTGCTTTGTCACGACAACTACAATGTTGCCTTGAGTCCAGAAATCTTTGGACATTGGGTGTCTTATGCGATAATGACCTTTACATTAAGTACATGTCAAACATCTATTATCTAACATTGCAGTGTTAATGCAATTGCCATAGTGGAGGACGACTCGATTGCATTGGCACAAGAAATATTAATTGTGTGATCAATTAACATCCTTGAAGGATGTGAATCCCAAACAACGGCTAAAACTTTTCGAACAATCGTGTGTTCAAAAAATACATTGTTCTATATTTTAAAAAATAAGAAATTGTATTGTTCGAGGTTTTTTTTTTTTTTTTCAAATATCGGATCCACTGCAACGAAAGAAATGCATTTTCCTTATCCAAAGCAAGGAAAACAACAAGAAGATTGATATTAGGTGGAAACAACTCTGGAATACACCACTACATTAAGGTCTCTTCTAAAGAATGAAATGAAATGTTTTTTAGAAACCAAATCATTACCTGAAGATGCCAAACTTCTTACAGAAGGTGGTATTATAAAGTAATCTTCAGAAAATGTTGCAAAGTCCATAATCCAGAATTCCTTCCCATTAACTTTCCCCAGTTACATGTCCATGCAGGCATTAGAAACTTTTGAGAGCGTCGTTCGCTGGATATATACCCACCTTCAAGTAGGAGGAGAATATTTGTGCAAAGAGGGGCAAGCTCATCGACCCGGATGCAATCATATGCATAGGAATAGTGAAAAAAATGTGCAGTAGCGATAGAAAGTTGATTGTTTGTGGATTTTGTTACTACATCCAGAGGACGGTGAACAAACTTTGACAAAGAATACAACTTTCTGTCAAGTCTATTACCACACCCAGAAGTAGCTCAACAAACTTGAAATAGAAACTCCTGTAATTTCAAGATGTTGATTCAACTACCCATACAGTTTCTCATACTCACGACGATCCAAATTTATAATTTCCTTCTAAGTATATTCGCGAATGGAGTAATATTTCGCATCATTTCTAAATATTCCAGACCATTTTGCAAGCCACAGTATGTGTGACTCCTCTGACGAAAGATAAATTCTTGTGTGGTCTGCAGAATGTTATACACTTGCCAAATCTGTTTTGTTGGAAGAAACTATATACTTCAACGAAGGAGCATTTTGCAGGTGACCTGAAAGTCCCTTCCAAATCCCAGTAAGAAAACAAATAAGTTCAACACACAAATCTTCATGCAAGCCTTTCAACTAACGAAAGCATCGAATACAGGGAGAACACCAATCACAAGATACTTGATTTTATTTTTTTTGTGTCTGAGTTTATGTTGGCTAACATAGTTTTTTTTCGCTCAAAACTGACGTCACATAAAACCATTCCCTCATCTTTCAATTGGGCCTGAATGGAATCTCTAAGTTGTCTCACATGTCCATGACCAAGAACATTACAACGAAGGCACCTTAAAGCCCAACTCTTCGATGATAGAGAGAAATGGGAATACATATTTTAAATGAACACTGGAGGATGATAGTATAATCTTCCGTACAAGTTGGTTTAATTCGTTTTAATGGTAGATGCCCTTGATATTTTCTTATTAATGTCAATATTTTTGAATATGTGTGTTGAATAGTCACTAATAACATGAGTTAACACTCCCATATGCAAACATATTCTCAAATATGACAACCTATAATATATGCACAGTATTAAAGAGCGACATGACGTAAAGACCTCTGTAGATGACATGTTTGTGGATGGAAGCGTGGTAGTACAATATTGCACTATTACTATGATGATGCCTTTAAAAAGCTAAAATAACCAACACTTTTTGCAAATTCAAAATGGACGCAATTTTTTTTATCAGATCCCATAATATTCACCTGTTAATGCATTTTAATGGGAGATGTCCTTGAGCTTTCCGCTTATTAAAGCCAATATTTTCGAACCTGTTTGGTGGGTTGTCAATAGTAAAAGAATAATTAATGTGCATTGGGAAGGGCAGAAGGTAATGATTTTAAACTTTTCTGAACCCGAGAGTGCATGAACCCGCGAAACTTTGAAGACTCGACTAAGTATGGAAAGGCAGGTCGGACAGACAGAGTCATCGTAGGTAGATTCAATCTTGCGAGTTCGAGGAGTCCAGAGTCGAATTGTAGAGAACATAAGTTTTGGGTGCAAGATGTATACCCCAAACATGGGTTACCATAGTTCGATAGCACCTATCCGCGAACCCGCGTTCATAAAATTGGCTAAGTATGCAAATAAACAACAGTTGGTCGAACTCGTGATGTGAATATATAGATGGAGATGACGATTTGTCAGTTCACCACACCGGGAACCTGCGAGCACAGAAACGTGACAAAGTATAGAACCAGAAAAGCATAATAGAGGGTAAGAACAAAAGGGAAAAATGAGTAAGTTTAGAAGAAATTGGCTAAGTATGCAAACGAACGACGGTCGGTCGGATTCGTGATGTGAAGATATAGATGGACGAAAATGTATTACAACAGGCCTGTCAAGCTATGCAAGAATGAAACCGCAAAACTGAGACCCGTCGGTGAATAGAGAAGGACAGAAGTGCAACCCCTGGCCTGCAAACTGTAACAACAGGTCCAACCGCAGATGCAGGACCCCAACCTTGCAAAGTTGAAGGAAACAACAACAACCAACAAATAACAAACCAGTGAAGAAGCACTAAAAGGCCCAACTACAACTGCAGGACCTCAACCCTGCAAAGTTGAATCAAACAACAATAAGCAGCATCCAGCGAACCAAGGAGCAAGCACCAACCAACCGACCAGGAATGTTGGTGAAGAACAATATTGGCCAAATTCACTGCGCACAAGATTGTATCAAAAATTTCGAAGGAAAATGTATTGTAACACATCTGTTAAGCAAACATTTCAGGCTGTGAGGCCTGTCAGGTAATTATTGAAGGCTGTGAAGACCGTCCAAAGGCCTACCACTATGCAAACAATTAAGAAAGGCGCAGTTTTCACAGTTGGTATTTTCCAATACTGGGAGCGTTCAAAATCCACTTGTTGTCCATCTTTGTATATGATTACTATGACCAGAGAAGCAGGACTGTAATGTTGTCTTCCTCTCGTTCCTGATCTCCATTGTTCGACACAGAACCTACCTCCATCGCAGCCACAATGACGTATAGGAAAAGGAAATCGTATTTTCTCCCCACATACAAAGATGTTCTGCAAGAGGATTTAGACTCAGGCATCCCCAACAGTGAAATTTCTCACCTGCAAACTGCAAATAGCAAAGGAAGCTAAACACGACACCGAAACCTACCCGTCGATGGGGAATGACAAAAAACCAGTTCCAATCGCGGTTGCAGAAACCCAAGCGTGCAAACTGCAACAAGAGCAACAGGAAAACAAGAACAAGAGCAACAAGAAAACAAGAAACCAGTGAACAAGCAAGGAGCAAGCATGGACCATTGAACCAGTGATGCCCATGAAGAAAGGTGCAGTTTTCATGGTTGGTATTTTTCAATACTGGGAGCATTCAAAATCCTCTTGTTGTCCATCTTTGTATGTGATCCGTATGACTATAGAAGCAGGACTGTAACACTATGTTCATCTCGTTCCTGATCGCCAAGGTTCGACACAGAACCCACCTCAATTGCAGCCATAGTGGCGTATAGGAAAAGGAAATCGTATTTTCCCCTCACATACAAAGATGTTCTCCAAGAGGATTTCGACTCAGGCATCCCTAGCAGTGAAATGTCTCACCTGTAAGCTGCAAATAGCAGAGGAGGCTAAATACGACACCAAATTCTACCTATCGATGGAGAACGACATAAGGCTAGTTCCAATCGCGATTGCATAAACCCAAGCGTGCAAACTGCAACAAGACCAATAGGAAAACAATAACAACAACAACATGCGAACAAGAAACTAGTGAACAAGCAAGGAGTCAGCATGAACCACTGAACTAGTAATGTTGTTGAAGAACAATATTGCCCATATTCACTGCAGAGAACATTGCATAAAACAAAATAAATAAATAAAAAATAAAACGAAGGAAAATGTATTGTAAGAGGCCTATTAAGTAAACATTTAAGGCTGTGAGACCTGTTAGGTAAACATTTAAGTCTATCGGGACTGTTATGTAAACATTTAAGAAAGAATGCAGTGTGGCAGCATTATTACGTGCGAAAAAACATTTATTATATTATTTTATAACAATAAAAAAAATAATTAGCAATAGTTTGAACAATAGAGGGTATGTAAAAAAAAAATTATTCAAAGGACAAAGTAATATGAAGTGAACTAATAAAAATGTGATTCTCTATCTTTAAAACTTTAGATATCCAAACATTTCAAAAATAAAAAATAAATAATGATAAAAATGAAAGAGTAAACAAATTAAGTAATGATAAAAATATGTTTAATGATAATTGACCACAATAATTTCTTAATCATATTAATTAAAAATAAAAAAATAAACAAGTTAAGTAATGATAAATGCACACATTCATAAATGAAAGGAATTTAATGCTGGCAATCCCAGGAATTTAATGTAGGCAATCCCATCCATTGATTAATCCACGGACATAAAAAATAATTGAATAATCCACCGATTTTCACTAGGAGACACCTATCACTGTAATTAACAAAAATGATTTATTTTTGTAGGAATTGAAACACGGATTTCACCACGGGGCGTGTTAAGGAAGTGGAATGAGAATGATAATTCTCCGTGTAAATGGATGAGAATTAAGTGTGATAACTAGTGGACGACGTTGCAGTAGTGCACAATAACGATGTTAATGATAAAATACTAAATATGAGGATATTGTTAATTTTCAGAATACTTAAAAATAAGAAAAAAATTTATTTTTTATTTTTTTTAAATAATTTTTATTTATAACTATTTTATTTGAAAATAAATAAAATTAATCAATTCATATCTATGTCACATGGTTCGGGTTCGAGTTCGGGTTCGGCAAGGATTAGGTTCGATTCGGGTTCGAATTTTCGGATGAGGTTCGAATGAGGTTCGACTTCAGGTTCGACTATATACATTTAAAAAATATATATATAATAGCTATG
>ML778716.1:408680-425850 GCA_009831015.1 Picea engelmannii
AGCGCCCAGGGAGCATATGGGGAAACGAACAAAGTGAACTTGAATCGAACCTCAGCCGAACCTCATCCGAACCTAAACTTTGTTTTGAGGTTCGCCGAACTTCAAACCTCAAGGTTCAGGTTCGGCGAACCTTGTGACATAGATTCATATTATCAACAAATTAAATTATATAATTTTATATTTTAAAAATACTATTTTTTTTTAATTTTTAAATGTCCAATTTAATATTATAATTTTATTAAACTTAATTAACTTTATTTGAAAAAAAATTTAAAAATGTAATAACTAATCACAGTCCAACTAATCTGACATTAAACCATTTACCATAACCTGCCTGTATAATAATAAAAGTAAATGACGGAAACGTAAAAACACAATTTATAAGAATTCCAACAGAAATCAAAATACCATTCAAAATGCAAAGAAGATTAGGGTGCACTGAAGGTCCGTAACAACCCTTCTTTTCTTTTTTTTCAAGGTCCGTGACATTATTTCAGCCAAAACCCCTATTTCAGCCGGGATCACTATTTTCGCCGAAACCAATATTTCTTTTATTTTTTTTCAAGGTCCGTGACAATATTTCAGCCGGGATCACTGTTTTCGCCGGAACCCCTGACCGTAGTCATTTTTACATGCATGTACAGAACCCCGCCGCGTCCTGCTGCACGGAAGGAACATGTACAGAACCCCGCCCCCAAAAAAATATTAAAAAAAAAATTCAGTGTAGTTTAAATGTTTTACATTTTGTTTTTTTGGGATATTTTCTATTTAATTTTGTCTAAAATTAGTGAGAAATTGTTGGATCTTTATATTTGAATAAGTGAGTGAATTCATTTATGCATTCACAAATGCAATTTAAAGAAATAAGAAATTCAACTATATAGTATGAAAATTGCAACTAAAGTTACATGGTTGGTATTGTTGTTAATCAATGTCTTCCATGTATGGCCAAAAAATATAAAAGTGACTCATTTAGATTGAATAGGAAAAACAAGAAGTAGAGCAATTGAAATTTGATACTTTGAAAGTTAAAGCACAAATATTGTGCACTAACCAACTAAGCTAGAAGACTAATACAATTTTCTTCCATAAGAAATGCAATTCAAGTTATCTAGAAGAATCCATTGTCAATGTCTTCCATGTATAGCCAAAAAAATATAAAGATAACTCATTTAAATTGAATGTATAAAACAAAAAATAGAGCAATTGAAATTTGATACTTTGATAGTTAAAGCACAACCAACTAAGCCATAATACTAATACAATTTTCTTCCCTAATAAATGCAATACAAGTTTTTTTTTAAAGAAATTTTTTTCTCAAATTTATAAAGTGTATAAATTCGTTTACAAAGAGATTGCAGCGAGCTTGAAATGATGTCAAAAACGCACTAGCATTTGGGACCAATACAATCAAAGACAGCAAAGCTGGGAAGTAGACTAGGCGAACAGTGCTGGAGATAAAACTGGAGCGAGACTCAAGTTATCAATCTTTCCCATGGCTGTCCGCAAATCTACAGCAAATGAGGGACAACCGTCATCGTTCAAAAATATTGATGGAGGAAATGGGACTCTCTATCCCACTATCACAGTGGAAGACCGAGAGTCTCCCTACCACTTCATTTAGGGCCCTCTTAGAGAGAGCGTCCGCTTCCCTATTGTGTGATCTAGGAATGTGGTGGAAGTTGATGTCGGAGAGTTTCCTCATAATTTGCAGCCAGCCCTCGATATGGATAGAATGGAGCTTGCACTTTTGAGTTATCCAGTCGATAATAACTCTCGAGTCACCGAGGACGAGTAAGTGGTTTCTAGACCACAAGGCAGCGAGAGTGAGGGAGGCCCATAATCCCATGAGTCCGGCTTTTGTATTAGAACCCACCCCACAGTTGATGAACCACTTTGTGACCCTCGATGGGTGGTGTTTGAAGGTGCCCCCAGCCCCACAACAAAGGCCATCCGACTGTGCAGCACCATCGAAACAAACTAGAGTGTGACCTGCAACCATCTCAATGTCACAAGCTTTAGAAGGGAGGTACTGAACCGAAGAAGGTTGTCAGCAGAAGGCTGCCAGAACTCTATGAAAAACACGAAGCAAGGAAGGAGGGCGATCCTCAAAAATCGCTTTGTTCCTCTCTAACCAGATCTGCCAACACACATGAACCGCCAAACACAGCGGGGCCGATTTTTGTGTGGACCACGAGGAAAAACAGTCAGAGATGGAGAAGCCGCTCCAGGTAAAGGAAAGAGAATAGTGCTTTAGCAGCTGAGTCCAGAGCTCTTTGGTAAAAGTACAGTGAACTAGGAGATGGTGGATGTCCTCGGAAGCTTGACAACAAAGTAAGCAGATCCCCGGGCCTTCCCAGCCTTTTCGTCGAAGCACATCCCAAGAGAGAATTCTCTCCTTTCCAGCTAGCCAGATGAAGAGTTTCAGTTTGAGGGGGACTTTCCAGTTCCAAATCTGTTGCATCCACGAAAAATCGCCTTCAATGTTGAGCTGTTGCACGAGGGCGGCATAAATGTTTTTAACTAAAATGATGCCCGTGGCATCCCCCCCAGCCCATAGTAAATCATCTGGATCATCAGTGAGTGAGACACCTGCGCTTTTGAGAGCAGAGATATAATGCTTCCATTCAGTGGCATACTGTCCGCTAAGGGAAAGAGCTCCGCTCCCCGCCCAGTCGTTCGGAAGAGGGAACTCGCCAGTCGGAACCCAAACCTGTGCAAGGGACAAAATGTTTTTAGACTGGAGCAGCGATCTCAGCGAGGGCGAGAGAATTGACTGGTCACCCAATCCGAGTATCCTATCCCTGCCGATGAGAATCTCAAAACCCGCACCAGGCTTCCACCGGAGCCAGTGGAGAATCACCGACGATGAGGCTACCAAGCCTTTCCAAAAAGGAGAGGCCCTCTTCAGCTAGAAAGAGGACTTTCGTAGCCAATTGTGGAGCGGAAAAGTGCCCAAATACTTATCAAAGATGATTTGGTGCCATATGCTGTCGTGGGTGATGGCTCTCCAGAAAGAATTAGCCAGGAGGGCCATATTGAAAGTGGAGAGATTCTTGAGACCCCAGCCCCCTGCCTTCCGGGGCTTTGACAGGTTTTTCCAGCTACAAAGATGAAGACGGAGTTTATGAGCTTGACCACTCCACAGAAAATTGAAAGATAGCCTTCTAAGAAGAATTATTATCTTATTATGAATCCGCTCCAGAGTCATCCAGTAGACAACAAGGCTCTCCAGCACTGATTTAACCAAGATAAAACGTCTGCCCAAGGACAGCCATTTGTTGCACCAAAATCCTATTTTTCTCTCAAAAATAGCCACTAGACAATGCCAATCTCCAGGAGAGGAGGCTCCCAGCTTCAACTGGAAACCAAGATATTTGAAACCTTCGCTCAGATTTATAAAGGTGAAGGGGATGGAGTCTTTAAGGCTAAGGAGTTCGGCATCAGTTAGACCCCAGCAGTGGACGGAGGATTTGGAATGATTGATGGATAAACTTGAAACAGAGCTGAAGAGCCGGAGCACCTCTTGAATAACTAACCATTCCTCTGGATCGGCTTTTGACAAGAGAAGAACATCGTCAACAAACATCAGGTGGACTATCTTGATGAGATTAGATACCTTTATGCCAGAAATGTGGTGCTCGGAAAAACTTTTAGAGAGGAGAAGGCTAAGGCTTTCCATTATCAAGATAAAGAGATAAGGGGAGAGTGGGCATCCCTGACGTAGCCCCCTCTCACCTTTGAAGAAGTTAGTAGCCTCCCCGTTGATCAGTACTGCAAAACTAGCGCTGGTAACACAAGACAAAATCCAATTATTAAACTTGGCTCCGAAGCCCACTGTGTGAAGAGTTAGTCTCCATTGTTAATGTCTCCCATGCATATATGGCCAAAAAATATAAAGATGACTCATTTAAATTAAATGTGAAAAACAAGAAGTAGAGCAATTGAAATTTGATCATTTGAAAGTTAAAGCACAACCAACTAAGCTAGAAGACTAATACAATTTTCTTCCCTAATAAATGCAATGAAAGTTGAACTTAAATACAAGTTACCTGGAAGAATCCATTGTCAATGTCTCCCATGCATATATGGCCAAAAAATATAAAGATGACTCATTTAAATTAAATGTGAAAAACAAGAAGTAGAGCAATTGAAATTTGATCATTTGAAAGTTAAAGCACAACCAACTAAGCTAGAAGACTGATACAATTTTCTTCCCTAATAAATGCAATGCAAGTTACAGGGAAGAATCCATTGTCAATGTCTTCCAAGTCAATGGAGTGAACTTCGGGGCATAGACGTGCCAACCAACTGTTACTTATATGGATATTGATCCTTCAGGAGAAGTCGGAGATAAATTGAAATAATTCCTTTCCTTTCCTTTCCTTGGGTTGATATGAAGGTATTGCAGGATCCCAAGAAGTCTAACAAAATTTCTATTGTTAAATCCTTTCACAGACATTAGTCATTTGTTCCACTTCAATCTTGTGTTGCTGTGTTTTATTATTGTGAGAATGTAGAAATTTAGGATTCCAGGCTGCCATATGATGCTGATTGGAATGTTGCTTCTTCTGGCAGCTGCCCGGAGTGTTGTTGTTTCACCCGGCCCTAGTCCACAGCCGTCCGTCCCATCCTGCTGCGAGAAGAACACATGTAGATATGTCTATAGGTCCTCTACAGTAGAGGAAGAGGAGGCCGTGGATCCAGTTAATGATGAGAAGGAAGAAAGAGTGGCTCCTAGAGCCCACAGGCCTTGATCTCTGACATATTTGATTATGGATATATTGGTTAGGGTGGAAGGTTCCCAGGCCCTTATGGATAATACTAGATAGATTGTTCTCTGTAAGTTCCTATGATATCTTATTGGCGTTGGCTAAACGTTCTATCTTTTGGTATTTTTGGTCGGAATCCGACAATTTAAATCTGAATAAAATCTCTATTTTTTGTTGTTTAAATTGTATTTCTGAATGTATAAATGGATTCAGTCTGTTGAAAAACCCCTGGAGCACTCTGATTATACAAACTTAACCACTAAAATCTTTAGATCCAACAATTTCTCACCTGATTTTGGGCAAAATCAAACTGAAAAAATCAACGAAAAACAAGCAAAAGATAGAAACGTTTAGAGTACTCTTATCTTGCATCGACACGACCATTGGTTGAACAAGATGCATCCTGTTGTGCTTCCTTAGCTCTTTTAGTAGTGTCCACCCAACTCTGAGGCTGATCCATGAGGACATGAGCATGAATCTCATCCTTGAGGCCACTGATAAAACATTCTCGGAAAAAAGCATCAGACATGCCCTCTGTACGAAAATCCAGTCGCTCAAAAGCAGCTATAAAGTCTTCCACTATGTCAGATTGTTTCAACTTTTTCAAACGACCTAAATGGTTGGTGTCAGTGTCAAAGCGTTCATAAATCTCTACCAGAAAGTGTGTCCAAGCCACATACCCTTGGCGAGCATCTTTTCTCCATTGCCACTGTTGCCAACGTTCTTGATTTAGATGGAGAACACCATACCGGAGTTTGGCCAACGCATCCGTAATGCCATACAAAGAGAAATAATGTTCCATTTGAGTTACCCATCTAGTGGGATTCGATCCATCAAATTTGGTCACATCCACACGCGAAGGTGTAGGTCACGCTAAAAGTGATGGGGATGAAAATTCTGGGAATGAGAGGAATTTTCACCTTCGATATGCAAAGGTGGGTCAGATAAGGGAAGATCTGCAGGGATATGCAGCTTAGCGCAAATCGTTGTAGCGACATATTCAAGATGGGTAGTAATTTCTTGTTTGAGCTCTTGTCTGAGTTCCTCGATTGAGGTAGCGAATGAAGCCGCGATGGAGGAATGCATTTTTTTTATTGATGGAGAGAATATTGGCATTGATCTATCGCACTTCTTGTTGGGTTTCTGTGAAATTAGAGTGCAAGGTATTGAATCAAGCTTCCAAGTCTTGGATACGGGTATGGGCCATGATGACTAGGGAACACGAAAAGGGGCGGGTGGGACCACATTGAAAATGGGTTATGGGTGAATTATATAACAACGATCAGGGTGACGAGGTGAATCCAATGGGGTAAAGCCCAAATAAGGGTGTTGGAAGGAGGTTGGGTCCACAAAAGAAAAAAATTGCTGAAAAATGATACGTATGACTGCGATCAGGGCGGAGAGAGAAAACCAACGGCATAGGTATCAAATATTATTAATTTTTTTTTTTTATTCTTGTGGAGTTATACTCCAATATGAAGAATACGGTAGTGATGAAATGTCCAAATGCTTAATAGGAAGAAATGTGTAGTAATTTCGTAACTCGAATGCAGGAGACACAATTGCGCCGCAATAGATATTATCTGTTGTGTTTTTGTTTTTGTTCCAAGGGTTAGGTATTCAAGGGTTCTACAAACAAGGGTTTTCCATGTGCTATAGCTCTCTGATATACGTGCAGTATCCAACAGTAGTACACGGCCCAATATCTCAGGGCACCAACTAAGGAGGCTAGACCGTACCCCTATCCATACTACCTGACTACCTAGGTACTAGAGAGTATCTTCTCCAGTGTTGTTCTCAGTGGCACTATAGCAATTAGGCGGTTGATCGGTTTATCTACGGAGGGCTTCAGGAGATATAGGTCGATCCGTATACAGGTGTTGTCTGATGCGCTACCACTCGAAGGGGTACCAACATGGGTTACAAGGGTGGCCAACAGATGTGCGCTTAAGTACCACTTGTATTTCCTGTGTGTATGAATCCCCAACCGCAGGTTTATGCGCGTAACGACAGATCTCTGTAGCTTAAAGATGCCAGAATACGTCTACCCTGAAAAAAATTAACCCACATTTTTTTGTCGAGGAAGGTGCTCTGATACCACTTGTAATATTCCAGATATAAAAAGTATGCATAACATAAATAAATAACTAGAAATGGCAAATGAACAACAATATAACCAGAACAACACCACGATAATACCAAAATGATAACAAAATAACACCAGCAATAACACTTTGATTACTGAGAGCAATGTTCACTTCCCTATTCGAGGGGGCAACCTCCAGCAGAGTAGAGATCTATTACAATAATATCCAAGACAAAAGTTCTCATACCCTCAACTCCTATTTATACTAAATATGTCTATCAAAAGAACCATATAGAGGAAGATCCTTCTAGAAGTGGAAGCTTCTATTAGGTCTTCTTACATTGGACTTATTCTTCCTTATTGCTAGGCCTTATTAATATTGAACTTTATTACATGGAAATATATTATTCTACCTACATGAGGGGTTAGGTCCCTAACAATATGTTCATAGCAAAATGCTCCGCATAATGTGAAAAATGGTTAAGTAAAATATTAAAATTAAAAATGTGACTATTAATCAACAATATTTTTTAAGTTAAACATATACATAAAAACATTTTGTTCACTTTGTATATCTATTTTTTATAATAAACATTTTTGTACTTAAAATAAATTAAACTAAGTATGGAGAGTTAGTTGTGGAAACCTAACAAATCAACGTGTCATACATGACTTGGTTATCATGGCAATTACATCTCTTGTCAGAGGTCGTGCTATGGAACTATTGGAAGTTCGAACTTGTAGAAGTGTGGGAGGATGAGTGATATAAATTCTTCACACAAGGGTTCAAAATAGACCAACTTAAACATATGCATAAAATCATTTTGTTTACTTTATACACTTATTTTTATAATAAACATTGTTACTTAAAATAAATTCAAGTGAGTATGGAAATTTAGTGGTGGAATATTAGCAAATCAACGTGTCATAAATGACTTAGTTATCACCCAATTTACATCACTTGTCAAAATAATGATAACCATTTTTAAGAAGAATTTGGTTTGGTTTTGGCTTTAAGAGTACATTTTAGTGTTGACTGTGTGGAGAATATACCTATGTGGAGTGCGGAGGTGCGGAAGATATATATCTGTGCAGAGTGCTTATATATGTTCATAGCAAAAGGCTCCGCACAATGCGAAAAATAGCTAGGTAAAATATTAAAATTAAAATTATGACCATTAATCAACAGTATTTTTTATGCATAAACCGCAATACTAAAGAAAATAATATGATTCCCTTAAGGGATTGGAATTCCTACCTTAAATTTCCTTACGAGTTCCCTAATGCCATGGACACCATTCCTATTGTCCCTACAGAGGATGAAGTTTTTTCTTTAGATGACATAGAGTTCGGGGTTAAGCAGCTTGCAAATGGGCAAGCTAAGGACATTGAAGGCTACCAAGATGAAAATTTTAAAATCAGAGGGCCTATCCTTATCCCTCACATACACAAGCTCTTCAATTTAGTAGTCAAACAGGGCTTCCCTAAACCCCGGACGCAAAGCCTCATTGTTCCTATTTTTAAAAATGGGGATAGAAACATTCCCTCTAATTATAGGACCATTATGATTAACTTGACTTTAGCCAAGCTTTATGGAATTATTTTGGAAAAGAAGATTAGCCTTTGGATAGAAAGTCACGGTAAAAGAGATAAAGGCTAGGCTGAGTTTAGGTGATATCATTCAATCGTGGACCATCGTGTTACCTTTAGGATCATTGCAGAGGAGCTATGCAATACTAAAACCAATATTTTTTGTTGTTTCGTTGACTTTAGAAAAGTCTTTGATACGGTTCCTAGGAAAAACCTTTGGAATAGGTTGGAAGAGATAAAAGTGCCTCTCGAGTTGAGGGTTGCCACAATAAGGATGTATGAGAATGTTATTGCAATATCTCAGGGCACCAACTAAGGAGGCTAGACCGTACCCTTATCCGTATTGGATGATAATAGAGATAATCCACCCACCACACAACTTAATGCCTTGAATCACAATTTTCCTCCTCTTCCTCGTCCCACTGATGATAATGATGATCACATTATTATTCTTTAAATATTCTCATTCTCCCCCAACACCATATGATAATAAATATGTTGACATGTCCTTATTCCTTGTCATCCCCGTGGGGTCGATCCCTGAACCTCCTCAAAAAACATAAATTGAGAAAAACAAGTGAACCTAGAATATCTTCTTATCCAAATTAAGAGCTTTCCCCACATAAACATCCAATGAATGAGTCGTGCTCCATGTCGATCTAGTCGTGCACTTCTCCTTTTTACCCTCACATTTAGATTATTTTCAACCCAATATCTCAGGGCACCAACTAAGTAGGCTAGACCGTACCCTTATCCGTACTACTCGACTACCCAGGTACTAGAGAGTATCTTCTCGAGTGTTGTTCTCGGTGGCACTATAGCAATCAGGCGGTTGATCAGTTTATCTACGGAGGGCTTCATGAGATATAGGTCGATCCGTATACAGGTGTTGTCTGATGCGCTACTACTCGAAGGGGTACCAACATGGGTTACAAGGGTGGCCAATAGATGTGCACTTAAGTACCACTTGTATTTCCTGCGTGTATGAATCCCCAACCACGGGTTTATGCGCGTAACGACAGATCTCTGTAACTTAAAGACGCCAGAATACGTCTCTACCCTGAAAAAATTAACCCACAATTTTTTGTCGAGGAAGGTGCTCTAATACCACTTGTAATATTCCAGATATAAAAAGTATGCAGAACATAAATAAATAACTAGAAATGGCAGATGAACAACAATATAACCAGAAAAACACCACGATAATACCAAAATGATAACAAAATAACACTATAAATAACACTTTGATTACCGAGAGCAATGTTCACTTGCCTCTTCGAGGGGGCAACCTCTAGCAGAGCAGAGATCTATTACAATAATATCCAAGACAAAAGTTCTCATATCCTCAACTCCTATTTATACTAAATATGTCTATCAAAAGAACCATATAGAGGAAGATCCTTCTAGAAGAGGAAGCTTCTATTAGGTCTTCTTACATTGGACTTATTCTTCCTTATTGCTAGGCCTTATTAATATTGAACTTTATTACATGGAAATATATTATTCTACCTACATGAGGGGTTAGGTCCCTAACAATATGTTCATACCAAAATGCTCCGCATAATGTGAAAAATGGTTAAGTAAAATATTAAAATTAAAAATGTGACTATTAATCAACAATATTTTTTAAGTTAAACATATACATAAAAACATTTTGTTCACTTTGTATATCTATTTTTTATAATAAACATTGTTATACTTAAAATAAATTAAACTAAGTATGGAGAGTTAGTTGTGGAAACCTAACAAATCAACGAGTCATACATTACTTGGTTATCATGACAATTACATCGCTTGCCAGAGGTCGTGCTATGGAACTATTGGAAGTTCAAACTTGTGGAAGTGTGGGAGGATGAGTGATATAAATTCTTCACACAAGGGTTCAAAATATACCAACTTAAACATATGCATAAAATCATTTTGTTTACTTTATACACTTATTTTTATAATAAACATTGTTACTTAAAATAAATTCAAGTGAGTATGGAAATTTAGTGGTGGAATATTAGCAAATCAACGTGTCATAAATGACTTAGTTATCACCCAATTTACATCGCTTGTCAAAATAATGATAACCATTTTTAAGAAATATTTGGTTTGGTTTTGGCTTTAAGAGTACATTTTAGTGTTGACTATGTGGAGAATATACCTATGTGGAGTGCGGAGGTGCGGAAGATATATATCTATGCAGAGTGCTTATATATGTTCATAGCAAAAGGCTCTGCACAACGTGAAAAATAGCTAGGTAAAATATTAAAATTAAAATTATGACCATTAATCAACAATATTTTTTAAGTTAAACATATGCATAAACCACAATACTAAAGAAAATAATATGATTCCCTTAAGGGATTGGAATTCCTACCTTAAATTTCCTTACGAGTTCCCTAATGCCATGGACACCATTCCTATTGTCCCTACAGAGGATGAAGCTTTTTCTTTAGATGACATAGAGTTCGGGGTTAAGTAGCTTGCAAATGGGAAATCTAAGGACATTGAAGGCTACCAAGATGAAATTTTTAAAATCAGAGGGCCTATCCTATCCCTCACATAGACAAGCTCTTCAATTTAGCAGTCAAACAGGGCTTTCCTAAACCCCGGACGCAAAGCCTCATTGTTCCTATTTTTAAAAATGGGGATAGAAACATTCCCTCTAACTATAGGACCAT
Organism: Picea engelmannii; assembly: GCA_009831015.1. Taxonomy (NCBI): domain Eukaryota; kingdom Viridiplantae; phylum Streptophyta; class Pinopsida; order Pinales; family Pinaceae; genus Picea; species Picea engelmannii. Next base: position 419,798 of record ML778716.1, read on the forward strand.
TATGATTAACTTGACTTTAGCCAAGCTTTATGGAATTATTTTGGAAAAGAAGATTAGCCTTTGGCTAGAAAGTCACAGTAAAAGAGCTAAAGGCCAGGCTGAGTTTAGGAGATATCATTCAATCGTGGATCATCTTGTTACCTTTAGGATCATTGCAGAGGAGCAATGCAATACTAAAACCAATATTTTTTGTTGTTTTGTTGACTTTAGAAAAGCCTTTGACATGGTTCCTAGGAAAAACCTTTGGAATAGGTTGGAAGAGATAAAAGTGCCTCTCGAGTTGAGGGTTGCTACAATAAGGATGTATGAGAACGTTATTGCCAATTTTAAAAACATTGAGGGCTGGTCGAAAGAGAGTAACTGCAATATTGGAGTCAAATGAGATTGTCCCTTGTCCCCTACCCTTTTTGGCATATACAATGACAAGTTAGAAGATTTCTTGGAAAAAGTTGGTTGTGTCGGCCCTACTCTCACTGGTATAGTCATGAATCTTCTTCTTTATGACGATGATATCATTATTATGGAAAGGAGTCCCCGTGATTTTGAAAACCAACTAAGAATCCTCAAGTATTCTTGCTCCAATATGGGTACGACTGTTAATACTGATAAGACTAAGCTTGTGATTATTAAATCCAATAAGATCACTTATGATACCTTTGTATAGCATTGAGAAAAGGATTATTAGGGGATGAAAAAATTATTATGGGATTGAAAACAATTGTAAATAATTCGATCTTTGTATTTGGGATAAGAAGAAACCCCTCTTTGAGACTCTTGTTACACCTGCTATTCTTTATGGATGTGAAGTCTGGGGCTGTAGTATCTCTCGTGAATCTTGGAGAAAGATAGAACAAATACAAAAGAATTTTATAACCTATAATCTACAAATTAAAGGAAATACGCCCTATCCCATCCTCCTCTTAGAAGCAAGCCTCTCCCCCATTGAAATCATGGCTATGACTAGATACCTAATGTATAAGAACAAGTTAAACAACATGGAAGACAAGAGGCTTCCTAAAATTGCTTCAAAATCGATTCGTAACCACCATCGACTCAAGTGAGGATGGCATAAGGATGCTCGGTCTTGGCTAAACTAGTGGGGAATCATGGAAGACACCATTTTGCATAATAAAGATATTATTACAAATATCATCAAATCAAAATTTAAGGAGAATATGAGGTGTGATAAAGAGTTAGAGGAAAAAATAAAATTAAGGTATTATAAGGATGTAATCAACCATAATCTAGAAGATCAAAATTATCTATCTGTTTTGACAAGTGTAAAGAAAAAAATAAAGAATAGGCTCCATTCCATTGAAATAATTCCATTCCTTTCCTTCCTTGGGTTGATACGAAGGTATATTGCAGGATCCCAAGAAAGAAGAGGCTCACAAAATTTCTGGTGTTAAATCCTTTCACAGACATTAGTCATTTGTTCCACTTCGATCTTGTCCTTGTGTTTTATTATTGAGAGAATGCTGAAATTTAGGATTCGAGGCTGCCATATGATGATGATTGGAATGCTCTTTCTTCTGGCAGCTGCCCTTATGAATAATACTAGATAGATTGTTCTCTGTAAGTTCCTACGATATCTTATTGGCATTGGCTAAACGTTTTATCTTTTGGTATTTTTGGTTGGAATCTGGCAATTTAAATCTAAATAAAATCTCTATTTTTTGTTGTTTAAATTGTATTTCCGAATGTATAAATGGATTCAGTCTGTTGAAAAACCCCTGGAGCACTCTGATTATACAAACTTAACCACTAAAATCTTTAGATCCAACAATTTCTCACCTGATTTTAGGCAAAATGAAACTGAAAAAATCAACGAAAAAACAACCAAAAGATAGAAACGTTTAGAGTACTCTTATCTTATTTTGTAAAGTAACTTTCCATCCCTTTTGTTTTGGTTCGACTGCGGTTGATTCTCATTTATTAATGTGCTTGTCACTACTACTTTCATATATTATTGTATCTGTGAACACCTTTTATTACCACCTATTAATTTTATTGCATCCTTCTTCAATATTTAATCCATTTTGCATCTCTGAGTTCTTGTGGTATGTTGTATTGTAATTGAACTTTTCATTTGTTTTAGTTGGAGTACCATTGATTTCTTGAGATGTGACATTCGGAAGTTGAATCTGACCCTAAGGAGAGATTGTAAACTCCCATGTGACTAACACTATAACACAAACCATTGCTATTTTCTTTTTTTTTAAATGTTATTCCTTGTATTATAGGATAGATCCATGCCTAGGAGTTAAAGTCAAGTCACTCAATATTGTTAGTCCTTGCCAAAGGCTTGATACTATAGCAATAATTTTTGGATTGATTGCATTTTTGTTTTTGGGTTGATAAAAAATTGGATTGATTAAATTTTTTTTTGTTGTTTTTTAAAGTTTAATTTTGTTATGAATGATATGATTTTTTTTCTTATCTTTTCATTGGTCCTTCAAAACATTTTATTGGGAGGGTTGTGGTGGGAATTTATATAGTAACAAGTCTCTTTAGTAATTTATACAAAATTATTGATATTGGTTATTTTTGAAGATTTTGGTCTATTCAATAATTTACACAAAATTAATGATAAATAGTTTTTAAGAAGATTTCCGTTTGGTATTGGCTTTAACAATATATTTTAGTAACAAGTCTATTAAGTCATTTATAGAGAATTAATGATAATGAGTAGTTTTAAAAGATTTTGGTTTGGTTTTGGTTTTAGGGTTACATTTTAATTGTGCCTATTCTAGAAAATTAATGATAATGGGTATTTTTAAAAGATTTTGGTTTGGTTTTGATTTTAAGATACATTATATTTTTGTGTGTGATAATAAATGTAAATATTAATTATATCAACTAAACTTTGGATATATTTATATACAATTTGTGAATATCAATGACTCTAAGTTCTCTTATTTGTATGAACAAGATAGGTCAACTTTTCAGTGTAAAAAACAATATATAATATGGACTTTTAGTTTCATTCTTTTTATGCTTGCTTTATGTAGTAGCAAGTTTGTTCAGTAGTTTATACAAAATTATTGTGGGTATTTTTGAAAGATTTTGGTCTATGTAGTATTTTATACAAAATTACTAGTAACATGTTTCAAGGAGATTTTGGTTTTGTTTTGGTTATAACAATACATTTTAGTGTTGGATGTGAGAGTGGTATACATGTGCTGAAGATATATGTCTATGTGGAGTGTGTAGATATGGTCATTGGAAAAAGGCTCCCCACATAAAATATTAAAATTGAAATTATGACCATTCATCAACACTATTTTTTAACTTAAACATATGCATAAAATCATTTTTTTCACTTTATATATTCATTCTTTTATAATAAACATTATTACTTAAAACAATTTCAACTAAGTATGAAGACTTAGTCGTGGGATCTTAGCAAATCAACCTTCCATAAATTACTCAATTATCATGGAGTAGCAGAACTATGGGAAGATGAGTGATATGAATTTTTCACACAAGGGTTCAAAATAGATCAACTTAAACATATGCATAAAAGCATTTTGTTTACTTTATATACATATTTTTTATTATAAACATTGTTACTTAAATTAAATTCAACCAAGTATGGAGAGCTAGTGGTCATAAATCTTAGAAAATCAACTTCTCATAAATGACTTAGTTATCATGCAAATAACTTGTTTTTAAGAATATTTCAGTTTGGTTTTCACTTTAAGAGTGCATTTTAGTGTGTGGAGTGGGTAGATATCATTATAGAATAGGATATACATAATGTGAAAAATGTTTAAGTAAAATACCAAAATCAAAATTATGACCATTAATCAACAATATTTTTTAAGTTAAACATATGCATAAAAGCATTTTGTTCAATTTATATACTTATTTTTTAATATATGTATATACTTAAAATAATTGAGATATCTAAAAAGATAAAAGAGTTTGGTGTTAATGTTTGTTGATTAAGAAAAGAAAAGAAAATTATGTAATTGTTTTATGCGTGTAAAATAAATATTAATATTTAACCCCGGATGGGGTGACACGACGAGCATCACAACCACCTGGCACGGTGCCCAGCCTCACCTTAAATGAGGTAGGCCGCTCTCCATCTATTCAACATTAACGATGGGAGCAGGCCATTACTGCTAACCTTCGGACAAGCGACCTCTCCCTCGCGGGAAAGGGTCGACACTGCAAGCATTTACTATGGAAGAGTTAATGGGGAGCTCCGTCCCGTCGTCCCTCAAGCATTTGAACGCGAGGAGGATTGAACACCCTCTGCTCATTCTTGCTCTACATCTCTCCACCATTCGCGAGACCTAGTGTGTCTTTCTCTCCACTCTGTGCGGTTTTGATATGCTCTCCTTATACGGATTTGGTCTCGCAGGGGACCATCACGGAATTGGAACACCATGAAGGCACATGAGCTATGGACAAGGGCGATGGCAACGTCGTTACAGAGGCAGTTACTCCAAGTGTTGCAGCGAAAATTGGGACGAAGGTCACTCCAGGAGAGGGTGACGAAACCCCAACTCCACGTTCCACTAGTGCCATGCATGAGCATATTGGTTCCCCGCCACCCTTCCTCCATGTGAAGCAATTGGAATTAGTGTTCGAACTAAGAGGACAGATGGCAGACCAGGAGAATTGAGCACTCCTAATGAGGCAGCGATATGATATGCTATTTGATGTGTACTCCAATGCCCCGGAGAAACAAAAATGCCCAACGTGTGCCCAACTGTTCGTGATGCAGGCCAGAGAAGTGTAGCAGGAGGACGAGGCCGACAGGCCACCAGGTATTTGATCTAGTCAATTTTAGTCTAGTTTTCTCTTATGCTTCCAGCCATGCCGAGGCTCCCTTTTGCTATAGTTTTTACTGTTCAAAGTCATGTTTAGGTTTCAACAGTTTCAAGACTATGCATGGCCATCTGTCCTGGTTTCCTTCGGGCATGACAGATGGCAGAACAACCTTTTTTCAAGAAGAAACATATGCACCCCAAGTTGTGCTAGTTTCCGGTAAAATGGCGGCACACTTGGCGGTCGTAGCACTACTGTATATTTTTGTTAATATAATATAGCAGGAACTACCCCCTTTTTTACTTATATATATATATATATATTAATATTAAAAAAAATTTATATTAATTTATTTTTTAAAGTAAGAAAAATTTGCATATTTTTGCATATGAATATAATTTTTACTAATATAATCTCAAAATATTAACATATAATTATATTGATAATAACATTTTCCCTAAGACACTCTCATCCAGGACTCTTGTATTGAAGTGTACTCCAACTTTCCCAATGGATTTTATTGGGAGGGTTGTGGTGGGCATTTATATAGTAACAAGTCTCTTTAGTAATTTATACAAAATTATTGATATTGGTTATTTTTTTAAGATTTTGGTCTATTCAATAATTTACACAAAATTAATGATAACTAGTTTTTAAGAAGATTTTCGTTTGGTATTGGCTTTAACAATATATTTTAGTAACAAGTCTATTAAGTCATTTATAGAGAATTAATGATAATGAGTAGTTTTAAAAGTTTTTGGTTTTAGGGTTACATTTTAATTGTGCATATTCTAGAAAATTAATGATAATGGGTAGTTTTAAAAGATTTTGGTTTGGTTTTGATTTTAAGATACATTATATTTTTGTGTGTTCCACTTCAATCTTGTGTTGCTATGTTTTATTATTGTGAGAATGCAGAAATTTAGGATTCCAGGCTGCCATATGATGCTGATTGGAATGCTGCTTCTTCTGGTAGCTGCCTGGAGTGTCGCTATTTCACCCGGCCCTAGTCCACAATAGTCTGTCCCGTCCTGCTGCGAGAAGAAAACATGTACCTATGTCTGTAGGTCCTCTACAGTAGAGGAAGAGGTGGCCGTGTGTTAGAAAAATAGGACCGTGGAGCAATATAATAAAACAAATGTGGAAACAAAACACAGAAGATACACAATACAAGAGAGACACAGATTTACGTGGTTCACCCAGTGTGGGCTACGTCCACCAGAGAAATTGCCAGGTCCTTTCTTTATTATTATCCAGCAAAATGAAGGGAT